>JAPPVO010000036.1:92559912-92927416 GCA_030407325.1 Camellia japonica
AGACAAAACTCAACCAACCTGTTACAAACCTGCCCAACACATCCTAAAACTCAAATATAAGGAATTAAAGGATGACAACAAGACATATACAACAACCAACTCCACGGAACCCAAGTCCGGAATACTGTTAAACAATGAAGGGAAAACCGGGATCACTATAGATCGTGTCTCGAGATTTTTCGCACATCAAAATTTTCACATAAATTAATGATTGTGAATATTTCGACCAAAAAAAAAAAACCTTTGCACATATGAAAGACTGATTGTTTACCATCAAAAAAGTACACCCATGACATATATAGGACTATGAACTAACTTTTCATAAATGCTCTATCAATCATCCCACAAGCAAACTTGTATATTTATCTTAAACGAGGCTTTTAATTGCACTTCTTGAATATTTTGATGTCTTTCCACCTTGACTCATATAGTAGCTTAACATTAGTTGGTGCAGCATAAACTCCACACTTAAAAAACAAATCACCGGGGCCACTATCCTTCACCCCAAACTGTTTTTGAGCCATTGATGAAGACTTTCACAATCCCTTTATCCACATTATGGATTATGTTTAGTCTGAACCATTTATCATACAGATCAGTGGTCACTAAGTCATGGCTATAGTACCTCATGTCCCCATTAAAGATCCTTAATAGTATTGTTGTGCCTATGGGATCATTGGCTGCACCATGGATCTTTTGCCACTATGGCTCAGCCCTCTTTGAGGGAGCACTTGTAGATCCCTCGCAAACCCCCAATGTCTGCAAACCCCTCTAGACTCCTCTTGTTCAGCTTTCTAATGGGTAAGGGCTCCTAAGGTCACACATAGGGTGACTACTATGCCCTCAATAAGATTGGGATCAAGACTCAACCCATATTGAGAAACATAAATTCATGCATGCAATATTAGTAAGGAAAGATAAATGAAAGGAAAAATTATGTCAGTAGTGTCTATACTTTGCTTCTTGTATCGATTTAGACCCTATAGTTTCAATTAATTTGATTTTTCCTAAATTTTTAATGTGTCAAGTTAAGGATAATAGGCATTACGGCTCACATGATATATTTGTATGAGCAAAATGGTGAATTCATCACTGCCATCCATCCTCATAATCCTAAAGCCATGCAGGCAGAGGAATTTGGGTTTCTCCTAGATTTGAATTCCATTTCAATCTTTTGGCTCACTTCTTAGGAGGAAATATAAATTAAGAGGGAGGATTGGAGGTGATTTAATGATGGGAGGGAAGGACCAAGAGTGGCTAGCCGTGGGAAGAAGAGAGGAGTTGGGTTTTAGTTGAGTGAGCTAACTCGCTGAGCTGGGCACTGAATTTGCCATTTTATTCTTGAAAATAGGCCACGTGTGATTTTAGTATGGTTCCTAAAGTATGAGTTGTGTCATTTTAGTCTCTAATTTTAAGTTGTATCAATTTGGTTCTCAATATATAAAAGTGTTTCAATTTTGTCCCCAATGTTTAAATTGTGTCAATCTAGTTCCTATTATATAAGACCAAATTGACTCAATTTAAATATTGAGGACCAAAATGACATGAGATTTATATTTTGAAGACTAAAAATGTGATTAATCCAACAAAAAAACATAACCTTTTGCTATCAATTGAATCATATTAACACAAAATAAATATCAATGAACAAAATCGAATTGATTGAAATTATATAGGCCATTATTCATGTAATTTACCCATAATGAAATATAGAAAATAAGTACACAATTAAATATACCATAGAATTTTCCATATATATAAACAAAATTTAAGTGGAGAGAGAGTACTAGTATGCCAATCTCGGTGCGGGGCTGGGTAGGACTACTGGGGTCATATGGCTTGTCATCGGCATAGACCCACAAGCGGTGAACTCCATTTTGGAAGCTGTAGCGCTGCTCAAGTGGTATGTCATATGGTTTCTGCAGTTTGAAGTTTGATTCTGTTAATGGAATATTTGTGAATCCATCAGTTGGATCTGCATCACACAACAACGGATAGAAATTAGTCAGCAAGCCCACTAGAACCACAAGCACCACAACATGGGAAATGTAGAAAAAAATTCATTTCTCTCTCTAATGGTGAGATGAGAACACTCAATGTAGGTGTGGATGCAAATTTTTATAATAAAAAGTTAGTTTAAGACATTGCTAGCGAAAGTATTATGAAAATGTTAGGTTTTGGACATAGTTGTTTTTTGTACCACTTGGATTGAAACACTTCTTCTTTTTCTATCTTCATTGGGATGTTTGTTTTCAAGAAATAGATTCTGAAAATTCAATCAAACGATATTTGAGAAACAGTTTTAATATACTATTTAATGTAGTGTGAGTTGCACTCACAATAAATTTGATCCATATATTTTAAATTATGAATATCTTTTAAATACATATAATTTGTTATTTGATTTAAAAATAAATAAATAACTTACAAATAGAATTTAGGCGATCAAAAAATGGAGTTTCTTTAACTAGCCACCAACCTATAGTTATCTTTAAAGTTCCATGCTTGGTGGAGAACAAGCAATCAAAGGTGATCTGGCTTGCTATCTTGTTCTCTGTCACCAACTGGGATTGCTTGCCAGCTAAGTCAAATTGGAGGAACATTGTATGAGAATTTTTTGGATGTGGCCAGCTAACTAGCTAGCCAGCTAACTAGTCACCAACTGGGATTGTTTCTCTATTTTTTAACACCAGGTGAGGATGGACTCATTTTGAGCCTTTGGATGACATTCTGGATGTGGCCAACAAGGAGTTATCTCTATCCTCCCCTTAGAAGGTGCACAGCATATCTATATATTTAATGATTTGGCTGTCACAAAATCATAGAGCACCACTCGTATCAAGTCTCTCTATAAGGTAGGTTAGTTTATGAGAATCAATGGTAGTTTCATGGGTTCAAATCTCGCTAGTCCATCAGGACTGTCGAGAACAGATCAGAGGAGTTGGAATATGTATTAGAAGGGAACCTAGCTATATTTCATAGCCCGCCCATCAATGCACGAGTGCTTCTCACATGCATTTAGTCTATGATGGACCATTACATTCTCTACATTCCCCAAATGGCCATAAACTTAAATGTGGTAATTATGTTCCCACAAAATGAAAAGAAAATGATCCTATTGCGTGGTGTATTTAATGATTGAAACTATTTATGATGGTATTTAACCCCAAAAACATAAAAATTCAGACATAGCTCATTTGACAGGGAGTATATAAACCCATCCAAAATATTCTTCTCGTTCGTGGCATTATCCATTCCGATAAAAATAGTGTCAAAGTTATACAATTTGTATCAACAAACCAATCCCAAAACTAAATAAAATAGCCAACGCAACTTGGCTAGGTTTTCATCTAAACCTAAGTGGAATGCCTAGCCACTCATCGAGCTGTTTTCTTCAATAAGTGTAACCCTCTCTAACTCTTTAAAAGAGACTTATATAGTCCTCCCCCAATTAGGTCTTAATGGGAAAAATAAATGCCAAATTAACTAAAAGTCGTGACTAGATTGTTGCCAGACTCACTCGGGCAGAAAAATACTGAGAGCTAATTCTGTTTCTGCTACCCTCGCCCAGGCAGAAAAGTGCTGAAACTTAATTTTCCTTCGTGTTCTTGTAATCCAATTGGCACTCTATCATCAAGGCTCCACAAACTTCTGAAAAACTCCATTTAAAGAATTATCCTGCCATAAGAGTTCAACTACAAAAAAAAACATAGAAGTGGAATAATTAACAATGACTTGAGACTTAGCAAATGCAAGTCCTCGAGCAAAGTAAAAAGAAAAAGAAAAGAAAAAAAAAAAAAAAAAAAAACTGAAATAAACTATCATAGGCCACTTCGTCGGACTCACAACTACAGTTAGCACGTGTAACAAGTCTTTAAACTACAAGGTTATTCCTAGTGGCCAAGTTATAGTCTCGTGAGGATTTGCAATGAATTTACACACAAAATTCATCCATGTTAGTCTCTCACCACAAAATACATATTCAATGAAGACTCTAAATTCAAGCAACGCCTCAACTCCCACACAACCAATACACACATCAATTGAGTTCAAACACAATTCTCATTCATGAACACAGTTAAGCAATTGAACAATTCACTATCTCCAACAATGCAAGTCAAGTTCTCTACCTTTTATAATCAGATAGTAAGATATCATAAGTGCCTTTCGTGTAAAGTGAATGTTCACATAAAGATGTGGCCCCAAGTTAATCCTTGAGCACATATCACCAAATCCCATAACCCCATTAAATTTCCCATGTTCATCAGTGAATCAAGCTTTTTGTTGCACTTATGATCCTTTGTCACGTTAATTGCATCACTATGCTTGAATGTGGGTGGTGCAATGCTTGGGTACCTTGTGCTTTCTAAATAACCCATGTATCAAGCTTTTGGACCAGTGATTCCCAAACCAGTTAAACATCCCTACGGCTTACTAACTCGAATTAAATAGGCTACAAACTTAAGCTAACCTCACATTACATTCTTTCCAAGACTCTCACGGTTTGACACGAACACTCATTGCTTATTGAGGCAAGATACCTGGTTACTAAGTAAAGAGCTCAGTAAGACAAGTAAGCACATGCACAAGTTTAATTCCTTGATTTTTTTTCATTGATTCCACATCAATGCAATTCACATTATAATTAACTTGATCACAATGTCCACAAGGCATCCAACTCATTACGTCAATGACATATCAAATAGACAACACAAATAACCCTAAGAAGAGAATAAGAGATATCACCTCGAGCATGGCCAATACAAATATGCAAGAAAAAGGAAGAAGGATATCTCCTCCCCCCCCCCCCCCCCCCCCCCCCCCCAAAACTGAAATTTGCGTGAACCTGCAACTAGATAAGCAGCTGATATGCACCAAAAAGAGATGGATCACGATACAATATATATATATATAAAACCAGAAAGTCATACTATCCATCCAAAAGTTAGCTGCAAGTCTTAAGAACAACAACAGGCTATGAGTTTCAGACCATGCCACTCGCACACAACACTCACACCCTAGGAGGACGTTGCTGGGCTTCAAGCATAGCCTACAAAAGAGACCGGAGATCTAACATATCCTGCTGATACTGGGATCTGAACTCCAAAAAGTCTTGTTGAGACTGAGTACAGTAAGCAATGACGTCCTGCCATAGACCACGAACTTCCTGACACAGTTGCTCATACTGCTCGGAGTTCATCTGAAAAGGTGCAGGGGCAGGTTCCACTGGAATAGGCACAGTAGGAGGGGCAGGCTGTCGATTTGTCCGAGTTCGAAGCATAGACTGAACACTAGCAGTCCAACAAGACTTACCATACATGCCAACAGGCTCGTTAACAACAATCTCATCCGTATCTATTGGGAAACCCTGATCTAGCAACAGTTTAGTAATCAAACTCGGAAAAGGAAGCGGCCAACTCTCACTCTTCTGTGTCTAAGTAACCACAAGTCCCTTATGAAGCTTGTCCATCTCGGCCCAAATTAAGTCAGGCACGGACACCCAATACCCTTTCTCGATCTTATACAAGGCTTTCAAGTAATGCCCCTGACGCTCATCCTTATGGCCACTCACGCTTTAAAATGAAAAATTGAGTCAATCAACCACATCTGCGGAGGAAGGTGCACACGAAAGGTGGACTGGCAGTCAGAACCGAAGTGACCCTCGCACATATCATTGACTATTGCTTCAGGGGAGAGATCACCATGTAGATCCTGGTTGGGGCCTTCTTCCAATGGACACGAGTCTTCACAATCAAGGGCCTGTTGAAAGTCGGAGCTGGTAACCTGAACATGGACCCCATCAAGAACAGTGTACAAAACGTTGGGGAACCTATACTGCTTGTGCATATTTTGATAAAAAGACGAACCAAGCGTGGGTACACCTTCAAAAAAGGCCCAAACAACCCCGCCAACGCGCGCCTTTCTAGTTCCTCCACTGCCCATTTGGTGTCTTCATTATGGCGAAAGAATTCGTCAATTGCAAAAACAGTTGGAAGAGCTATGCCCTTGGTTTTCCATGCATTTTTGGGTTGTTCTTTTTACCCTGTCCGCATTTGATTAGGCTTCTTGGTTCAGGTAGAAGAGATAGCATCCCTAGCCCGTTTCTTGTTGGTCCCTTTGGTCATTATTGCAGCTGAAATAGCCACCTAACAAATTAGTGCTGTCAACATCAAGTGACAAGGTAGATTAATGCCAAGAATAGAGAGTTAAAAATGCACTGTCATGGGCAACCACTGTCATGGGCAACCAATATCAAGTTCAAGCACACACCAACAAAAATGAGAATTGTGTTGGAAATCAAGTTTCTTTTTTCCATTGTTAATATATAATAATATATAATATATATATTGTATATATTATATTATTAGTCATATAGTTGGTGCATCTAGTCATCAGATGCTTAGTGCTTTACTTTGGTTAGTCCTTGCTTGCTTTCGGCTGCTTTTAGTTTAATACCATTTCCTTTCATAATGTTGTCTAGTAGCTGTTGTATAAACTCTCCTATATAATGGGTCTCATCTGAAGGTTTAATATATTGAATCACAGAGCCTGTTTGCTCTTTCAAGCACTCTCTCAATATTTATTTCATGGTATCAGAGCAGGTGTAATCCTGTCTCAGTATTCGAGTTTTCTGTTTTTAATTTTTTGTCTCTCTCTTCTACTCAAATCTATCCTTCTATTTCATGCCTAAATACGGTCCAGCATTTGGAATGGCTATCGACTCATCCCCTTCTTCTTCTGATATTATCATCTCATCATCTTCATCCTCTCATCAAATGGAAACCTCTCATCTTCCGATCACCGCCAATAAACTGAATGGGCAAAATTATTTGCAATGGTCTCAATCCATATTAATGTTTATACGGGGAAAGGAGAAAGATGACTACATCACCGGAGCCTCAGCGCTACCAGAAACCACAGCATCAACCTACAAAAGGTGGATAGCCGAAAATAATATGGTCATGTCGTAGCTCGTCAACTCTATGACCACGGATATTGGCAAAAATTTTCTGTCATTTGATACTGCCAAAGAGATCTGGGACATGGCAAAAGAAACATTCTCGGACAAGGAAAACACATCTGAAATCATCCAGCTTGAAAGCTCCCTCCACAATTTACGTCAAGACAATCTTACGGTAACTGAATATTTCAATACCCTTACTCGTCTATGGCGTCAACTTGATACGTTTGAGGTTCATAACTGGCAGTGTGTTGCTGATGGTTTGTTGTATAAAAAGATTGCCGAAGGGAAGCGTGTGTTTAAATTCTTGTTAGGATTGAACACAAATCTTGATGAAATCAGAGGAAGAATTATGGGAGTAAAACCGCTACCTAGCCTTAGAGAGGCATTCTCTGAAGTCCGTCGCGAAGAAAGTCGGAAAAAACTCATGATGGAATCCCATCAACAACTGAATATGGCAGAAAGCTTGGCTCTTAAGACTCAATTCACTCCTATTGACAACCGTCAGAAAAATAAAGGAGGTAGGCCTTGGTGTGATCATTGCAGAAAGCCGGGTCACTCGAGAGAAACTTGCTAGAAGATTCATGGAAAGCCAGCAGATTGGAAGCCACGTCAGCCTCTTGAGAAAGAAGGACGAGGTAATCATGCAAGTACCAATGAACTATCACCACAACCTGAAGCAAGCCCTTTCACCAAGGAGCAAATGGAGATGCTCCAGAAACTAATGTCTCATATTCTCAGTCACAATCTGGTTCGTCTTCCAACCACATCATAGGATCCGGAACCTTGGCTCACAAAGGTAATTCTTTGAACGCCTTTACTGTTAGTAAGAAACATAAAAAACCTTGGATTGTGGACTCAGGAGCATCTGACCATATGACGGGAGATACAACAATTTTTGATACATATAGCTCATGTCAAAATAATTTAACGGTCCGAATAGCAGATGGTTCACTATCAAAGGTTGCCGGTACAGGTTCAGTTGTGCTATCTAGGAATCTTATTCTCAACTCTGTTCTCCTTGTTCCTGACTTGGACTGTAATTTATTGTCAATTAGTAAACTCACTAAGGAAAAGAGGTGTGTTACTAATTTTTTCTCCACTCATTGTGAATTTCAGGATTTGGATTCGGGGAAGACGATTGGCAATGCTGAGGAATGCTCTGGACTCTACATCCTTAAGGAACGCCACTATCCACAGGAACAACCTCAAACAGCAATTCGTGGTAGTTCTTTTTCGGTTTCGTGTCAAAATAACGGTAGAGCAATTATGTTGTGGCACTATCGCTTAGGTCATCCTAATGTTATGTATCTCAAGCATTTATTTCCTTCATTATTTAATAAAAATCCAAAACCTTTTGATTGTGAAATCTGTCAATTTTCTAAGCATGTACGGTCCCATTTTCCCATTCAATCCTATAAAGCGTCTCGTCCATTCTCACTAATTCATAATGATATCTGCGGTCCATCCAGAATAAAAAATGTAACTGGTACTAGGTGGTTTGTCTCATTCATAGATGATCATACTAGATTAACCTGGATCTTCCTCATGAAAGACAAATTTGAAACAACCCAAATCTTCAAAAAATTTCACATTTTCAAAAAATTTCACATTATGATTCAAACACAATTCCAGTCAAAAATACAAATTCTAAAGTCTGATAATGCTCGGGACTATTTCAACTCCATTCTAGGAGAATTTTTAGCAAAAGAAGGGATAGTTCACTTAAGTTCATGTGTTGACACCCCACAACAAAACGACATCGCTGAACGGAAAAATAGGCATTTGTTAGATATTGCTAGATCGCTAATGTTTTCCACAAATGTTCCACAATTCTTCTGGGGGGAAGCTGTTCTTACAGCAGCCTACCTTATTAATAGGATGCCATCTAGGGTACTACATTTCCAAACCCCTTGTCAACTTCTCCTAAAATCCTTTCCAACTACTTGCCTCATCTCCACCATTCCACCAAAAATTTTCGGGTGCTCTGTCTTTGTTCATATCCATCACTAGTATCGAAGTAAACTTGATCCCAGGTCGCTCAAGTGTATCTTCATTGGGTATTCGTCACATCAAAAAGGGTATAAGTGTTACTCTCCGGTCACAAAGAAATTCTACAATTCCATGGATGTCACATTTTTTGAAACCCAGTCTTACTATCCTAAAATCGTCATTCAGGGGGAGACTCCAACCCAGGAATATCAATTTTGGACCCTTGAGTCATTTAGTGAGCCATCCATCACCACCAAAAATCACACACCTCCAGAGTCATTTAATCAATCTTTACCTGCCGAAAATTCCGAGTTCATTGTTGACTTGCGGGATAATGAGCACATCCAAGAGGATACGGAGGAATGAGCACTTTCTCAACAATCCCATGAGGCTGAACCGGGTTCTAATCCAAGCAACATTCCAGGTAACAATATTCCTACCACAGATAGTACTGTTAATTCTGAGTTAGAAAACAGTATTCTTAATATGCCCATAGCTTTGAGAAAATGAGTTAGATCATGTACTCAGCATCCCATTGGGAACTTTATTTCTTATGATAAGCTATCACCTTCATTCCGTGCCTTCACTTCTAGCATCACGGAGATACCCATTCCTCGGAATATTCAGGAAGCCTTCAAGTATCCTAAGTGGAAGGCGGCAGTCAATGAGGAAGTTCGGGCTCTGGAAAAGAATGGTACTTGGGCAATTACTGATCTTCCAAGAGGTAAGAAACCAGTTGGATGTAAGTGGATTTTCACAGTAAAGCACAAGGCAGATGGTAATGTGGAACGTTATAAAGCTCGGTTGGTCGCCAAAGGATTCTCCCAATCCTATGGCATTGACTATCAAGAAACCTTTGCTCCAGTTGCCAAGCTCAACACTGTTCGTGTACTTTTATCCTTGGCAGCTAATCTCGATTGGTCACTTCACCAACTTGATGTAAAAAATGCCTTCCTCAATGGTGACTTAGAGGAAGAAGTTTACATGGACATTCCTGCTGGACTTGAGACGACATCAAATTTCAACAAAGTTTGCAGACTCCGAAAATCCTTGTATGGTCTCAAACAATCTCCCAGGGCCTGGTTTGAACGGTTCACTAAGGCAGTGAAAGGGTACGGTTTTGTTCAATGTCAATCCGATCATACATTATTTGTGAAGCACTCCCTAGGAGGGAAATTGGCAATTATCATTGTTTATGTGGATGACATAATTCTAACAGGTGATCATGAAGAGGAAATTGGCTTACTTAAAAAATTCCTAACAAAGGAATTTGAGATTAAAGATCTTGGAAATCTTAAGTACTTTCTTGGAATGGAGATTGCTAGGTCAAAGAAAGGTATATCAGTCTCACAATGTAAATATGTTCTAGATTTACTGAATGAAATAGGGATGCTAGGATGCAAGCCAGCAGAAACACCTATGGACACAACTATCAAACTGGAAGAAAGTGACGGTAGTGCACCAAGTGATAAAGGGAGATATCAACGTCTTGTGGGAAAACTCATTTATCTTTTTCATACAAGGCCAGACATCGGCTTCTCTGTTAGTGTGGTCAGTCAATTCATGAATAATATGACTGCTGTGACCAGAATATTGAGGTACCTAAAGAGGACACCGGGAAAGGGTCTCTTCTTCCAAAGAACATATCACGACCCAAACCCGCCCCTATGGGTTTAGCACCGTAACCGGCCAGTAATTCGAGATTACCGAAGGCCTGCTTAACAGTAATACAGTATAACAGAGTACAGGGGCATGGCGGAAGCCATTACAGTAAATAAACAATGTCCAATGAGCTGTGACAGTTTGTATGCCAAAAAGATTTTCATACATTTATACTGAACAGTACGAAACAGTATGCGTATAATATACAACCAACCAGAACAGGGACTTAATCCCTGATAAACAGTACAGAAGAGGGAAAACTAAAACACCCCATAGCCTAAGCTTGGCAGGCTCGGAACATCGCAGTGAGGCACATTGGTTGGCTTGACAAAACTGGGGCTTGACAAAACTGGAGTTTACCCCGACGCCTCTAGCATTGGTCCGGTGCCTATACACCTACATATATATATGAGCAGTGAGCTAAAGCCCAGTGAATAACATAAAGCGTAAAGAGGTTTAGAATGAATGTCCTTACAGTAATGAAAACAGTTCATTTCAATCAGTATAACAGTTGTTCAGTACAGTAAACAGTCATATGTGGTACATCCATTAGCATAACAGTAAACAGTAGGTCTTAAAAGACCGAACAGTAATGATGGCCATCAATCAGTAAACAGTAGTGGTTCCACGAGGGAACCGACAGAGATCTCTGTAACAGTAACAGTAAACAGTAGGTGCTAAGGATGCCACAGTACAGTTCAGAAATAAAGGACATACATTCATTCAGTAATCAATATCAGTTCAGTAAACAGTTCAGTTCAGTATTCAAAAGATAATCATTTGAACATATCTTTACACAATTGTTACTCACAGAGTTCTGGGCTACAGTGAACTAGAGCGTCTACTCGGAAAGCCAACCCTACACAGTTTACAGATTGAACACACACTAAGCTACACAGTTGGGAAGGATAATAACTTAATCCCTAATTTGTCTCGGTGTGCTCTACATCTATATCCTCTTTAAGATGCCTTAAATATGCCCTAGGAATGCCTGGGATGGAAAGAGGATGCAAAGATGCACTTAGAAAACATTTTCAGAATTTTCAGAAAAACAGATCCCCGCTCGAGCGCAGGTTCCCCTGCTCGAGCAGACATGCAACAAAGGGCCCCGCTCGAGCGTCAACTTCCCCGCTCGAGCAGACCAAAAAGTACTGGATAGGTGAAATTTACGCTCGACACCCGCTCGAGCGTGTCACCCAGTCCTCCGCTCGAGCGTCCAATCCTCCGCTCGAGCGAACTGATGCACAGTGCAAGATGCTGGGAGCTCGATTTTCCCGCTCGAGCGGCACTTCCCCTGCTCGAGCGGACGACCAAAATCTGGAAATTCCAGATTTGAGTCCCAAGCTCAAAATCAAGTTTAAATGCAAAATTTTCGATCCTCTTGGGCTGAAAACCTGGAAAACACTTGTAAACACTTAAAACAACATGATTCAAAGCTCAATTTGAGAAATCAAAGCCCAAGGGTGTTTAATTCAAACTCAATTTCAAACCAATTTTCATGAACGTGCTACAACCATGACATACATGGACTTTAAATCAATTCAAGGCTTCAAAACATGCTCTAATGAGCTCATTCTTTTCAAAACAAGTTGAAAACATGGACTTAAGCTTAATTATGAACATGCATGTGACAATTTGCCATGAAATCAATTCAAAATTCATCAATACACACATGCATACATGAAATGAGCTACAATACAACATTTTAAAGCAAATTCATGACTTAGACCACTCATCAACCATGGACTATGCAAGATACATCTCAAATACATAAATGAGAGGATGAAGCTCATACCTAGGCTCCTTAATTACAAGTCTTGAGGTCCAAACTAGCAAGAACTTCTTCCAATTCCTTCAATTTCCAAGCAATTACAAGTTGAAGACTAATCTTCTAAGTCTCTCTCTCTCTTTCTAAATTCGGTTAGAGCTCTCAAATGTGGCTGATGAAATGTTTGCAAATGAGTGTGATAAAGCTCAAATGTGTTGCCTACATGGCCCACTAACAATGGCATTTAAGTAAATAAACCTAACTCTTTAATTGGCTCTATTTAATCTAGTTTAATCATACCAAATCACTTTTTAATTAAATATGCTATAAAATCGCATAAATTATGATAATCATAAAACATCAATCAATTTCTGGTTCGGCCGCCGATAAAGCCTTCAATTTACAGTTTAACGCAAAGCATGGACAGATAGTCACACAGTCAAACAGATAGGATGCAATTCAAACACACATATATATATTCAATCGATTCAGTTCAGATTCAGTCAGTCAGTTCAGTAATTCCGTCAGTTCAATTACTTTTCATATTCGATCTCCGTTTAGCAGTAATCGGTAATCAATCAGTTATTAATCGGCAAACAGTACGAGGGTTGTTACAGAACAACAAATAGAAAAATTGAGATTTTTTCAGATGCAGATTGGGCAGGTTCACTGACTGATCGAAGATCAACTTCTGGCTATTGTTCGTTTGTTTGGGGGAACGCGGTTACATGGCGAAGCAAGAAACAGTCAGTGGTAGCCCGTAGTAGTGCTGAGGCAGAATTTCGTGCTATGGCCCTAGGTATCTGTGAGGGAATCTGGTTGAACAGACTGTTAGAAGAATTACGGGTTCCATCTGAGCATCCCATGGTTTTATACTGCGACAACCAAGCCGCCATCAGTATAGCTAAGAATCCGGTTCACCATGATCGAACTAAACACGTGGAGATAGATCGACACTTTAGGAAAAGATTGAAGAAGGAGTTTTTCAAGTCAGCTACACTCCAACAAACTATCAAAAGGATGACATTCTCACAAAAGCTCTTGCTCGAGTTAACTTCGAAGATCTGACGAACAAATTGGGAATGATTAACATCTACAACGTAGCTTGAGGGGGAGTGTTGGAAATCAAGCTTCTTTTTCCATTGTTAATATATAATAATATATAATATATATATTGTATATATTATATTATTAGTCATATAGTTGGTGCGTCTAGTCATCAGATGCTTAGTGCTTTACTTTGGTTAGTGCTTTGCTTGCTTTCGGCTGCTTTTAGTTTAATACCATTTCCTTTCATAATATTGTCTAGTAGCTGTTGTATAAACTCTCCTATAGAATGGAGTCTCATCTGAAGGTTTAATATATTAAATCACAGAGCCTGTTTGCTCTTTCAAGCACTCTCTCAATATTTATTTCAAATTGCTTAGAAGAGATCATGTGAAAATGAACACACAAAGCCAAGTGATATCAAGCACAGGGGCAATTCCCACAGATATTCAAAGCACAAACTAACAGTAGCTGGAAATAACCCCACCCCAAAACCATATCCACAGAGAACAAATCAAACACCACACACAAATTTCAACTCACTCAACTATTCATCATATAGAGGGCAGAGAGTAAAACCCAACAAGAAGTGAACAACGAACCACCAATCCAATGCATAAAATTGGAGCATCAAAGAGAAAGGCAACCATCAAGACTTACCAGAGGAGAGTGACAGTGAAACACGGGGATTGACCAATAGAGATGGAGAGAGGCCTAGAATCCGGTTGAGTCTTCACCAGCTAGATCCTTTATTTATTTATTTAATTCCTTGGCTCTACAACTGCCCAACAAGTATGCCTAAATAGTTGGGTTATATTATATTACTTAAAATGTTTATGTTAGTTTGTAATCATCATCTTACCCTTAACTGATAAACAAATTATTTAAGATTTATGAAATTTAGCCATACACTGGTGTCTTTGGACAATTAGATGAATTCAATATGAAGACACATATCTACACCCGACACCTATCCAAATACAAGTACAGCTGGCATTTTTCTAAAAATTAGGAGGCAGACACATAACGGGACACCTTGAATAAATATATATATACATGCATATATTATATTACACTATATATTAAATAAAAAAAAACAACATTATTTCAATTAAATTAAGTTTTAAAATAACAATGGTGGCCACCATAACGGTACCGATTGCGACAATGGGACGGCTGTAGTGCAATGGTGGCAACCTGAGCTGTAAATTTTTTTTCTTTTTCACACGATTCCAAGAAAACTTACTAATCACATTTACAGGGTTTAAAAGGACAATCGAATCAAGCACAAACCCAATTCATAAAATTGAATTTGAAGCATGAAAGAGTAGGGCTTCTAGTAGCAACAATAACAAAGTTTCTATAAAATTTTGTAAAGTAGCCTACCATCATCAATGCCAAATGAAGGAACATACCCAAGGAGAATGAGAACACGATGGCCGTGAAGTCGACAACAGGGCTGAGAAGTGACGGCGGCGTGGCGACGAGACAGGTGGTCGCCGGCGACAAGAAATCGACCAGAGATGGAGCTGTGACGAGTAGGGTTTGGGGGTGTTAGCTGTATATTATTATTATACTAGGTAGTATCATAACTGTATCTCTCTATTTGTCTTTGTATCTCTCTCAATCTCTATCTCCTTACTTATCTAGGTTTTCTTTCTCTTTCTGCCTATATATAGAGGCTTCTCTTATTGTATTATTCATTCAATTCAATACAGAGTTTATACTTTCTCGTCTCTCATTACTTTCATAACATGGTATCAGAGCCAACAATTCTCTCCTAATTTTTTTCAGTTTGCTTCTGTCCTGGTGTTGTTTCTCCTGGCCTCTGCGTATTTTGTTCATCCGTATTTTCACGTTTGCACTATACCCAGCTCTTCGTCTCCTCCTGACGAAGCCATCGCCACCAAAATAACTACCATCGGCCTATCTCCACTACTTCATCTAAGAAAGGGACTTCTCGTTCTGGGTCTCAGTCCAAATTTAACCACGGTTCTCGCTCTGCTGCTGTTGCCTCTGAGAGTTCTTCTGCTCCTTCTTTTTCTATGGATGATGTTGAGTCCCTTATCCACCAGGTTCTCAACAAATCGGGTACTCCTCCTTCTACTGCTCTTTCAGTAACCTCAGGTAACTCTTCATGGTATTTTGATTCCGCATGCTGTAATCACATGACTTCTGATTCCACCCTATTTTCTTCTTTGTCCTCGAGCTCTTCTGCTCCCACTATACACACTGCTGATGGTTCTCATATGCCTGTTAGTCATATTGGCCAAATCTCTACTTCCACTGTGTCCCTTTCTGATGCTTATCATATTCCTTCTCTTAAAATGAACCTTATCTCTGTTGGTCAATTATGTGACCTTGGTCTAACTATTACTTTTTCTGCTACTGGTTGTTTGGTGTAGGACCCTCAGACGAGACAGATCCTTGGGATAGGCCGTAAGCATGGACGTCTGTTCGAGCTTCTCCACCTTCGCAGTCCGCAAAAATCATCTCCTGTTGCTGCTGCATCTACTATGTCTCCTTTTCATCTTTGGCATTGTCGCTTAGGACATGTCTCTTTTAGTCGTTTAAAAAATTTAGTTTCTAGTGGTCAGTTAGGTCGTGTCTGTGTTGACGATGTCGATTGCTTATCTTGTCAAATTGCTAAACAACCTGCTTTACCTTTTAATAAAAGTACTTCTATTTCCACTGCTCCTTTTGATCTTGTGCATTCAGATATTTGGGGACCTTCTCCCACACCTACCATGGGGGGGTCTAGATATTTTGTGATTTTTGTTGATGATTTTTCTCGCTATACTTGGCTTTTTCTTCTCAAAAATCGCTCTGAACTTAAACAGATTTACTATAATTTCTCTGCTATGGTCCACACTCAGTTTTCCTGTACTATTAAGCTTTTTCGTTCTGATAATGCTAAGGAGTACTTGGATTCTGATTTTCTTTCTTTTCTTCAGGCTCATGGTACTCTTTCTCATCGATCTTGTGCAGGCACTTCCCAACAAAATGGACGAGCCGAAAGAAAGCACCGTCATATTCTAGACACTACTCGGGCTCTTCTCCTTTCTTCTTCTTGTCCTGAAAAATTTTGGGGGGAAGCTGCCCTTACTGCTATCCATACCATCAATCGAGTTCCTACCCCTGTCATAGCTAACACAACTCCTTACGAGCGTTTGTATGGTTCTCCTCCTGATTATACCACTCTTAAAGTTTTTGGTTCTGCTTGTTTTGTTCTCCTTCAGCCTCATGAACACACTAAACTAGAACCTCGTTCTCGTCTTTGTTGTTTTCTGGGGTATGGTATTGAACATAAAGGGTATCGTTGTTGGGATCCTATCTCCAAGCGTCTTCGTATTTCTCGTCATGTGGTCTTCTGGGAACACAAAATGTTCTCCACTCTTTCTAAGTTTCACCTACCACAGTCCACCCACTCACCGGTCTTCACTGATATTTCTATCGATTTGTTTTCTAATGACTTTAATGCAGATTCTGATCCCATGCTTTCACAGCCGCCTATGCCTATCGTCCATCCTGAGGATCCTGTGTCAACTGATGGCCCTCCGCCTTCTCCGGCTCCGGTGGAGGTTCCCCCGGCCCCTATTTCCATTGAGGTTCCTCCTCCACCTGAGCGTCATTCTACCCGGGTAAGGCAACCTTCTGCTCTTCTCCGTGATTATATTGTTGGTTCCACTGCTTTTTGCTCTCATGAGCCTACTTCTTATCAAGAAGCTTCTTCTGACCCTCGTTGGCAACAAGCTATGACTGATGAGCTGCAGGCTTTTGAACAAACTCATACTTGGGACGTAGTTGATCTTCCTCCTGGCAAGCGTACTGTTAGTTGCAAATGGGTTTACAAGATCAAAACTCATTCTGATGGTTCCATTGAGCGTTACAAAGCTCGCCTTGTCGCCCGAGGATTTAGTCAAGAATATGGGATTGACTATGAGGAAACATTTGCTCCTGTTGCCCGTCTTACTTCAGTTCGCAGCTTACTTGCTGTTGCTGCTGCTCGCCACTGGCATCTTTCTCAAATGGATGTCAAGAATGCATTTCTCAATGGTGATCTCACTGAGGAAGTATTTATGCAACCTCCTCCTGGTTCTTCTGTTCCCTCAAACAAGGTTTGCAAACTCCGCCGTGCTTTATATGGTTTGAAACAAGCTCCACGTGCCTGGTTTGCCAAGTTCAGCTCTACCATTCGTGACTTTGGTTTTTCTTCCAGTGCCCATGATTCTGCCTTGTTTATCCGTAAGACGAAGCAGGGTACTATTCTCCTTCTCCTTTATGTGGATGATATGATCATCACTGGAGATGACACAGTGGGTATTTCTAGTCTCAAACAGTTTCTTCATCGCCAGTTTGAGATGAAAGATTTGGGTGCACTTAGCTACTTCCTTGGCTTGGAAATTTCTCAAGATTCCTCTGGTTATTTTCTCACTCAGGCCAAGTATACTTCTGATCTTCTGAGTCGTGCTAACCTTTCCGATTGCAAGACTGTCACTACTCCAGTTGATCCTCAGACTCGTCTTACACCTCTTGACGGCCCCTTATTGTCAGATACAACTTTATATCGTCAATTAGTTGGTAGTCTTGTCTATCTCACAGTTACTCGTCCAGACATTGCTTATGCTGTTCACATTGTCAGTCAATTTATGACTGCTCCTCGCTCTCCACACTATGCTGCCCTGGTTCGCATTTTGCGCTATCTCAAAGGAACTTTGTTTCATGGTCTTCACTATTCCCCTCACTCTTCTCTACAGCTGCATGCTTTTTCTGATGCCGATTGGGCAGGGGATCCTACCGATCGTCGTTCCACTACCGGGTTCTGCTTCTTCTTGGGTACTTCTCTCATTTCCTGGCGTAGCAAGAAGCAAACCCTTGTTGCTCGTTCTAGTACTGAGGCTGAGTATCGTGCTCTTGCAGATACTACTCAGGAGCTTGTGTGGCTTCGTTGGCTTCTTTCTGACATGGGTGTCTCTCATTCCGCTGCCACTAATCTTTATTGTGACAATCAAAGTGCTATTCAGATTGCTCATAACGATGTCTTCCATGATCGCACCAAGCATATTGAGATCGATTGCCACTTCATACGACAGCATGTTGCTAGTGGCCATGTTCGTCTTCTCTTTGTTACCTCTGCTGATCAGACTGCTGACCTCTTCACCAAAGCTCATCTTCCAGGCCGCTTTTCTGATCTCCTCTCCAAGCTCAAATTGATATCTGATTTACCACCTTGAGCTTGAGGGGGGGTGTTAGCTGTATATTATTATTATACTAGGTAGTATCATAACTGTATCTCTCTATTTGTCTTTGTATCTCTCTCAATCTCTATCTCCTTACTTATCTAGGTTTTCTTTCTCTTTCTGCCTATATATAGAGGCTTCTCTTATTGTATTATTCATTCAATTCAATACAGAGTTTATACTTTCTCTTCTCTCATTACTTTCATAACAGGGGGGTAAAAAGAAAGGAAGAGAAAGAGAATAAAATAAAATAAAAATGAAAAGAAGGGGAAGTGAAATGCAAATTATGCAATTCAAATCCAATTCCTGGCTTTAGAATATACACCACCATGAATGTAGGCATCACTTCATTTCAAACATAACAATTGCTTGTTTAATCTAAATTGATAAAGAAAAATGCGACAGACCCCCACCCCCAGTGACTCCCAGCCCCATGTGGCTGTAGGTGATTGAAAAAAAAAAAAAAAAACTGGCCAATGAAAAAAAACTGGGTGTGACCCCCACTGGGGTCCCTAGCACACCTGATTGATAAACAATGACATTTGACTCATGAAACAATAGCAATAATATAACCAAACCCCAGAAATCCTATTTTAGAGGAGAAATCTTTTGTCAATGCAGGGGACAATTTCAACCCTTTGGTCTGCATTTGCAAACAACCCATACAATCTCTTTTCCATGCTTTGCAATGCATTCATCAGTGATGCAGACCAAATTGAAAAAAATATACTATATATTTATATATAATTATTTTGAAATTAATAGTTAATTACAATTTTTTTAATTTAGTATAAATATTATAGAATTATTTAGTTATTTAGTTTCCTAATTTGATATGATGCAATTTTCCTACTTTATTAGTTTTGATTTTATTTTTTATTTTATTAGTTTCTTGTTCTTTAAGAATTACGTTTACTATAAATAATGGTTGTAAGCTTTCGAGTTCTTCAATTTTTGATGATTAATGAAATTGTGAGTTGATATACTCTTTTGTTCCAACCTTAGATATTCTTTGAGAATCAATTATTGTTGAGCCTTTATTCTTGGTATTTTTGGTGAATCAACGAGTATAGAGAGAAATCTTGTTTCCGGTATTCTTGTTTGAATCAAAGAATTTTAAGATTGTTATTATTTCGCGTTTCACATTGCATCAATCAAGGCCTAATGTCACTACATCCCAATGTTCGCTCAAAAAATTCAAGAGTTGCCGTATGAGGATTGGCAACTTGTTCTCACCCCTTAGAAGCTCTGTTGCTTCACTTGATGAGAATGTTTTGTACAGAATCCACAACATTATGTTCTGAAAATTTTGGCTGAATAGCAATTGCATGATTCCCGCAATCACAACAGCATCCATTGCCTCAAAGCATGATTGATGATGAATGGATAACAGGTTCAATTTGAACAAATTTAGCAACAAAAATTTAAACAACATTCACTAAATGGGTGTTGCCTCAAGTTTGAGAAATGTTTCATCATCAAATTCCCAACTACTACTTACTTGTATTCGCATCCTTAAACATGTGCTACGTAATCACTACTATTTACAGCAGAGCCCTATAGTGAATCAAGACAGCTGACAACAAGTCATACATTAATCATCTAATTGTGAATGTTCAAACAAATTGTGTGCCACATCCAGTTCACCAGAAAACAGAATGCTCAACTGATTTCTTTCTTGTCTCTAATAGGCAGAAGTAAATAAGACAAGCAATACAGTTAAGCAAATTTCAATAAGAAACACTAGCTAAAAACTGTCATAAATTTATTACAAGTACTATATGTTTCTGTTGGAACAATCTTCTGTGTATAAAAAAAAAAACTTGAAATAAAATCAAACAAAATAAATAAATTACATACCGGATTTATTTATTGAACCAAATAAAAATTACAAGACCAAGTCGAGTGTGTGACACTCTGTCCTTAAGACAGATTCGCCCCGCTACGGTACTTACGGTTGAGTGGCGTCTATCTCCCAGGATACAATGATCTTCACAAATTGTAGTAGTACTCCAAACAATTTGTTCGGCGAACCAAACCTGTGTTCTAACTCTCTGAATTTTATTCTAAATCTAATATGAAGAATAATGCATAAATACAGAATTTAGGACAACAAAAGACAACAATTAGACTGATTTTTCCCGGGGGCAAAATTGTTGGACAGTGCTGGATTTAAATAGGGCTGAACAAGTGCAGAAATTTGAACCAACAGATGCAAAAACTGTTCCGAATAGATACAACTTCAATTCAAACAGATCTGACCGTTTAGCACTTAGAAACCTGATATTCAAACAAATTTGAAAAAGGTTGTCCGTTGGTCAAACAAAGCAACTGCATGTACCTTTATTATTAAACACTATTTAGAATATATATATATATATATTAAACTATTTAAATAGTTTAATAAATAAAGAAAGAGGTACAAATTTTAGAAAACTAACTAAGAATCCAAAATTTGAATATTAAATTAAATTCTCACAATTACAAATTTTAGGAAACCACTTAGGAACCTAAAATTTGAATTTAGAATTAAATTAAATTCTCATAATAATTTTTATTGAAAAAAATCAAAAGGATTTTATTTAAATAAAAATTAATGTTAGACCCGAAAACGACGTCAACTTCCCATTCACTCATAAATGGTTTTGACGTTCTGTCTTCACCTCTTCGGACCCATCCCAAACATCGTTTGGGGCCCACTAAAACTTGGGCTCAAAAATATGCCTATATAAAACCATTTTTTTTCCAACAATCCCCCACATGAATGGAATTTGACGGAGAGAAAATGCAACAACATGATCTAATCAGAGAGTACAGAAATTGAAAATATTCTGCAAAGGATAGGTAGCTTTTGGCTTTGAACCTTCCCTTGTGAGACACTATCGGATTTACTAGCTAATCAGTGAACACGATGTCTTGAACTGTTCAGCCGTTTGTGTAAACCAAGACAATAGAACTCACACAGTATATTCCCAGACACAGTTTAGTTCTCACTATTGTGTTCATTTTGGCCCTGAACAACCTGGTCTTCATGAGTGCTCTAAAGACTTGTAGCCCTTCACAAATCTTATAGAACCGGCCCAGTTCACACTCACATAGGTGATTCTTATGAAAAGTATCCTGCCATACTCCACTAGGTTTACCTAGATATAAGAATCATTAAAAGTTTTATTTTAACCTAAAACGCTGCAGACATCACTATTTCATCAAAGAAATGGGTAGGAGTTAAACTCCCCAGTGATCCTTCTGAGTCAATTACAACTCGGTTGTCCCTTTGAACCTAGATCTTGGGATCTCCAGTCAACTAGGTTGGGTTGCCGTTGTGGCAACTCTTATTTAATAGGCTTTAGTCCCATTCCCCTCGATGAATTCTCAACTAACTCTCTTGCTAACCCTTTGGTTAGTGGATCCGCTATGTTGTCTTTAGACTTAACATATTCAATGGAAATAATTCCATTAGAGAGTAGTTGTCTTACAGTGTTATGTCGACGACGAATGTGTCATGACTTACCGTTATACATATGACTCTGTGCTCTACCAATTGCTGATTGACTATCGCAATGTATGCATATAGCAGGCACCGGTTTTGGCCAAATTGGAATATCTTCAAGGAATGGCGAAGCCATTCTGCCTCTTCCCCTGCTTTGTCTAAGGCTATGAATTCTGATTCCATAGTAGACCTAGCAATGCAAGTCTGTTTGGAAGATTTCCAAGATACAGCCGCCCCACCAAGAGTAAAGACATACCCACTGGTGGACTTTGAGTCTCTAGTATCCGATATCCAATTTGCATCACAGTATCCTTCAAGTACTGCTGGATATCTAGTAAAATTAAGCCCAATGTTACGAGTAAATCGGAGATATCTAAGAACCCTTATAATTGCTTTCTAGTGTTCTACTCCCGGATTACTCGTATATCTACTTAATTTACTTACTGCATAAGCTATATCTGGGCGAGTGCAATTCATCAAGTACATTAAGCTTCCAATAATTTGGGCATACTCTAATTGAGAAATACTTTCCTGTATATTCTTAGAAAGATACAAATTAACATCTACAGGAGTTCTAGCAGATGATCATCATCTTTGCTGAATTTGTCAAGTATTTTCTCAATGTAATGAGATTGTGACAAAGCATATCCTTCTGATGTTTTGGTAATTTTTATACCAAGTATTACATCAGCAATGCCCATGTCCTTCATGTCAAAATGTTTATTCAACATTTTCTTGGTAGTTTTAATCATGTCATTATTACTACCTATGATGAGCATATCATCTACATAAAGACATACAATGACATAACATTTGTCTGTGTTTTTAATATAAACACATTTGTCACACTCATTAATTTTAAATCCATTTGACATCATTGCCTTGTCAAATTTCTCATGCCATTGCTTTGGTGCTTGTTTTAAACCATATAATGATTTAACCAATTTACACACTTTCTTTTCTTTCCCTGGAACAAAAAACCCTTCTGGTTGTTCCATGTAAATTTCTTCATCTAACTCACCATTTAAGAAAGCGGTTTTCACATCCATTTAATGAATTTCTAGATTGTATAGAGATGCAATGGCAATTAGCATTCTAATGGATGTTATTTTAGTAACTGGTGAGTATGTATCAAAGTAATCAAGACCTTCTTTTTGTCTAAAACCTTTGACCACAAGTCTTGCCTTGAATTTGTCAATTGATCCATCCGTTTTCATTTTCCTTTTGAAAATCCACTTGTACCCAAGAGGTTTACAACCTGGTCGCAAATCCACCAATTCCCAAGTGTGATTTTGCAAGATGGATTCAACTTCACTGTTGACAGCTTCTTTCCATAAAGGAGCTTCAGGACTGGACATAGCCTCTTTAAAAGTTAAAGGCTCATTTTCTAACAAATATGTTAGAAAATCTGGACCAAAAGATTTTGAGGTTCTAGCACGTTTACTACGCCTAGGTTCTCCTTCCTCATTTTGATCTAACTCTTGTTCTTGATCATGTTCTTGATCCTGACTAGTAATAGCATCAAAAGATCTTTTATTAGTACTAGTCCTTGTCCAGTCTTCTTTGGAAATACATGTTCAAAGAAAGATGTATTCCGAGACTCAATAATAGTATTTACATGCATTTCGGAATGTTCTGATTTATGAATCAAAAACCGATATGCACTACTATTCTTAGCATAACCAATGAAAATGCAATCAATGGTCTTAGGACCTATCTTAGTCTTTTTAGGACTAGGAATAGCCACTTTAGCCAAACACCCCACACTTTTAAGTATTTGTAGGATGGTACTCTTCCATGCCACATTTCATAAGGTGTTTGATTCACTTTCTTTCGGGGTACTTTATTTAAAATATAATTAGCAGAAAGTATTGCTTCCCCCCACAAGTTCTGAGGTAATCCAGAACTGATTAACATGGCATTCATCATTTCTTTTAAAGTCCTATTTTTCCTTTCAGCAATTCCATTTTGTTGAGGTGAGTAAGGAGCAGTGGTTTGATGAATTATTCCATGTTCTTTACAAAATTCACCAAAAGGTGATTCATATTCACCACCTCTATCACTTCTAAGTTTCTTGATTTTCTTACCAAGTTGATTTTCAACTTCATTCTTATATTGAATGAAAGTTTCCAAAGCTTCATCCTTGGTTCGAATTAAATAAATATAACTATATCTAGTATAGTCATCTATAAAAGTGATTACATACTTTTTTCCACCTCTGGTTTGAATTGATTTAAAATCACAAATGTCACTATGAATTAATTCAAGTGGTTCCGTACTTCTTTCAATTGAATGAAAAGGAGTTTTAGATAATTTTGCCTCAACACAAATTTCACATTTATGATTTGAATCAATGTCAAATTTAGGTAAACATTCCATATTAATTAATCTACGCAAAGATCCATAATTAACATGTCCTAGTCTACCATGACATAAATTTGAAGACTCAAGCAAGTAAGAAGAAGATGTAGTATTATTAATACCAGAGGGTACAACAGTCATTACATTTAACTTGAAAAGGCCATCAGACATATAACATTTTCCTACATACATCCCATTTTTGGTAAGTACAAACTTGTCACTTTCAAAAACCAGTCTAAACCCATTCTTACTCAACGAAGATCCGGAAACTAAATTCTTGCGAATGTCCGGTACATGCAGCACATTGTTGAGAGTGAGTTCCTTTCCAGATGTCATCTTAAGTACAATCTTTCCTTGTCCTTCAACTTTAGAAGTCGAGGAGTTGCCTATAAAAAGTTGTTCACCATTGTCCACTATAGAATAAGATGTGAACATCTTTTTATCGGTACAGATATGGCGAATAGCACCAGTGTCCACCCACCATTCTTTAGGATTTCCGACAAGATTTGTCTCGGAAACAACTGCAAAAAGATCTATGACATCTACACCATTGGAAATGTTATCCATTTTGGTCATTTTGGCTTTAGCAACCTTCTTACTTGATCTTCCTTTGCCTTTACGAAAATCAGTTCTTAAGAACTTCTCTGGTTTTCCACCATGATTCACTGGCACAGTCCCAACATACGGAGAGGTTGGCGTAATGGCAATCACCATACCAGTACTGGTCTGAACATTAGTTTGACCAGTTTTAGTAGCCATAAATTCTAAATTATAAAATAAAATTATAATTAGAATTTTATACTACACAGAAAATTAAACCAAATTCACAGAATTAAATTCTGTAAAAATAAAAGAAACAATAATGTAACTTTTATTTTCCAATTAATTTAAAAATAAAATAAAGTTTTATTTAAACAAATTAATTCCACACAGAAAATTAAATTCTGTAAAATAAAAGAAATAAGAATATAACTTTTATTTTTCAATTAATTTGGAAATAAAATAAAATTTTATATTTGACCAAATTAATTCCACACAAGAAATTAAATTCTGTAAAATAAAAGAAATAAGAATATAACTTTTATTTTTCAATTAATTTGGAAATAAAATAAAACTTTATTTAACCAAAATAATTCCACACAGAAAATTAAATTCTGTAAAATAAAAGAAATAAGAAAATAACTTTTATTTTTCAATTAATTTGGAAATAAAATAAACTTTATTTAACCAAATTAATTCCACACAAGAAATTAAATTCTGTAAAATAAAAGAAATAAAAATACAACTTTTATTTTTCCAATTAATTTTAAAATAAAATAAAATTTTATTTAACCAAATTAATTTCACACAAAAATTTAAATCTCTTGTTACACTCCAAAAATTAAAATACTGAAAACAGAATTTTAATTAATGAAAACTCAAAAAAAATTTCTAAAACCCAAAATTAATTTCTGAAAAAATTCCACAAAAATATATTCTGAATTGTTAATGACACCAGTATCGTACTACTAGTTGTTGTCAAAGAAAAGAGACAGTATATTACTACTATCTGTCAAATAACATATAATTACTATTTGTTTTTCTAACCAGAATATTATTTTGTAAATCCACAGAGAATAATTTTCTTTCGAAATTATTTACGAAGAAAGAAAAAAGGAAAACAAACGAAAATTCTGTAAACAGAATAATTCGAATCTGTCTTAAGATTGTTGGAACAATCTTCTGTGTATAAAAAAAAACTTGAAATAAAATCAAACAAAATAAATAAATTACATACCGGATTTATTTATTGAACCAAATAAAAATTACAAGACCAAGTCGAGTGTGTGACACTCTGTCCTTAAGACAGATTCGCCCCGCTACGGTACTTACGGTTGAGTGGCGTCTATCTCCCAGGATACAATGATCTTCACAAATTGTAGTAGTACTCCAAACAATTTGTTCGGCGAACCAAACCTGTGTTCTAACTCTCTGAATTTTATTCTAAATCTAATATGAAGAATAATGCATAAATACAGAATTTAGGACAACAAAAGACAACAATTAGACTGATTTTTCCCGGGGGCAAAATTGTTGGACAGTGCTGGATTTAAATAGGGCTGAACAAGTGCAGAAATTTGAACCAACAGATGCAAAAACTGTTCCGAACAGATACAACTTCAATTCAAACAGATCTGACCGTTTAGCACTTAGAAACCTGATATTCAAACAAATTTGAAAAAGGTTGTCCGTTGGTCAAACAAAGCAACTGCATGTACCTTTATTATTAAACACTATTTAGAATATATATATATATATATTAAACTAATTGAATATATATATATTAAACTATTTAAATAGTTTAATAAATAAAGAAAGAGGTACAAATTTTAGAAAACTAACTAAGAATCCAAAATTTGAATATTAAATTAAATTCTCACAATTACAAATTTTAGGAAACCACTTAGGAACCTAAAATTTGAATTTAGAATTAAATTAAATTCTCACAATAATTTTTATTGAAAAAATCAAAAGGATTTTATTTAAATAAAAATTAATGTTAGACCCGAAAACGACGTCAACTTCCCATTCACTCATAAATGGTTTTGACGTTCTGTCTTCACCTCTTCGGACCCATCCCAAACATCGTTTGGGGCCCACTAAAACTTGGGCTCAAAAATAACCATTTTTTTTCCAACAGTTTCTCCATACATTGAGTAAAAAAGTAAATAGATAAACATTTCTCGGCTTGTTATTGGGAAGGGGAGGTGTTTTCAACTTTTGCTTTTGTAATTATCAACTTGTTAGGAACTGCACCAAATATTCCTAATATGTACATCGTGTTCTCCATAGCTTTAGCAAGAGTTTCATGTACTAAGTCATTATTTATTTATTTATTTTTATAAAAAAATATCAATATATCTTTTACTCTTCTCAAATCTTGCTTTAGCTAAAGTCTCTGAGTTTTTATTTATTATTATTATTATTAGAAGGAAGATGTGTCTCAAAGGTGTTGAGAACTTTCACTAACTTGGACAAATTTTGAATTTCAAAACTATTAGAATCCATCTGACCACCTCTTATTCCTTTCCTTGGCATAAACTATTAGAATCCATCTCACCACCTTATATTCCTTTCGTTGGCATAGCACATATGGATGATTCACTCACAAAGGCATGAACTTGTACTGGTTTAAGGTTTTTGAAAAATCTAGAAACCCTAGATGTTAATTTGTGATTATGTATCAATAACAAGCAAAATATAACAATCCCAATCAAACAATCAAAAGAAAGAGACACAAAGATTTTACGTGAAAAAACCACAATTGGACACCTTCCAATTGTGATCAAAAAACCACGGGCAACTACCACAAGAACAATCCACTAAGAAGATTCAAAGGAATTACACAGGTATACTCTCAATTATCTAGCGAATTCACAACGCCTAATTGAACCAACCTCTATGTGCCTCTTCCAACCCTATCTTCAGCACGGAATTGTCTTTCTGATGAGCCACTCCAGATTCCACCAAAGCTTCAGGCTCGAATTCTTCAGAATTCACAACTGAAGAACAACTCTCTCTTTTGTGTATAACAAACAAATCTTTGATGTACTCTCTTTAAACCATGAGTTGAATACTCAATAAAACATCAAAGAAAAAATCAAAATATCCCCAGATATAAACCTTTAAGAACCAAAAAGAAGATCTAGAGGACTTCAATGAATTACTTAGTTTTGGGAGAAAACCAAGTATTTATAGAGAACCAAAAGTAATCCAAGATTGGGAAGAAAACAAACTCCTTGAGAAATCCGGATTCTGAGGCTCGCTCCTAGATGTTAATTTGTGATTATGTATCAATAACAAGCAAAATATAACAATCCCAATCAAACAATCAAAAGAAAGAGACACAAAGATTTTACGTGAAAAAACCACAATTGGACACCTTCCAATTGTGATCAAAAAACCACGGGCAACTACCACAAGAACAATCCACTAAGAAGATTCAAAGGAATTACACAGGTATACTCTCAATTATCTAGCGAATTCACAACGCCTAATTGAACCAACCTCTATGTGCCTCTTCCAACCCTATCTTCAGCACGGAATTGTCTTTCTGATGAGCCACTCCAGATTCCACCAAAGCTTCAGGCTCGAATTCTTCAGAATTCACAACTGAAGAACAACTCTCTCTTTTGTGTATAACAAACAAATCTTTGATGTACTCTCTTTAAACCATGAGTTGAATACTCAATAAAACATCAAAGAAAAAATCAAAATATCCCCAGATATAAACCTTTAAGAACCAAAAAGAAGATCTAGAGGACTTCAATGAATTACTTAGTTTTGGGAGAAAACCAAGTATTTATAGAGAACCAAAAGTAATCCAAGATTGGGAAGAAAACAAACTCCTTGAGAAATCCGGATTCTGAGGCTCGCTCGAGCGAAGATTTCCTGGCTCGAGCGAGGATAGTAATTTTGAAAGCATTAACATCACAAACTTCTCCGCAAAGCTCGATTCGGGTTGGATTCGCATCTAATAAACTCATAGCCTCACTGAAAATAAAAATGCGAAAAAAATTACAACTCAAAAGAGTTTTGTCAAACGGAGTTGCCAAAAAATAAAAACCTAACAATCTCCCCTTTGGCAATGCCGTGACAAAACACATCTAACAAATAAAATCCTAATCACCCCAACCCATTACATCCAACAAAAACAAACTTCTTTCAGACAGTCATGATTTCTGCAAAACAACTATCAGTGCCACAATCTCCAAAACAAATATTAGTCCCATAAGATTATATGAAAAACAATATAAGACTATCTTGAAACATGAGATGAAAAACATGAATAACATGAAGATGCAACTGTGGAGATTTTAAGAACATGTAGCATGAAAACCTGAACCCGACACATGGCATAAAAACATGAAATCCTAAGACACATGAAAAACAACTTTCTCCCCTCAAATAACAAAAGCAAGATCATAAACCACACAAGCATGATATGATGATGTAAATATCAGGAGCATGCAAGAACAACTATAGCCAATCTCCCCTTACCAAACAAATCAAAGTGTTCATGCTAAACAACTCTTGCAATGAAAAACCAAACTCCCTTAACAACCCAAATCAAGATGAACCAAACTCCCCCTCACTAAAAGCAACCACAAACACTGAAAACGGTGAACAAGAAGAAACTGACAAAAATAATATGGTGGAGCAAGCAAGGAATTTCAGATTAGTACCTTAAAACACACAAGATTATCCAAGAAGCACAATTACTAGTAAACACAATGTGCACAGTCTGTAGAAGATTCCTCATGAAAGAAAGTGATGCATTATGTGAAAAGCATAGATCCCATGAGAAAAAGTGTGTGTGTGACTCTTGGAGTTCGACAAACACTAGATTCAAATCCTGGTAGTGATATGAGTGATATGAAAGCTGGACCTCTGACAAGAGAATCTAAGCACAACAAAGGAAAGTCAAACCACTAGGAATCAAGGGGTATTTGGTAAGTAAAGGCGGAGACTCCCCCTCAATCAATGAATCTTTTTCTTTTCTTTTTTTCACATTTTTTTTTCTCTTTTCTTTCTTTTGCACATTTATTTTCTTTCTTTTCTTTCTTGTGCACATTTTTTTTTTTTTTTTTTGTTCTTTTGCACACTCATCGGCAGCTGACACGCTCAAGAGTATGGAAACCGAACCAGAGAAGCATGGATTTATAAAGGATGGCCTGGTTGGTGACTCTGAGGTAGCCTTTTCCTCATGGCTGGACTACAAAGAATAGAGGGGAAAGCCGTGGAGATGCAAAAAGATGGAAGATGGTTAAGAGACTCAACATCACCCATGATATGCTAGTATAGGTCAATTCCTCTAGAAAAGCAAAAGATACAATGCCAGAAGTCCATGAAAAAAAAAACACTAAGTCGGAAGACTCCGATATTTGCTAATCCAAGAGTGTGTACAGAATGAGACATACTAATCAAAGAACACACACTCCAAAATGAGTAATGACCACAGAAAGCACACACATATTAACTTGTAATGGATATTCTCATCAATTCCAATATGCACCAAGGACTACTCAAAAATTTCAAGCTTGCAAAACCATACTAAGAAAATCTTTTTGGTTTTTTTTTTTCTTTTTCTAAACAAAGCAAGACAAAAAAAAAAAACGAACATGCACACATTTTTTTTCATAAAAAAAAAACACACAGAGACCCAAAAAAACTAAAAAGAGTAAACACATTAACACAAGTCAAGTTTTCTCACCCAAATCTTTTTGGTCTTAACAAAATCAGGTCTAGCGGTCTTGGTAAATGTTATGGTGTTGTGAACACCCTCATGAATCTTGGTATTCCGTCTAGACAAGTAAGGTTGTCTCCTAACCCAAAAAGTATTCGAATTTCTACCCTTTTGAGACATTCTCCTATGCAACTTATAACAAAAAGGGCGAATATGACCATGCATACCAAAATGATGACAAATAAAAACAGGGTGTACAGAGTGTACCTTCTTTTCTTTTACCTTACCAACTCTAGGGAGTTTGAGAAGTTTTTCCTCTTGTTGAATCTTTTGTCCTTCCTTTCCTTGAGTTCTTGTATCATTAGATGTAGAAGCACTCTGTTTTTGCTCTCTCTTATCTCCAAAGCCAATGCCACTCTTGTCTGAACAGATTTGTTGAGACCCAATGATATCCTCCAAAGTCTTTGATCCTTTGTTCCAAAGACTAATGGTAACCATGGCAACCTTGAGCTCTTCCTCTTTCTTGATCATCAGTTCTTCCAAAGCAACTTGAGACATCTCGAGAGATTCATCATCAGTAGTATTCTCAACTGACCTTTTCGGAGACTCTGTTTGTCCTTCAGTTTCGGAAGCCACCATGAAAGCAAGGAATTGCTTATGTCCCTCTTCGCCTTGATCTTTATCGTCACTTTCGTCTTCATCAGATTCTGATTCATCATCCCAAGTGACAGCGAGGGCTTTCTTTTTCTTCAAACGAGTAGGGCATTCTTGAGCAAAGTGGCCAAAACCTTGGCATTTATAGCATTGGACTCTTTCAGAGTTCCCTTGTATCTTTCCTTTCTCCTTCTTGGCTATAGAATTAATTTTGAGTTTATCTTTGCCTTTAAATTCATGAGCATGAGTAGAGTCCAAAAGATTAGGATTCGTTTTCAAAAAAGATTTTTTAAATTGTTTAACAAAAGCATCCATAATCTTAGAATCTATCTCACAGTCCTCATCAGAATCCTCTACCACTTTATGAGCACTACTAAAAGCAAAATCTTTTTGTTTCTTTTTGAAATTTCTATGTGCCTCATAAGTTTGGAGATTTCCAACCAACTGATCTAGCTTGAGGTTGTCAACATCTTGAGCCTCCTCAATAGCCGTAACTTTTGGTTGGAACCGATCGGGCAAGGATCTCAAAATTTTTCCCACAACTTTGGATTCTGGTATTTTTTCACCTAAATTGAAGCTGGAATTAACAATGTCACTCAACTTCGCATAAAATTCATCAAAGGTCTCACTATCTTTCATAGAAAGGTTTTCGAAACTAGATGTGAGCCTTTGAAGTTTTGATCGTTTAACAGAAGGAGTGCCCTCATGAATAGTTTGTAAGATATCCCAAGCCTCTTTTGCGACTTCACAATTACAAATACGGCTAAACTCTTCAGGTGTGACAGCGCAAAAGAGAGAATTGATAGCTTTACTATTCCAGCTACTATTTTGGTAATCAGTTGTGTCCCACTTATCAATTGGTTTGGGGAAAGTTACACCATCAACAGTAATTGTTGGTTCAGTCCACCCATTCATGACAGATTGCCAAACTTTTTCATCAATAGATTTTAAAAAAGATCTCATTCGAGCTTTCCAAAAAGAATAATTGGATCCGTCAAGTAGGGGTGGTCGAACCATAGAATTTCCCTCACGAATTGAATCCATTATCACAAATCAAACAAGATCTCGTTCTAAAAAAAAATTTTTTTTTTTTTTAAAAAAAATAGAGCGATCTAAAACAAGTTTTTTTAAAAAAAATAGAACGACCCGCTCTGATACCAATTGAAAAATCTAGAAACCCTAGATGTTAATTTGTGATTATGTATCAATAACAAGCAAAATATAACAATCCCAATCAAACAATCAAAAGAAAGAGACACAAAGATTTTACGTGAAAAAACCACAATTGGACACCTTCCAATTGTGATCAAAAAACCACGGGCAACTACCACAAGAACAATCCACTAAGAAGATTCAAAGGAATTACACAGGTATACTCTCAATTATCTAGCGAATTCACAACGCCTAATTGAACCAACCTCTATGTGCCTCTTCCAACCCTATCTTCAGCACGGAATTGTCTTTCTGATGAGCCACTCCAGATTCCACCAAAGCTTCAGGCTCGAATTCTTCAGAATTCACAACTGAAGAACAACTCTCTCTTTTGTGTATAACAAACAAATCTTTGATGTACTCTCTTTAAACCATGAGTTGAATACTCAATAAAACATCAAAGAAAAAATCAAAATATCCCCAGATATAAACCTTTAAGAACCAAAAAGAAGATCTAGAGGACTTCAATGAATTACTTAGTTTTGGGAGAAAACCAAGTATTTATAGAGAACCAAAAGTAATCCAAGATTGGGAAGAAAACAAACTCCTTGAGAAATCCGGATTCTGAGGCTCGCTCGAGCGAAGATTTCCTGGCTCGAGCGAGGATAGTAATTTTGAAAGCATTAACATCACAAACTTCTCCGCAAAGCTCGATTCGGGTTGGATTCGCATCTAATAAACTCATAGCCTCACTGAAAATAAAAATGCGAAAAAAATTACAACTCAAAAGAGTTTTGTCAAACGGAGTTGCCAAAAAATAAAAACCTAACAGTTTTCAAATTCCCTTCATACATTCAAGTCTGTTAGTGTTGATTCTTTTTGCATACAACGTATTGCACAAGAGGTAAGCCTCATTACGTCCCCCTCTCAGTTTTGGATTATTAATAAATTTTTCTCGATTTTGGATTATTAACAAAATTTTCCTCATACTGCTGAGGTTTATCCCAAAAAACACAAAAACAAATTCTATAATAACATAACCCGTATTAAAGTTCTCAAATTCAATTATAACATATCCCATATTTAACTATTTCTGATATAATATTTATTTGATACATAAATGAGTTCTATAATAAGCAAACCTATACTTTCATAAGATATATAGTACTAATTGTTACAATTTCATGATCATTTTTTGTAGATTTTAATTCCTTTCCACCTTGACTCCATATAGTTGCTTGAATTATCAGGTGCAGCATAAACTCCGCACTTGAAATACAAGTCTCCCGGCCCCTGATCGTTCTTCACGAATTTCTGGACCCCATTGATGAAAACCTATGACGCACAGGTACGGGTACGAGTACTGGTACTGGTACGATACGGGTACGTCGATACGATAAAATTCAAAAAAAATAGGGTACGGGTACGGCTTGGTACGCTCGTAAAAAAATATTTATTTTTAATTTAGAGTAATGCAAAAATTAATTAAATGGTTTAATTTGTTAAGGTCCAACCTATAATTAATATTTAATACCAAAAGGAAAACTATAAATCAAAATTAAATGTCAATATATTAAATAACTTACAAACTATAGTTTAATTTTAAAATCATATTAAGCATAAAACAAAAACTAAAAAAGAAATTTAGTAAAATGAGTTTTATCTCTGTAGTAGAAGGAAAAAATTGTTTCAACTGAGGTACGGTACGGCTTGGATATGTACTAGGTACGTCTAGGTACGTCAAAAATTAAGAAGAAAAAATTTGGGTACGTGTTTCATGTACCCGGTACGTATGTAGAAGTACCATACGAGGTACGGTACGCCAGTAAGTACCCGGTACGGGTACGACATGTTTTTCGAAGTACCCATGCTTCATAGATGAAAACTGTCAACTTCCCTTCATCCACGTCGTGGATCACGTTTAATCGAGTGGCACGTTGTATGTTTTTTGCAACCCGAAATTCTTTTCGGTTAGTGGCACGAGGGTGAATCCATCTGTGGGATCAGCAGAGCAAAACAGAACAAGTTTTGCTGAAAATGTCACAAAAACAAGGAATAGAAAGACTGTTCTTGTGAGAAATTTCCATGTTTTGTTTGCAGAGCTAGGACTTCTATGAAGTAGAGCACTGATTGAAGTTGTGAAGATGCTTTGCTTAGGGACTTGGAAGCCTATTTATGCTCAGATTTCTTGTGGGCTTGCCACTAGCGGACAGCTGCTTTGTTGTAGCATCATAATACGTCTAGTAACACAGAAATTAAATTTAAAATCAGACATAGAGGCTTGGTTTGGAAAATGCTTTTCAAGTAGTTTGTTTATTTATTTTCAATTTTTTCACTGTTTTGTAGGATATGGTAGTTGAAAAGGTCGATGCTTTTGTCAAATGCTAAAAAAATTTGCTTTTGTTATTGAGAAAGTTTAGGTGGGGATTAGAATTTTGTCTTCAGTGATTTTTCTTTTTTTTTCCTTAGACTAAAAAGACTTGAAAAGTATTTTTTTTAATGAAAAGAAAAAAAAATTCACTAAAGACAGAAAGTTTGAAATGAAAGTGACTTTTTAAGCATTTGCCAAACAAAGTGGATCCTGTTAATTGAAATTATTTTTTCTTTAATAAAAAAAGCTGAAAACCAAATAACCAAAATGTTTTGAACTTAAATAGTCAAAAAAAAAAAAAATTCATTTTTTTTTTAAACCAAACAGAACCAGAAAATAATATGATTTTTTAGAAGTGGAGCTCACAACAAATCTTGTACCCAATTAAATAATGTTTAAATTTTGTCTTGAGATTTGCAAACATGAATGTCTTTGGTTCAGTTTTAGTGAAGGACTAGGATTCTCTAAAATGTCTTTAAATTGTGACCTCTGCTTTGTGCTTGTTAGTAATGCCAAAATGACTCATTGCATACTAAAAAAAGTTCAATTTACACGTCAATTGCGTTGCTCCTCCTTTGGCAGGCCTTCATGAATTTGCTTTTGATTAGCGCTGCAAAACGAACCAAGTTAGTTGACCTCAACTCGTGTTTAGTTTGTTTGAGATTAACTCGTTATATAGATAAGTCAAATTTAAACATATTTTCAAGCTCCTTAAATTTTTAAACAAAATTTGAACAACATACCACTCGGCTCAATAAGAATATATGTATCATAAAAAGCCAAACTATTGAAGCTCGACTCATGTTCAACTCATTAAAAACTCATTCAAGATTGGTTTATTATGCAAACAAGTAAAAGTCTGAACAATTTTGAAACTTATTAAGTTTTCAAATTAAACTTAAACAACCCATTGCTTGACTCAACTCTTTTGCAGCTCTATTCTTGATGGGCATGGCCTTGTGTGAGTATAAGAATTCAAAATTGTTCTTGATAGGCAGGGAGACTCTTCATCTGATTGCTACTGTTATACTTATCTAAGCTTGATTACTACCCTTGGATTTTAAAACGAGCCTTAGGTGAATTATTATTGCTATTATTTTGTGCCAATCCTTTGTCAAATTTTCCCCAGCAAATCAGAGGGGATACCATTCCGAACGAAATTTTTGATATCATACATGAATTGTTTTCTCTCTTGGAAAGATAAAATATCACCGTGTGAACAAACATTAAATTACGAATATACCTCTTCAAAAATCGACCACTATTCTAAATATTAGTAAGTTGAAGACCTGCTGTTCAATGGAGCGCCGTGTGGGGGCGGTTGTTTCCATCATTGAAGTTAGAGTCTTGAATTGAGCTTTCTGAATTATAAAAGACAAAAAAGTGCCAAGTTTTGTTGCAAAATCAATGCAAATATCATATTTACTTTCTTTCTCAATAACTTCATTTTCACCTGCTTCTCCTTGTTGCACTTTACATTAGTGATTAGCAAGTTAAGAATTTGACTCATTATTTCGTTGGGAAACTTTAGCTTTTGGTGACGGCCAATGTTTCTGAAAATAACAGCATGCAAATATGGCGTTGTCCATGTTGCAACAGAGTGATTCGACAGTTATACAGATGATATTTTTCTTAGTACTGTAAAATTTTGCCTTCTTATGATAAAAGACCTGCTAGTTGTGCTGCAACTAGAGGTGTTAAAATGGGCAAATTTGGACCAGGTCAAAATGGGTTATGTATTTAAAACAATTTAATCCAAATTTACCTATTTAATAAATGAGTTTAAGAGAGTTAGGTTGAATTGGATATGAATATGGATTAGACAAATGAATCTGACCAACCTGCTTACTTGGTGCTTTGATGGCAGCATTTGTGGTGGTGGTTGTGGTATGGTATTGGTCGTATCAGTTTAAAAGGAGTTTAAATAGATATTCAACCCATATAAATTCAATTTTAATTTGATTTGGAAGATGCAACCTATTTAATTTGGACGGTTTAAACAGATTTTAAATGGATGTACTAGAACAGGCTCATGGTTTCAAGTTGAATTTGTCACCTCTAATTACAACATCAGTTTGAGGGTTAATTGTCATGGGATGTAATTATGCACAAAAAGAATGACATCATCTTCTATTTAGAAAGCACAAAGAACAGTCTCAATTAGCACATAGCATCATAGTCTATTTTATCTTTTAAACTTTAGTGTGTTTTGTTTCTTTCAACTTTATTTTTGTGACCTGCTTTAATTTGGCAGAATGTATTTGTTTTTAAATTTTGAATAATTTTGTATTGAGGGCAGACCTCTTTTCCCAATTTTGTGAAGCTTTCACATAGAATAAAATGAAGAATTTTGTAGTCATTGATAATATGAGATACATTATACACCTTCATTACAAGACCTTGAACTTGAAGAATAAATTGAGGAAAACAACTACATACATGAAAATCTTGGACTTGAAGAATAATGTGATGGATAATGACATCGATCATGTATACGTAGAACACAAGAAGGAAGTATACAATATTGACAACCTTTTTGATTACTAAAGTTAGTTGGAGAGCAAGACAATTTTTATTTTATTTTAAAAGAGCACATAGAGCAGTCTTAGTCAGAACATGGAGTACTATCAGCGCTTATCTTATCTTTTGAATTTCAGTATTTTGTTTCTTGCAACTTTATTTGTATGGCATACTTTAGTTTGGCGGAATGTATTTGCTTTTGAAGGATGAATAATTTTGTAAAAAGGTTGAAGTCCGACCTCTATAAGAGGCTATCGGCATTGCATTGAGGGGTGTCGTGTCTCTCTCCTCTCTTGAGGGGTTTAAGCACATTTTTGCGGAGAAATTGGTTGCTACTAGTTCTAGTTATAGTGAATTCATAGAACAAAACTAAATAACAACTTCATTACAAGACCTTTCTAACAATCTCATATCACTCAAAACTAAGCAACATTGATCGGTACTTCTTAAATTACTATTTGGTTTACTGGAATGATTTTGAACAAGAATAAAATAACTATTCCTTGATCTCCTAATCGAATAACCATTTCCCAAAATTGGTGAATGGTGATTCCATTCAAAACGCACATTCCCTACTATTTTACCGAACAAAACAAGAGAATGAGTATTCCAACATAATGACCACTCTATTCTAACCTTCATTCTAGTAAACCAAACACCGCTCTATCTAACATGACTTCTTGTATATTTTGATGTCTCTCCACCTTGACCCCATGTAATAGCTTATATTTGCTGGTGCAGCATACACACCACATTTGAAATAAAAGTCTCCAGCACCTCTATCTTTTGTTTCAAACTTTTCCACACCATCAATGAAAACTCTGAGATTTCTTTTATTCACATTATGGATTAAGTTAACCCTGAACCATTTATCATACAAGTCTGTATCCACAAGATCACCACTGTAGTACCTCATGTCCCCATTGTAGATCCTCAGTATGATAGTTGTGGCGTAATTGGTTGCGCCATGGATCTGCACAATTGTAGCACCGGAGGTTGAGTTTGGGATGAAACCATAGCCTTTGAATTGCCAGACTCTGGATGAGTAGTCAAGGCCCTGCGCAAAAAAATCACTAACTGTAAGTTTTAGCGACAATTTATAAAAATCGTGACAAAAAAAGTTATTAATTGTCAATTTCTAGTAACATATGCAAAAAATCATCACAATTTTTTTTTTTTTAGTGATGATTTTATTAGGACTTGTTTTAATAGGAAGAGTCTAACTATTAACACCTATTGATAGTTTATCCAACAATATATAAATTAGGGTCATTTTTCAGAAAGTTCTATTCCTAAATGTTATGTTCCATTTAATCTATCTTCTTTTTTAATATTCCATTAGGTCCTATTTAAGGTAATATGACCAAATCACCCTTCCAAACTTTTTGTCTGTCTCCATTTTGAAACCAATACACAATAAAAAATAATAATAGTCCCTTATTTCATGGAGAAAATTTCTCCCACTTCTAGAGAAAATATCCCCCTTATTTTATAGAGAAAATCTCTCATTTATTCTATGGAAAAAAATCTCTCCCTTATTCTAGGAAGAAAATCTCTCACATTTCCAAAACCTAAATCATCTACTCTAACGTGAAGAAGCAACGCTGTGAACATTCACATCAATTGAAGTGTAGACACTGTGAACCTCCACATTAGTTGTGGTTGCTTAAATTTGTATACACATAACCATTGGCTTAATGTGAGTTGCGGCAAATAAATGTTGATATAAACTTTCACATTATAAATGCATGTCGGTAAAATAACACATTGTTGTTGGCACTTATTTGACCATTTCTGAATGTGAATATTAACATTGATTAATAATGTGATGATCACAACACCAATTGCAACACATTACGATGTGATAATTCACAACAAGCAAGGACTCCTTACAATGTGAATATTCACACCATATAATAATTATGCAAAACTCATACAATAATAAGTGATATGTAAATATTCACATTATGTAATAACCATGCAATCATCAATACACATTGCACGTCATGCAACCATCACATGCTTCTAATGTTGAAATTCACATCATCAAATGCAAAACATTAAAATTTGATAATTCACAACAACAATAACTTCAGTGGATGTGAACATTCACGTTCACTAAAATACCCACCCAATATCACATCCACTAAAATACCCACCCAATAAGCATATACACATTGATACATAATACTATATCAATTCATCTCGAAACAAAAAGTCAAATCCAATGCATACCTACATTCAGTTGCAAAACAAAAATGGTGCTAACCTTCATCCAACAATTTTAAACTTCGAAACTGCAACAATGCAAGAAAACAGAGCTTCAAAACAGCAACAGTTAAAGAAAACAGAGTTTTGAACTACAACAATGGAAGAAGGTAGTAGTTGAATATTCTCTAACGTTCGTCCAACAATTCTGAACTTGAAAACCACAACAATGGTAGAAAATAGAACTTCAAAACCGCAACAATGGGGGAAAAAAAAAAAAAGAGTTTTGAACCACAACAATGGAAGAGGAAAATATTCGAATATTCTCTCACCACCAATGTATGAACGAAACTCTTACAAAAACATATAATGGAAACGTATCTATTGATTCCTTTAAGATCTCTAATCACCAAAATTTTCAAAATAGAAATAACAAAATATGAAAAACGTATATATCCTATTGTGTATAATACATACTATCAAAATAGAACAAAGGGTATAATAGTCTCCAAAAAAATTATAAATCAGGAAAAAAGGACCTCCTGGGATATAAGTCTATATATGGGACTTGACGGAACACAAGAAAACCTTTTCGGTTTATTGGGTTATAAATCTTCTAAAAGGGATTTATAAATAAATCTCGCTACAAATTATGCTTTGCAGCTTTACTTTTTATATTAAATCCCAAAATTTTCAATTATAATAGTTAATTATTTACATTTTTAATTAAGTTGTAATGTGATTATTTTGTTAAATGTTAAATTTAGCAAAGAAAATTTGGCATGTGACCCATATGTGGGGCATTTTTAAGGGCATATATGCAATATTACATATGTTACTCTCTCTAATGTATTGTTTTCTTTTAATTGTATTTTCTTGTCCTAAAAAATTCTTATTTTTGTCCTAAAAAATATTTCATGTATGAGACACATGTCATTTTTGTCAATCAATTTAACACTAGACTAAACATAAGGACTACATTTTTATTTTTTAGATAGGGAAAGCAATTACAAAACAAAGGGACCTTAGATGCAACCAACGACAATAAGGATAAAGGCATAGCTTTCAGCTTCTATCCAAAAGCGTGGAAAATCAAAATCAAAGACTAACCTACATAGGCAATGAGCCACAGAATTACCCTCGCGATACACATACGAGACAGATGAAGACGGGAAACTAAAGTAGATATCGATATAAAATGCAAGAGTGCAAAATATAATTTATCTACAAAAAAAAAAAGGTATAGAAAAATGATTTTTTTGTGTAACTGTGCCAATAGGATACATGTTCAGGTCGAGCAATTTAATTCACTTGACAATCCTATAGATATAGATGTAAGACAAAATATTTGCATCTATCGCAATTATAAACACAAATATTTTATCTCACATCTATGCAATGATAACATTACTTTCTGTACGCATAAACTTTTTTTTTCTTCGTACATAGCATTCCTGATCAAGGCACCGAGTGGTCAAAAGTTGCTAAATGCCCCAATCATTGTATACTGTTTAGATGAGTATTTATAAGAGGTGACTCAATTATTAGATCACTTCAGCTATCGCTTAAGACTCATAAAAAAATTTCAAAGAATTCTTACGATCAAAAACCTTAACTTTTTAAAAACTTGATTAGATAATATCATATTTTGATATTTACTTTTAAGACTTGAAAAATCTTAGGCAAATTTTTATTTTTTCTAAGCAACTTCACATTGATTTCGCCTGATGATCTTTATAGCATTCACAACTTAACTGGCAAGTAATTGAAGATATTTGTTTTATACATGTGGCTTGTTCTACCAAGCAGATTGCACAACAACATAGATTCTATTTTGATTGATCTAAATTTTAATCTAGTTAGTTTTGTGTATAAATAATCAATGAATTTTTTTTTGAATTAATTTAATAATCATAAATTCTGTCATTGTAAAAATTAAATAAATATATGCACATAAGAGTCCATATGATAAACAATTTAATAAATCATTACAATTGAACCCGTAGTCAACCTCAGGAACTCAACTTTACTCAACTTTAGTGGTCTGCAACAATCCATGTATTCTTATTTTATATAGGCTGTTCGGCTAAAGAGTTAGGTTAAAATAGCTTATTTAAAGATAAAATAAGTTAAAATAGTTAATAAGACAAAATATCACATCCAACCCATAATTATTATACTTTTTTTTTTCTCACAACCATCAAATCAACTACAAAAATAAAAGCCAACCAACTTCTCAAACACAACTATTTTAGCCAGGTTAAAATAGTTAAAAAGTCAAATAGTCAATTAAAATAGCCAACTTTCCAAACACAACATTTCGATTTTTATTTGATCTACTAGTATGTTGTCTGTGGTGAATATAGAATTTGCTTGTGTATATTTTCTAAAATGTTCATCTTAAATAAAATAAACTTCTTAAGCAAGTCAAGATATCTTGACTTTGCTCATTTTTCCAGTAATAATGCGACAACACTTCTTTGTTGACAAAAGTGGTCATGTGAATGGTTATGAGTTCATTTGTATTAGTTTGCTTTGTGTGTTAGACCTACATGTGCACATGTTTTAGACTGATGTCTAGAGATTGGGCCTGGCAAAAGGTTTAAAGCTTTTGCTGAATCAATGTTGAAGGAATGATTTGGATGCTTGAAATTGACTTTCTAGTAAATGTTTCTGTATGGTGAGGATGTTTTACAATGTGTTTGAATTGATATTTTTTTGCAACTGAAAGCCTTTTTTCCTTTTTCTTTTTTTTTTTGATCAGCCAAAAGCAAAGATTTTATTAATCAAAAGTAGATCAAGAAATTTACAAAAAGTGGGAACAAACACTGCATCATTATCAAAAACATAGCATCCCAACTATGTTGGCACCCTATGCATGATTAATCATAAGCAATCCCACAACAAACCAGAAAACGAGAATTGGAGAGGTTTCAATATGGCTACACAAAAAAGAAGCAGAACAGAGGAAATAGAGCAAAAGCTCAAGCCCCAGCACCATGCCTACACTGCTGTAAATTGAAGATCATATTATAAACTAAAAGCCCTTTTTGAGGTTTAGGGACTTACAAAGATTTAGCATTTCTTTGTTTATTCGAGAGAATGAGTGGAAGGAGGAAAGAGTTTATGAAATGATCAAGGAATTATCCATCCTATGCAAATTGGTTCCAACCTTGAATGCTTGTTAAATATCATAGGTGTGATTCATGAACTTCATTTCATATACAACGCAATCACAAGTGAACCATAGGAATAGAGAGATCGAAAGAAAAACATCACCCAAGTCTAGTATAGGAGACAAAATCCTAAAAAATGAAAACAACACACCACACCACTACCCTGCTAGAAGCAAAATCAAAACAAAACACATAAAACAGGACAAACAAACCCACCCAAAACTTAGATGATTGCCCTCTGGTTGCAATGACCAACGAAGACTTAGTTGAATCCTTGCATTTATCGGAAAAAAAAAGAAGCTTGGTTCTCTTGGCTTTTGGAACTCAAGACTAAAGTCGTAGATGTCCAATAACAGTGGAGCCAAGTTCCCATGGAAAATCTTGTTCACTAGCTACCTGAAAATACAAAAATCAAGAAGATAGAATATTATACAATGTTGTATGTGTTGATAGCATGCAAGATGGCAAGAGCTTGAGTGTCTATTATCCATGGTTGGATTACACTGACCACAGAGCCTACTTGTTGATTGAGAGCCAGGATATATGTAATACAACAAGTGAGCTACTGCAGAATTCAAGACACATTATTGTATCTCTAACAATGATAGAAATTATAGAGTATTGATACTTTTAAATTAGGCATATAGAAGTTTGTAAAATGGTGATTAGTAGAAAAGAGTAGCAAAATAGACTGGAAATGGGGTGAAATTGAATGGTATAAGAAGACAATTCAAAGCAAGAACATCATGCAATCCAAGAATAAAAGGAAAAATAAATACTTAAGAGCTCGAGCAGTTGATGTCAAAGAGTTGTCCTAATGTAATCATGTAGAATTGATTTTGCGGTGTTGGCCTTTCCTTTGATAGCATTGTAGCGACTTGTTGCATGGCTGGCCGAGACAGTGGAGTGGTGTGTAAACATGCAAATGCTAGTTTCGCAACAACAGCTACTTGCTTTGCCACTTGATTCCTCGGAGGTAGGAGGCGTTGGTCCAAGACATCCTTCAAAAATATCCCTTGCGCAGTTGATGTTGATGATAAGGACGAGGATGATGATAAAGAGGAGATTAGATCACCCGGATGCTTCCCCATAATCACTTCCAGTGCTAACACCCCAAAACTATAAACATCGCACTTCTCATTCACTTCCATTGTATAAGCAAGTTCTGCCCAAAATTAAAAATGCCCAACAACAGAAAATAGTTAAATAAAGAAAGGGTGGAAAAGTAAACAAAAATGCTCCTGGCCCATTTCCAGACATTGATTAAATTGCTTGGAATTCTTTGATAAATGATGCGAATAGTTTAGGGTTCCAAAAGAAGGAAATTATATAAATGCTTGATGAATGTCAATGCCGAAATTTCAGAATATGAAAACCTGAGAACTATGAATATCTTAAAACAAGATAGTTAGTTCATTGAAGCAACTACCTACCTTTCCATACATGATTTTCAAAACATCAATAGGATTGTTAGTCACCAATATTAACTAAAGTCTTTCAAGTGTTATTAGTATTTCTGGTTTGACGACCAACTCAAACAATTTGAGAGAAGTAAAGAATTAATGAAAATTTGGTCACTGCCAAATGTTAACTGTAGAAAGATAGGTTTTTGAAGCAATGAAGCTTTTGAAGGACTGTTCACAAGTGTAAGGATGGAGCATGATTTTAATCATAGGGGGCGAACTTATACTCAAGGAGAAAAATTACTACTTGTGTTGCTTAGTTTGGATAATTTTCATTGACAAAAATGTGCATTTTGTAGTCACTGTAGAAATAGGTGAAGTTAAAAGATGATGATTCAATCTACTGACAAGAGGATAGATTATCGACTTTCTTGCTTTACAAACACTTTGGCACAACTCAAATATTATTAACAATATTTGAAATTCGGAATGTCTAATTTTTTAACTGGAATTTCAAATGTAAATTAAATTTACTTGCAAGCTTGCAAATATCTTCAATTTTGAAAAATCAATCAGTTTTTTTAATTCTTGTAATTGAGAATCACATGTAATTGTAAAATGTCAACTTGAAAATGCTCAATGGCAATGTGATCTCTTTGTTGGTGAGTACAACTTCCATCGAATGTAATTAAGATCTCAAAGAAGAAGAAGAAGAAAGAAAGAAAAACATAATTTAAATTGAGAAACAAGAAAAAGAGAAAGAATAGAAAATATAAGTTGTTTTAAAATAGAGATGGTGAAGAGGAAGAAACAGTGAAAATGGAAATTGAGTTTTGGGCAGAACTGAAATAACAAAAAAGATAGAGGAAAAAATTGAGGAAAAAGAAGAACAAGAAGAGAAGAAGAGAACCGAAACAAACAAGCAGAGAGAGAAAGGAAACCTAGAGTTGAAGAGTAGCATTGAAACTTAAAACTGCAAATCGAGTTAAAGAAAATCAATAAAATCTTGGAGGGGTGAGCCTATATAACTTATAAATATTGATAACTAATAATACTACTATATTTAAGGAGTTATTTTAAAATTTTGTGGTGGCGGTCACCCTGCCATCCCCCTCAATCCATCCCTGCACAAGTGGTAGGTCATTAGAGTGGGCCAAGTCTCAACTAAAACCATAAAAGTACTAAATAAGGGAAACACATGGAATCCTGCTGAAATAATCATTTTCTTAAATGAACATTAAACAAAGAGAAAATATTCCATGTCTTGCAAAAAAGAGTTTTTATTTTTTACTTTTTGGTAAACCTTGACGACATAAGGAGAAATTTATTAATAATCTAAAATTGAGAGCGGTAATGAGCCTTACTTCTCAAGCAATAGAAGAAGAAAAATATTCATGCAAAAGAATGGGTAAATTACACTTTACATCCTAATACTTTACATCTAATCCCACTTCACCTTCTGACCTTTTAATTGTTCTAGTCAACCCTCCAAACTTTGAGTCAAATTGGAATTGGGCCCATTTGTATAACCTTGTTTCAAAAACTAACAAAGAATAGTCATGTGATAGAATTAATTACAATTAGCACGCCTGCACTTTTATCAAAATCTCACTTTATTCCTTATCAACTTGTATTTTTACCAAATCTCATTTTAAGACAATGTTATATGCTTAAGCCCAATTGAAACTGGACTTGAAGTCTAGGGGCTGACTGAAATAATTTAAAAGTCAAGGGGGAAAGTAATAAATGGTGTAAACTATAGGGATACAGTGTAATTTGGCCCAAAAAAGAATCAACACTAAAAAGCTTGAATATATATACATACAAAGCACCCAACCTGTCTAAAGCCAAAACAAGCTTAACCAATCTACAAGGCTCTTAAAAAGTAGAGAAATAAGAATTATTATCACAACCGCAATCAGCTAACACATCTGCAACACTATTTACTTACTTCAGTGCATATTTTTCATCTACAATGGCTTTTCAGTAGCTATGCTCATCATACATGAGAATTTAAGGGTATGCATATTAGAAAAAATGGAAATAACAAGCTTAAATCTAGCAATTTGTCATCATTAGTAAGTTAAAATGAACAAACACTACATGGTTAATTTAATTGGAAATAAATCATTGCAATAGAAAAATATATACCAGGAGCAGCATAACCAAAGGTCCCAGCAAATGAAGTCCAATTGGATGAGTTGAGATTCATAAATCTAGCTGTGCCAAAATCAGAGATGTGAGCCACATACTCCAAATCAAACAAAACATTCTTGCTTGATATGTCTCGATGGATGATTGGTTGAAAACAATCATGGTGCATATAAGACAGAGCATTTGCCACACCTTTAACAGCGTTCACTCTCTTAATCCAATCAAAGACTACTATATCATTGTCCGTGCTCAGTACCTTTCCCAAACTTCCCCCTTCCAAGAACTCATAAACCAAAAACGAGTGCCTTGGGTGTGAACAATAACCATACAACTTTACAATGTTGTGATGCCGAATCTCAGTTAATGCACGGATCTCACTTGTAAACCCTTTTAGATTAGCCCAGTCATCATCAAGTGTTGCATGAAGTTTCTTCACAACAACTGCTTGACCATTTGGTAGGTCAGCTCTATAAACAGTGCCATATCCTCCCTCTCCAACACAATATTTGGCACTAAAGTTCTCAGTGACTTCAATGATGATTTCATAGACCATTTTTCCATCATAGCTCCATATTGCAAAAACATTATCATGGTTTACTCGTGATGGCTCATTTTTTGTGTTCCTCACTTTCTTATGAAAAGCCATGAAAATTCCAAGAACCATTAGCAAAAGAAACAAAATTCCAAAAACAAGAAGTACAGTCAGTAACATAACTTTCTTGCCCTTTTTTTCAACATCCCCATTGTTCAATTTTGTCAAGCAAACCTTAAGACCTGTAGCATTACCACATAAACCTTTATTACCTTTGAGTGCCTCGAATGGAGCCTCTTGGAAGGCTTTGATGTCAGGAAGAGGACCCTCTAACTGATTATATGACACATCAATGGATGTAAGACTTACCATTTTATTGAAAGATGATGGTATAAAACCAAAGAACTCATTGTGGGAGAGATTCAACCTTTCTAAGCTTCGCAATTCTCCAATCTGTTGTGGTATCTTACCAATTAGCAAGTTATTACCAAGATCAAGACTTTGAAGAGTGTTGATCTGGCCTATTTCAATAGGAATGCTTTCCCCAAATCTATTATTGCTCAAATTTAAGTCCAATAGTTTTAAGTAGTCTCCAAGTTCTCTAGGGATTGAGCCAGTTAGATCATTTGCTGCCAAGTTAAGGTGCTCTAAATTGGACAACTTACTTAATTCTGGAGGAATATTGCCTAATAGATAGTTATCATCCAGCTTAAGGTTGTATAGTGAAACCAACCTTCCCAATGTCAATGGGATCTCTCCAACTAGATGATTTGAAGAGAGATCAAGAACAGATAGCTGAGTTGCCCCTACTAACTCAGATGGTATCTTACCAGAAATTTTATTGTTGGACATTTTGAGACTAGTTAAATTGTGGCATTTTCCCCAGTTTTTAGATAGCTCACCATAAAAATTGTTATGACTCAAATCAATGTAATCCAAGCTTGGGTATACGCCAAAATCTTCTGATATATTGCCTGACAGTTGGTTTCCATCAAGCCTGACTCTATATAGGCTATGGCAATTTTTCAAGCTTTTTGGGATAGGACCTGTGAGATTGTTGTCAGCTGCACCTAATTCTGTAAGTAATCCAATAAAGCATAGGTTTTCTGGTAAATGACCAACGAGCTTGTTGTAAGCTATCTCAAACCATATCAAATGTGTAAGATTGCTCAATCTTGGAGGAATAGAGCCAGTGAGTTGGTTTTCAACTAATGACAAATAACCAAGTTGTTTTAAATTTCCTATCTCTGAAGGAATGGAGCCTGATAATAGATTTAGACTTAAGTCTAAATTCGTCAACTTTGTCAAGTTTCCAATTGTCAAAGGAATGAGTCCTGAAAGCATATTTCCATCAAGGTACAAAGTGGTTAACATGCCTAAGTTTCCTATAGAAGCAGGAATTGAACCTGTAAGATTGTTCATTGGGAGTCCGAGTACAACGAGAGACCTGAGCATCCCAACTTCTTGAGGGATTGATCCAGAAAGTTGGTTCACAGCAAGGTACAGAGTGGTTAAGCTGCTCAAGTTCCCTATAGATGCAGGGATTGAACCTGTGAGATTGTTCACAGCGAGTTGGAGATCAACGAGAGACCTCAGCATCCCAATTTCTTGAGGGATTGATCCGGAAAGTTGGTTGTCATAAAGGTACAGAAGGGTTAAGTTGCCCAAGTTTCCAATTGAAGAAGGGATTGAACCCGTGAGATTGTTAGTATACAAGGAAAGCTCATTGAGAGAGCTGAGCAATCCTATTTGTTGAGGGATGGAGCCACTAATTTGATTTTCATTCATGTACAAGATTCTTAGATTAGTTAGTCGGCCTATTTCGGTTGGAATTGTTCCAGAGAGATTGTTCAGTACCAAGATAAGGGAGGTGAGTCTCCAAAGGCTACCAATATGGGGGGGGATGGTCCCATAAAGTGAGTTGTTAAAAAGATCAAGGGTGAGGAGATGAGGAAAGGATGAGAAATTAAGATTAGAAAGAGTACCTTTCAAACCATAACCCTCAAGCTTTATACGGGCAACTCTACCGGCCTTGTTGCAACGAATTCCAAGCCAAGTGCAATGGTTGGTTCCAACCCAGGAGGACAGGAGAGTTTGAGTTTGGTTGTGAAGGGTAGCTTTCCACGTCAAGAGAGCCGTGGGTTCAGTTGGTTGTTTTCCAGTAGTTAAGGAAGAAGCAAAAGCAGCATAATAAAAAAAAGTGGGGAATGCAAGGATGATGAGGCAGAGTAAAAGGGGTGGGAAAGAAAGAAAGTGGTTGGGAAGTGTATTGGGCAAGAATGTCATTGTATTGTAGGCTTGTTTGTTATTAATAGAATAGAATAGAAAGCTATGAAAGACAGTAATAGGATGGAAAGACAGTAATAGGATGGAGGGATGAAGAGCTGCAAGAGCATGGAGAGGTATTTATATAGAATAGAAAGCTATGAAAGACAGTAATAAGACAGTAATACAACTTGGAAAATTACTTTTTTTTATCGAACCTGGAGAGGTATTTCTTTCGATAGTTTTGGTTTGGATCCTCCACTAGGAAGTAATCAATTTTGGGAAATTGATGACCAATAAGATCATGCCAGATCGATGCATATGAAAGAGATATCTTTGGATGAACGACCTTGCCCCGGGTTTGATCCTCCAATAGTTTCATTTGCAGCTCTCACCATATTTTTATAAATTAGGATAAAATACATTTCTATAAATATACTTTTTCGTGTTACTTTGATTTTTAAAATTTTTAATATTATCATTCAAATTATTCACTTTGAGTCGAATTGAATTGATTCAATTTTAAACAAATCATCTAAATCAACAAAATGATAATGAAATAATATCTATAGTTTCTAAAATATGAATTTCATGTTATTTTGGACTCTAATATTTTAATTTTTGTCACTTTAAATCCTAAACTTTTTTATTTTTATTTTTTCAATGTAACTTTGAATACTAAACACTAACGAAGAAAAAAGAAGTAAAACATAACTTTATCATTTATCATAATCATTCTGTTGATAATTTAAACAACACAATGGTACATAATTTTCAAATTACAACTTTTAATAATAACAATAATATTATATGCAGACTTGACTTGACTTTTGGCAATTCCTGTCATTTTGTTTTTTTTAATAAGAATAATATCAGGATATAATTTTGAAAATAATTATAAATTAATAATAAATTTTATTAATATTAATAATTAAAATTATAAATTTTTTCATGCATATGTAATAATTTTATCAACTTACATATTTTTAGTAATTTACTTTTATTATTATTATTATTATTATTACAAAATTGTTATGAACCATGACATATCTATCCAGATTTTTCTGGATAGAGGAATACGTGGTAAAGATTGAATTTATATAGTATGAGATCTGTATATAAAATAAATAGAAACTATTAATATAAAATTTTGAATAATTTTTTATTTTTATATTTGAATCCATAATATTACTTTTATTATTATAGGTAGACTTGACTTGACTTTGGGTATCCTGTCATCTTGTTCTATTCTCGGTGGACCATAAATCACAGATGCAGGAATGTGTGTATATATAATATATGTGATCAAGGCCGGCCCTGAGATTTTGGGGACCCAAGGCAAATTTCAGAAATGGGACCCTCTTATATTGGGAAAAAAAAATCATAGATAAAACGATAAATTACAACTTTTTTATTTGTTTGTAGCTACAAAAAAATTTACTTGCACATATAATCATTAAAATTATAAATAAAAATTTATTTTCATATATTAAGATAGAAAGCAATCATTACAAATATTTAAAAAAAAATAAAAATCTATTCTTGTTGTTTTTTTTTAAGTCCCATATTCTATTGGGTCTATAGTATTTGAACTTTTTTTTTTTAATATCTAAAACACAAAATTATATTTGGAGCCCCTATTTTTAGCCCCTAGTTATTTGGAGGTGCAGGCCTGGGCGGGCCTTGTATGTGATTTTCTAAAGATCCAGGAATGTGTGTATATATAATATATGTTTCATATAATAATTAATTGAACGTGGAATCTTGATGAGATTATGTTTTGTTGGAGTATTATATAGATTATGTTTTGTCTATTTTGTGATCTTTCAAAGAAACCCATCTTTGAATGCATTGGAATTGCCGCTCTCTCTCTCCAGGGCCGGCCCTGGGGTGAGGCCACTAAGGCGGTCTCCTCGGGCCCCCAATTTTGAACAAAATTTAGGGCCCCTAATTAGGGGAGTGTATTATGTCGTGTTATTTCATAATTACTTTCAAATTAGTTCAATTCATTTATTTTCATACTGTTGTATGGTGTTATTTTGATTGGTGTCCGATTGATATTTAATGTGAAAACTTTTACTTTTAGTTAAAAATAACTTAGCAAGTGTATGAAGAGATTAAAATTTTTCCCATAAGTTGAATTTTATAAAATTTATTTCTACTAAATGAAATTATTCATAGAATGTTTGATTTTAATTCAATTGCATTTTTCTAATTAAAAAAATTGTACCTTATTACTATATATTTTTTATTAAATTGACTCTAAAATAGGTAACAAAAAAATACATATCTTAAATGAAAAAAAGATATTAGCCTTAATTATTATTTTACATACTTTTTTATTCAGTTAGATGGAGTTAAATAAAAAATTAAAAAAATGTCATCGCATCCCTTAGTAAACATTAAAATATATAACTAATAATTCATATTATTGAATCGTGTCATACTTAGATTCATTTTGAAAAATAGTTAACCCTAACTTACTAATTTTATATATTGCTTGAGTTCTGTCGAAAATTCTCATCCTTACTCCCAATTAATTTTAGTTCTTATAGTATTGGTAAGCTAAAAAATAAAAATTCGATTCAACTAATTGAAGTTCAACTATTTTATATATATATATTTGTTATCTAAATTTTGTTAAATTGTAATGCAATAGAAATAAATTTTTATCCTTTTTGTTTTATCCAAACAATTTTTTTTAAGGTAATGGTACATGAAGGGCCCAATTTTAAAAATTTGCCTTAAGCCCCCAATAACTCAGGGCCGGCCCTGTTTCTCTCTCATTTCTTTTGGTTCCCAAGTCCAACCTTCCCACATAAAAAAAAACATAAATAAATAATTGTGAAAACGATTTTTCATGAAACGTCTTTTCTAAAACTGTTTTTATATTAAAATATTTTTGATTAAAAGATATTTATGTTGAAAATATAAATTAAAAAAAATTAGTGTAAAAATGGTTTTACCAAAACCATTTTTAATTAATTCAAAATTAATTAAAAGTTAATTAAAACTGGCTTTTCCAAAGCTGGTTTTTTTTTTGTTCAAATTTTATTATTATTTTAATTGTGAAACACGGCTTTTCAAAAGTCATTTTCTGGAAAACAGAATTGCTAAAGCCGTTTTACTCTACAATGGAAATAAAGATAAAAACTCACCCTAGAGTGGGAATAAAGTTTTAAAAATGGCAGTAAGGGAATCAGCCCCACAAATAATGTGAAATGGACCCCATTTCTCACTTCTCATCCTTCATCTCTCTATCTCTTTCTATTCTCTCTCTCTCTAACCTCATTAAAAGTCAAAATAGAGGTGATCTATTAGGGAATATAACACTACTCTTTTGAAAATTATCTATGTTTGGAAGTGTTTTGGAATTATAGTTCCATCTTTATACTCTAGTATGATGTTTGGTTTGAGTTTTGGAAAGTTAATTCCATCTCTTGTTTTGAAAACTCGTTCCGGGCGAGCTTTTAAATTTTGAAATTTGGCCTACCGGATGTTCGGCCGGTTGACCTCTACAGTGCGATTTTTTTTTTTTTTTTTTTTGCACTTGTGTGTTTTTTTATATTTTTAATAAAACAATATTTTTGGAATTTTTAAAATTTTTTTATGAGGTTTTAATAGATTTTTAAGTTGTATATTTGGTTATGAGTTATAAATTTTTGTATCAAATATCACAAGTCACATCAAAAATTTCCCACTCAATTCAAAACTCTTTTCAAAACTCATTCACCAAACAAATTTTCTGCACTCAAATCATAATTTCAAAACTCATAAACTCAAAATACAACTCATATTCTCAAATCATAGTTAGAAAACTTTACCAAACGCAACCTATATTTTTTTTAAAAATTTTAATTGCATAATAAATGACTCATTTCGTTAACAAATCATTAAGCCATAAACAATTTTTAATGATGTTATAAATATATTTTAATTAATATTTTTAGTAATTTTATTGTTATATAAGGGGGTAGTTAAAAATTTCTCATTTTATATTAATTTTATTAAAGGATAAATTTTGACTAGAAGTATTTCTAATTTTCAAAATCACAAAGGGCAATATATATTTTTAAAAAATCTCAAAAAATGTATTTATAATTTATCATAAAAAAATAAGTCAGCAAAAAAATATCCAAAAAGCAAATTCCAAACACCTACTTAATCTGCACCAAACACCCCTCATTGTATAATATCAAGACTTGAGTTGACTATAGATGCCGATAAACACCTATATACAAGTTATGAAATTTGTAATTTTGATTATGACAATTATTTTTTTGTTTGCTGTAACTAAAAAAAAGGCTCATAAACAAACATTACATAAAGTATAATTAACAACTTTTTGGATTTCTAACCAAACTAATAATTACGAAAGGTTATAATTAACATCGCTATAAGTCATAACAGAATCATAATTATAATCAAGTCATAACAAATACCATAATAAGTCATAACAAAAGACTATAAATGTCATTATTGATACATACGGTGTGTATTGTAAAATTTCCTTTATTTTAATTAGCCTACAATCCCCCTTCTTTAACTTATACGACAACAAATTTAAACATAAGATTCGGATTGTCATCACGGATCTCGTTTCAATAATCCGAATCATTCATTTTGGAGAGTGCGTCATGTATGTCATTCACACAAAAAATTTAGTCAATCCAATAATCGTAACACGTTCAATTTATAGCGTTTATTATCAAAAAAAAAAAAATGAATGATCTTTTTTAAAAAATACACTTGTTATCAATATGTTTTTGAGATAAATTTGAGAAATTGAATAAATTACAATTATTGAATCGATCTATTTTTTTATGTGAATAATAGGGTTGGACTTTTCTCTAATCCAAAGGAGTGTACTATTTAGGCTTGTGGAGCTCACCATACATCCCGTTTTCCAATTATCCAAATCATTTATTTTATGGAGCCTTTCATGTATATCATCCATACAAAAAGTTAGATTAATTTGATAATCGTAACATATTCAATTTATCTCATTGGTTTAAAAAAAAAAAAAAATAGACGATAAGTATGTTTTTGAAAAGAGGAAATATCATTTTGCCCCCCAAACTATCACTCATTTTTCACGTTGACCCCATACTTCTATTTATTTCAATTTAGTACTTGAACTTTTCACAAATTGATCAATTAGACCCCTGCCGTCACCTTCCGTCTACAATTGGACAAAATATGTTGACGTGGCATTTAAAATTTCATTTTACCCCCCAAACTATATCTTAAAAATCAAATTACCCCCCAAATTAAAAATCAATTTGCCCCCCAAACTATACTTTAAAAATCAATTTCCCCCCACATCAGCAAATTTCGTACAATTGTGGACGGAAGGTGAAGGTAAGAGTCTAATTGATCAATTTGCGGAAAGTTCATGTACTAAATTGAAATAAATCGAAGTATAGGGGTCAATGTGAAAAATGCGTGACAGTTTGGGGGGGAAAATGATATTTCCTCTTTTGAAAATACAATTTGGCGACAAACACAATAAATTGAACAAATAATGATTATTGAATCAACATAATTTTTTGTGTAGATAATATATATGAAATTCATACAAAATAAACCATTCATATCATAAAACGATACCTGTAGACTGTAGTGAGTCTTACAAGCTCGAACAATATCCTTCAATTCAAGATCTGGGCTAAACAAAAGCTAGACCTATAAAATATATATAAAAATAAAATAATTTTAATTATACATATGAGATGATAGAATCTATTGTAAAAGTACTGCTCGACTCAAATTACTTCACCTATGATTCACCGCATGCAGTCGTGCAAAGAGGGCAAGAAAATCATAACCAAATGTTTATGCTACCTCCCCTAATAGACTTGACTTGACTTTTTCTTTTCACCAATACGCTGGACTTTGATTATTGGGTAAATTATGCAAAGAGGAAATATCATTTTACCCCTTAAACTTTCACATGTTTTCCAATTTGACCCCTAAATTTTGATTAATATCAATTTTCTATCTAAACTTTCGAAATTTTGATTAATTTGACCCCTACCGTCACATTCCGTCTACAATTGGATGGAATGTGCTGATATGGCATCAAAGTTTATTTGAAATTTTATGTTACGCCCCAAACGATACCTTAAAAATCCATTGCCCCCCAAATTAAAAATTAATTTACCCCCAAACTATACCTTAAAAATCAATTTGCAACACATTGTTGAGAATGAGTTCCTTTCCAAATGTCATCTTCAGAATAATCTTTCATTGTCCTTCAACTTTAGAAGTCGAAGAGTTACCCATAAAAAGTTGTTCACCGTTGTCCACTACAGATTAAGATGTGAACATCTTTTTGTCGACACAGATGTGGCGAGTAGCACTAGTGTCCACCCACCATTCTTTAGGATTTCCGACAGTGTCTGCCTCGGAAACAACTGCAAAAAGATTTATGTCATCTACACCATTGGAAATTTTATCCACTTCGGTCATACTGGCTTAAGTAGACTTCTAGCTTGATCTTCCTTTTGCACTTGTGTTTGATGTAGTTTTTGAATTCCTTCCAGCCTTGTGGTAATTTTTCAATTAAGGCAGCAACTTGGAAGGATTCACTGAGAGACATGCCTTCTGCGTGAATGCCATGCAGAATAAGTTGGAGATCTTGAATTTGACTAATCATAGTCTTTGAATCAGTCATTACAAAATTCAGGAATTTGCTAACCACAAATTTCTTTGAGCCAGCATATTCTATTTTGTACTTTTTCTCCAAAAATTCCCAAAGTTCCTTTGCCCTCTTGATAGGGTTGTAGATGTTGTACAATGTGTTATCAAGTTCGTTCAAAATGTAGTTCCGGCAAAGGAAATCAGCATATTTCCAGACATCGAGTGCAGCAACCACTTGTCGGTTAGTTTCATCCTCTTTCAGAGTAGGAACATTCTCATGGAGGAAATGTGCCAGGTCGAGAGTAGTAAGATGAAACAACATTTCTGCTGTCATATTTTAAAATCAGTTCCTAAGAACTTCTCTGGTTTTTTCCAAGATTGACTGGCATAGTCACAACAAGAGAGCAGGTTGGAACAATTGAAGTCACCATATCAGTACTGGTTTGAGCATTAGTTTCAATAGCCATGAATTCTAAATTATAAAACAAAATTATAATTAGAATTTTATATTACACATAAATTTAAACCATAAACACAAAATTTAGTTCTGTAAAAATAAAAGAAACAAAAATTGTAACTTTTGTTTCCAATTAATTTGAAAATAAAATTTATTTAAACAAATTAATTCCAAACATAAAAATATTTCTGTTACACTTCAAAAATTAAAATACTGAAAACAGAATTTTAATTAATGAAAACTCAGAAATTATTTCTGAAAACCAAAATTAATTTCTGACCAACTTTACAAATGAATATTCTGAAATTGTTAATGATAACCAGTATATTACTATTAGTTGTCAAAGAAAATAAACAGTATATTACTACTATTTGTCAAATAGTATATTACTACTATTTATATTTTCCAACCATAATATTATTTTGTATAAACACAGAAAAATAATTTTCTATAAGAAGAAGAAAAGAAGAAAATGAAACAAACGAAAAATTCTGTATAAACAGAATAATTCAAATTTGTCTTAAGATTGTTGGAACAATCTTCTGTGTAAAATAAATAATGTGAAACAAATCAAACAAATACAAAATAAATCACTTACAAAATTTATTTACCGAAATGAATAAGTACAAAATTGATCAAGTCGTGTGATGACTGGGTCTTGTTTTCTTTTCTTTTCTTTCGTCCTCACTCCGTTTTCTTCTCACTCTTAGTGAGTTTGAGGTATCCGGAAATACTCCTTGAGATTTAGCTCTTATCCTTGTCTTGTTTGTTGTGAGATTTCACCTATTCCAGAGGATGCGCGGTGGGGTCCGGAGCGCCCGGGAGTCAAATCAGAAAATTCTGGGCTACTAGGCTGGGACCGCACGTGCGGGAGGCCAAGCCGCACGTGCAGGAAGAGGGGAGTCCGAGTGTGTTGCATTTTGCTTAAATTGCAGGTGTGGAGGGGAAGTGTGGGACTAGCTGCACGTGCGGGGATCAGTGCCGCACGTGCGGGGCTAGACTAGTTCAAAAACTCTATTTTTTTTACACTTTGGGGTTGTTTGTATCTCATTCTAAAGTCTCTCCCTCTCTCTCTAAAAACATTTTCTCTCCTCATTCTCTCTAAAAACCCTCATCTAGCACACCAAACCCTTGATCTCTTGTGATTCTTGGGCCAAAGATCATTATCTCTCCATAATCTTGAGGATCTAAGCTAGAGTCCTTCTTGGTGTAGTAGAGAAGTGAAGGATCCTCCATTGAAGCTAGGGTTTCATCATCTTTTCATCAAAACCTTGAGGTAGGGAAGTCTCCTTGAGTTATATATATATATATATATATTTATGTTAGATTTGGTTGGTTTTAAAGGCTACATTAATGTATTAAATGCTTAGATTTGCCTCATAAATGCTAGGGTTCCAAAAATGGGTTTTTAATCTCTCTCTTTTCTTAACTATCCTCTTGAAGATTTTAACTCATATGATAGTAGGTGTGATATTTTGAGAGAAAAACCCTCTCAAAAGAGAGGGAAAATGGTTGTTTTGGCTTTTGACTTAAACCCCTAGAAAATATTTTTTGGGGATTTTGAAAGGTGAAAACATGTTTAGGGATATCTTGTGGTTTCAAAGATTAGAGAGTGAAACTTTCATCACATTGTGTAGCATAGTGGTTATTTACCTAGTGTATGAGAAAAGAGTTATTATCTTAACATTATTGTTGAACATTTGAAAGTGTATTGTTGTGAGATAATAAGTGGTTGTGCACCTTGGCTAGAGAAAATTGTGAATATTGAAATTGTCAATTGAAGGCATCGCATATGACCTTGAAGAGGCTAAATTGTTATAAATTGAGCATGAATAAACGTCGCTATAGCTATGAATGGATGGCATGGCCATTGGTGAAATAATGTTAAGAAGAAGTAATGAGTAAAGTGGTGAATTGACTTTGTTGTAGAAATGTTTTGAAATGGAAAGATGTTTGAGATATTTATATTGCATCATGTTCCCATTTGATTCATCATTATTATTGCACACTCTTATCATGATTATTTTGAGAAGGATTACACTATAATGAGAACTATGAAACTGTGTATGGGGTAAATACGGTGGTAAGTCCTGTTAGGGAGTGTAGATGAATTTGATAAGTTGGCCTGAGTGTCCATGGTGAAAGACCAGAAAACCGCACGGATAGGTGTCGAGCCTTCCAGTTAATACCAGTAAAAATGACAGTTTGGTAGTACTCGTAGAGTCTACTTGCAGACACCAGCCTAGGGATTACCAGTGTCATATTTACCGCCCCTTGTGATTAAAAAGTTTAAAATTTGGAAGTTGATGAGATTGTAATTGTAGATGAAATGCATGGTATATCTTAAGAATGACATGAATGATATTTTGAAAAGAGTATTGCATCGCAATTGCACTTGCATTCATTTTGGCCATCTAACATAAACATATATACTTTGTTTGGTATTTCTCTACTGGGCTTTATGCTCACCCTTATGGGTTTTGGTGCAGGTAAAGACGTGCTGATCCCGCTAAGTTGAGGGCGTGGATAATTGTAAAGGGCACACGGCTCTTCTTTTGTTATGATTTCTTTTTGTAAAGCCAAGAGCTAACATGTATGGGTCCGAAAGACCCCTTTTTTGTGTAACCGGGCTATTGCCTTGGAAGATGTAAGCCCGTAAGGGCACTTTATTATTTTGATGATAGGTGCTTCACATGCTATAGATTCATATATCCTTTTGTTTAGTGAATGTATACTGCATGTGGGACTTTGGTATTAAACCCATTTATTTTATAAATGAAGATGGAAGAGTTATTGTCAATGCATAAAGAATGTTTGTTCGTTTGGGGTTTCATGTTGAATTATTTTCGGGGCGTGACAAGTCGAATGTGTGACACTCTGTCCTTAAGACAGATTCGCCTCACTCCGGTTGTTACGGATAAATGACGTCTATCTCCCATGATACAATAATCTTACACAGACTGTAGTAGCACTCCAAACAATCTGTACGGCGAACTAGAACCTGTGTTCTATACTTTCAGAATTTTCTCTAAAAAACTGTATGTAGAATAATGCAGAGAGAAAGAGAGAGAGCAAAAACGGGAAGAGAATTGATTTTTCTGAATGTGAAAATTTGCTGGAAAGGTTCTAGTATTTATAGGCTAAGTGGTGACCTTTAGGAAAGGCCGAACATGTATGATTTTGAATTGAACAGGTGCAATTCAATCTGAACAAATACAGATTTAAATTGAACAGGTATGGTATTTAAACTGAACAGATCTGGAAAGAAATTGAACCTGTTCGGTGCATAGTTTGAATCTGTCTATTTGAACTTGCTGGAAATTGGACCAGAGGAGGCACTATTTTGGACAGAAAATTTGAATTCAAATTTGGCCCAAAATTTGAATTAATTTCATTCAAAAATAATAATTTTTCCACAAGAGCTTTTGGAAAAAAATTCAAATAAATTTTTTAAAAAAATTAATATTAGAACCGCCCGACCCACACCCAACTGGCGGCAGCGCGTGATGGTTTGAGCCAAAACCTACTTTATCCATAACTCCTCCCTTCTACAAACTTGGGGTGCCCCCTTGGGGCCCAACCCAAGTTTGTCCACCTAAAGCTTATATACATACACAAACTCTCTTAAAATTTCAATGTGGGACAAACATTACAAGAAAACTCACATTTTACTCTTTAATTGTCCATTCTACGAACCAGAAAATGACGATAGCTTTCCATTCACTCATAAATAGTTTTGACGAACCGTTTGCACCTTATGATTTGCCATGTGGCAAATAACTCGTCACCTCTTTGGACCCATCCCAAAAGACGTGTGAGACCCACTCAAAGTTGGCCTAAAAAAAACCTATAAGAAACCATAATCCAACACATAAATATATTACAAGTACTATAAATACAAATTGTCCCAGCTAATCATAAGTCTCTCATGCTCACATGTTGGCTGCAAATTGCATGGTCACCTCTTTACTCCATTTCTCTCTAAGCACAACATCTATCAAACGAACCGTGTGGGCTTAGAGGTAAAGTGCAATTACAACACCACACACAATGGCTGTGACTTCAATTTTTGTTCCGATCCCTTTTTGACCATTCGGTGTCACCGCAACGTTGGAGATCGCAAAACTTGTTGTAATGGATGCAATTATCAATGAGTTAATCGCTACAAAAACAAACAAAAATGACCTCTTTCCAAGTGGAACCAAATTCGTAAGCAAAAGCATGAGGCACAAGGCCGCGATGAATCCTACATCATTAAACCCAAAAAAATAGGTGTATAGCTGTGGATTATTATAAGCCATGACAGCTTCCCCAGCTTTGTGGCCATCTTTATCATCTTGCCAAACCCCACCTGGAGGGTTTTCAGCAGCATCAAATGTCATCGCTGCCACAACAGATGCCACCACCATTAAGATGTCTCTTCTCTGTAGCCAATCAAATTTGATGAGGTCTTCCGCTCTTCAAAGACATTTTACACAGACGTCACTTGGACACACTGGATTTATTCCACTCCGTGCTAGAGTTAGAACATCCATCGCAGTGTGCCCAGCTGCATTAACAGCATTTACGTGAATCTGGCTGTACTTCAGCATAGAGTATATGACCTAAAATTGATAAGGGAAATCAAATTGCCAACAATGGCTGCTTCACAAAGTCTCTCCTCCACTAGCAAGTAATTGAAGATAATCTACCAAAAAGGAAGGGGGGAGAATGTTATTTGAATTCATCCAATAATTAATTGTATGTATGTTAAGTTTATCTTCCTCAATTACTCATGAAAGTCCACAGTAAAGTAATTTAAAGACCTAAAAGGTCAGCAATAAAAAAATAGAATGTCATAGAATGTGGATCAGAACAACAAAATCATACATCAAGAGTAGTGGTTATATGTGATTTTTTGCAACTAGGAATGCATTAGGCTCTATGTATATATTGAGTATATCAATAATAATAGTTGGGTAACTAGGAATGCATTTAAAAAATTGTATCAGTTTCTCATTAATTCATTCATACTCTTTGCATTGTTCTCACCCCATGTTAAGAACAAGTCTATGTTTTCATTTGAATCTCAGTGTATAATAATGCTAAAAAAAAAATCATAACAGATCTTGAACACACAAAATAATAATAAATAAATAAAAACCATGATCTATTTTGACTAATTAATAAGCAATAGGCAACATAATCAATCTCATCTTGATAAATTGAATCATGATGTTACAATGGGAAAATAGATATAAAAACCACACCACAGACCAATCAGTAAAACAAAAAAGAAAGACAAAAAAGTCCATCGTGCAGGCAAAAATGAAACAATACACTGTTTTAGGCCTTTGATTAGTTATCAATTTAAAGCCTTAAATTGTTAATTTATGATCCATTAGCGGCTTGAACTAAGGCTTTGGGGAACTGAACCTGTTTGGGCTATCGAATTGGAAGTGTAAAGTTTTGAGCCACTAATTGGACCATTTTGTGGACTATGAAATGAGAAATGCTAGGTGGCTGGAAAAGTTTTAAGGAAAATGGTAAGGAAAACTGTCTGCACCGTTAGATCAGATATGATTTCATGATCCAACAGTGCAGATGAGTTTTCATGAAGGTTTTCATGAAAGTTTTCATGCCACGTAACATGACCCCTATGAAATTGGAGCCTAAGGCTGATATTGAGCCTAAATTTTGGGAAGTGAGCCTACCTTTTTGTCATTTTCCTTTTTAAACTTTTCTTATCCATGAAAGAGGCTAAATTATTGAATCTATAACATATATAAAAAGAGAAATGTTAGAGATCATGAAAATTTTTTCATGAAAATGATCATGAAAAATTTGTGATTCTTAGATTATCTTGATTAGTGTGTGGTGCTTTATTGTAAGTGTAATCCAAAGGTCACAAATCTTTCATGACTATTTTCATGAAAGACTTTTCATGATACCTAGCATTGCTGATATAAAAAAGGATATAAACGCAGTGGTGTAACCTTGGTGCTTATCTATAATCTATAACCATATACAGATGGTGAAAACCTTATGGTGAATCTAATGCTTCATATGACTTCAGTATCCTTAAAACTCTCTCAAATTACCTGGTTCACCCACCGCCCACGGCCATTGATGCAAATCTGAAGCCATATGGGCTTGCAATCTATCAGCCACGTGGTCTCACGAAAGACAACTGGCAGCATCGATGGTGTGCTACGTAAACGACTCATTCTCATCAGTCGAAGAATAAATACAGAGAACTGCACGTCCACCGCCATCCACTATACTCAAGGCCATCCGCCATGTAGCAAACAAAATAAATGGTATGCTCATCTTCTCTCTCTCGGTGTATTTTCCTGTCTTATGTCTGCTTGCAATACATGTTGGCGATGTTTATGCTCATTGTTTGTCTTCAACTGAGATGTTCGTATCTGATTCGTATGTTTTTCGTGTTTGTTAATTATGCGTACCAATTGTTTGATAATATGCCTCACTAAAATAACCCATAAATTCTCTTCATGGCAAAGCCTCTTCCTATGCATACTACCTGTTTGATAATATGCCTATGAAAATAGAAATAGAAAATATGCAATTTTTGTTCCCTTCCTGCAAACCATATATATATTGCTTGTAGTTTTTGTTTTGTTTTTCATTATCATTTATTGTTTTTGTAGGTTTATTTGTTTGCTGCTGTTGTTTTTTGGAGGCCTACAGCTTATCAGTAAGGGAAGGTAAGAATATGATTGATTTTTTCAATATTATTTGCTCTTTTTTTGTTCTGTTTTTTCTCTGTGTTTTTTTTTTCTTCTGCAATTGTTGTTGTATTTTTTTCCCCGCAAAAAAGCTCACATTGAGTTTTCCTTTTGCTATTCTTTTTCTTCCAAGTTTTGTTTGTATTAATCCTTATGAATTTTAGTCTTTCATTATAGTACACAATTATCTCCATGTACCAATACCGATAGGAATTTATGTCATACAAGCTACATATAACTATTAATTAGGGAGCATTGTCTATTTTGGCTTCCACACTACATACAAATTAGGATTATGAACATTGAAATGAGAATTTTGGTTGGCAGTTGAAAGGGTGCAATAACATATATTTATTAAAAACATTACTTGAAAGCTCAGGAGACCATTTCCTCTTTTGAAATTGTGTTTCTTTACTAGTATGAATAATGGATTATAATTCCACAAAAAAACTACCCCACTAACTACACTTAGAAATTAATAAATATTTTGTATTTATGATCCCAACCCTGTTTACCTTGGCCACCAAACAAAGTTACTTAGGTAAAAACCTCTGAAGAGACATCTCATGGTTGTACCACCTGTTTCCACACCAATATAAAAGGGCATGATGAACTTTATTTGGATTGAATTTCTGTTTATCTTCTGCGTCCTTAGGAATGTGTTTGCAGCAGAGCTTGAAGCAACAGTCAATGGACAATGCATGTCTATAACTAATATTATTCTCTCGACTCTTTTAGAGCGGTGGCAACTTTTGCTCAAGTCAACTGCCATAACATTTTCTGGATTTTTTCCCCCCTAGCTGTGGAGGTTCAAATTAAAGTAGTAACATATTTAGTCTAATGAAGAGCTCAAGAATCTCTCTCTATAGAGCTTCAGAAGCAAGCTTTTAAAGATGTCTGTGAAAGGCTTTATCCCATTTGAACTGAAGAGCATAAATATTGCTGCTTATTGATACTGACACATCTTGGTTACCTTTATCTATTTGATGAGTCCATTTTTGTTTTGCTTTTATGAATGATTTTTTTTTTTTTTTTTTTTGAGAATATGTATGCTATGTATAGTAGATTATTTGCATTCTCTTAAATGTTTATATCATGTGGATATCTAATTGTGTTTCAGATCATGACTGAATGGATGAAATGAGTAACCTCTAACATATAGTAATTGCCCTACAAATATATTCCAGTAAATCGGAGTTTATTTAGCATCATGTTATGTCTTAATTAACATTGATTATTTGGTTGTGTGATGCGAACTTGTTATTGTAATGATATTATATAAACAGTGATTGATTTGACCTACTACTTATCTAGCTCAACCTTACAATTATCTCACTTGTGGACAACATTTTACCAATTAAAGTAAAAAAAATAATAATATAGAAATGGAAAAGTTGAGGGTAAAGTGGGCGTGATGTATGGATTTAGCAAACTACATATTATGAGGGCACGAACTGTTGCCATTGCAAAGGGAAATATAAAATCTTCAATTGAGTTTAAGACCACATAATCAATTGAAACTTGTCCACTTGAATTAAAAGCATCTAAATGCACCCCAAACATTGTCTCTGTGCTATATTTGAACTTGATTGGATGTCTTTTTTTTTTCTTTTTTTTTTTGGGTGTGCGTGTGCGCTCCCATTCTCCAACACCGAATACATGGTGTGCATTTCATTAGTGAATTATGTGTTTCTTTGAGACAATATTACTTTTTAATGACTTTGTATTAATTACCTGCTCATGACTTTAGAGATTAGCAATGTATTCAAAAGTGATGAGGGATAGCAACATGTCAAGTTCTGAGTTAGTTTGTGCTTTGGCAGATGATTGATGATCAAGACTTGGGATTCAATTCCAACTTTCTTGGCATTTTCATATTTGTCTTGGTGATTGCTTACCACTATGTGATGGCTGATCCCAAATATGAAGGGAATTGAAAACGGCCCAGCTTTTCCAATACTTTTTCCATCTCATGTAACATTCTTTTTTTGGAATTTTGATATAGGGATGAACTCTGATTTGGATTTTCCATTTGCAGCTCTCTCTGTCTCTATCCCTGATTCTTTTTTTTTTTTATTTTTATATTTGTTAAAAAAATTTATACGTATAATTTTATTAATTACTTATCATACTAAGGAGCTTAGTGGGTTGTTCTTATTATTAGTAAAGTTCTTTAAAAAAAAAAGAGTATGTTTCCCTAATTATTTTGTTGGAGCTCCATTTGTGCAACTTTTGAAAATCATTCCAGCTAATTCTCATTTGTTTTCCTCTATGCCATAAGAAATTATTCCACCAAACGCTAAAGTTTTGGATCTTTGAATGTAGTTTGGGAATCATGGGGTGCATTTTGTATAATTGAGACCTTTTCTGTTTCTTGGTCATGAACATATAATAGTCAAAATAATAAGGCAGCCCCACTTAATCAAGATATTGCATCATGTTGCTGCATTCAGTGAAGGTCCTGTCTCATCATCTACTTGGATGAAGTAGATTCTTTTGCGAATATAGTGTTTCCCTCACAATAAAATGGAATAATTATGAACAAGTGCAACATTCTCAAATCAACAAGTAGAAAATCTAGACATATTCTAAAATGCTAAATTATGAAAATAGGAAATGATATGAAGTATTTCTGATTTTTAAAGCTGACTAATTACTAATATAAGAATGATTAGTTCATCATTTCCATTTTGATTTATCATGTAATCATATCCATGCTATTTCATTTTGCTTGCATGGTCATGGATTCTATTATTGTGAAGCTATTCTATTCCTTCCAGAGCTAACAAACAAAAAATTTAGACATTTTTCTCGAAACCAACAAATATAAAAATTTTACATATTTTTTAGGTTTAATTTGAAATGAAATAATGGAATTCACAACTTTTAAGGCTAACTTGTTTTTAATAATTCCCTATTTTTTTTATTTTTTGATTATTCAATCTATATAATTTTTTTTATCCCATTTTTCATGTTTTCAGGACTTTTATTCCATTGAAAACTTTGGAATTTGCTTAGAGTTTAGGATTTTGCTTGTAGTTTCAATTCATACAATAAAATTTATAAAATTTAATAACAATTTGTCAAGTCTTTGCCTTGATCTATTACTCTTGGCCAATGATAGCGCGATCGTCATGACTTTATTTGTAGCCAATGATGGCACGACCCCACACGTCCAACTAGTATTTATACTAAAAATTCCAAAGCAATTAAAATAAATAAATAAATATAACTTTGACTTTATTTTTTATTTGGAAACGTATAAATTTTTAGATGATGTGCTGTATTCCTATCGCACAGCTCTACGATCCTTGTTGTGGACTATGTCTGGACCTAACGTTACCCTACTAGGGGTCCCTTCCTTTAAGTTGGTTAAATCTGCCTATCAACAAATTATCCCAAGGCCAAAGCCAACAAAAACTATAATACCCCTATGGAACTTTTGTTTTTTTTTTTTTTTTTTTTTTTTTTTGTTGAATTACACTAATAGTCCCTTCTATTTGAAACTTGTATAACTTTAATTCTGATCTTTCAATTGTAATATATTTGATCTTAAATTTTGAATCTTATTTTAAATAAAGACAATTGAAGACACTGTTGCTCCATTTCAAGGGCAAAGTCATCAATTTAGTAAAATAAACTAATTTAACAAAATTAATGTCATAAAATTATTTTTGAATTTTAAAAAATTACTTCTACCTACCAAAGATAAAAATTACTATATAAAAATGATAAATCTTTTATATTTTTATATTTTTTATCAAATTAAATTTTAATATGTGTTTGGATTATGATAATGTAATTAGTGGTTGTTTTTGTTGATTTTTTGGATAGTTATAATGTAATAGATGGTTGTAGTTGTTGTTAACAGATATTTTATGGTTATTATGTAATAGATGATTATTAGGCTTTTAATGCGTAATCAATATATTTAATATATGAAATCTTTTTAGTTTTGGATTTTTTGATTTAATGGATTGATTTAATAATGATATTGAAATTGTCATCATGTTTAACTTTTGAAAAAATTTAAATTAATTTAACGAAAATAAATACCCAAAAAAAATTATTTTAAAAAATTATTTCTACCCTCCCAAAAGATAAAATTATATAAAAACAATGTGCTTTAATTTTTTTCACCAATTTAATTTTTAATTTCTTAAATTTTTTTTTTGAAAATAGATTCTAAAAACTAAATCAAACAGAACTTTATAACAAAAAAAAAATTCAGCATTATTCATTAAAAAATGTCATTACATTTCAAATAACATACAAATTAACTAACACAAAATAAGTTATATGATGACTTTGCCCTTAAAATGGACCATTTATAAATAAAATATCTTTAATTATTCTTATTTAGAATAAGATTCAAAATCAAGGTCAAAGTATTACAATTGAAAAGTTATGGATCAAAGTGACGCGAGCCCCAAATTATAGGGACAGTTGGTGTAATTAGCCTCCTTTTTTTTTTGTTAAAAAAAAAAAGACTAATAATACGATTAGTCTTACATAAATTTTATTTGTTTTGCAACAATGTCATAAAATTTGAATGGTCTGGACCAACGAAACAAAACTCAAAAGTGAACCCAATGAACCAAACTGGACAATCTAATTCGATAGTAAACTAGAGACAATCTAGTCCCTTCTATCTATAGCATTGTACAATGTTACAAGAAACTTATTCTTGAAACAAAATTGTTAAAGACTTACACTTTTAAATTCATAATAAAGTGATAAGAGAGTTGAATTTTATATTATTAAATGTGTAACAAATTAAAATTTGACTTCAAAATAGATCGAATTGTGATAAATTTTTTAAGAGTTCAAATATTTTCTATTATTGAATGCTCTATAGTAAGGTGGGTGCTGTCACAACACCCAACAGCACCATTTAATTTGTATGTAAAAATAAAAAAAAAAATTGACTATAGTGCTTCCACCTGCAGCCCACAGCCCAGCCAAAACTTCATCGTTTTGGGTGGGTTTGACTAGTATATATATATAAAATAAAAATAAAAAATTATTATATTTTGTAATACACATTTATTAAAGAAATTGAATGAATTTGATTAGTTTAAAATTAAAAACAGTACAAATTGTATGTAAATTTTAATTTCGCAATAATTTTATTTGTTTCAAAATCACTTTTCTATAAAAAAAAAAATTAATTAATTAATTAATTAAGTGTTATGTTTTAACATTGATTTGCATTTAAATTTAAATTTTTGTGTTTCTATTTCAAGTGTTTATGTTTTTCATTTCAAGTGTTTATGTTTTAACGTTGATTTGCATTTTTTATTTATTTATAGAGAAGTGATTTTGAGACAAATAAAAATATTGTAAATTTCCATACAACTTCTACTTTTTTAATTTTAACTAAACAAATCCTTTCAATTTTTTTAATAGATGTGTATTATAAAATACAATAATATATATATATATACACAAATCAAACCTAGTCAAAACGTTTGGCTGAGCTGCAGCCTGCAGGTGGAAGCAAATATTGTCAATTTTTTTTTTTTTTTTTTTTTTAACGTCTAACTCTAATTAAAACAAAACATCCACAACATTAAATTTGAAATACATCATTAAGCGAGTTTTTTTTTTTTCTTCTTCTTTCAGTCAATATTTCTTCTTGTTTTTTTTTTTTCTTCTTTTTATTCTTTTTATTTGTTTAGTCTAATTTTTAATACTATTTAAAATTATTTTATTCTTCGTGTTTTTTATTTTTATTTTTCATGAGTTTTCTTATATATTTAAATCAAAAAAATTATTATTTAAACACAAATCAAGATGCACCTACAAAAATAAAATATTTTAAAAAAAAATATGGACTATTTTTTTTTTTTTTGGATTTAGTAAATTTTAATTTATTAAAAAATCACAAATATTTTATTTTTTTATGTACATTTAAATTAAGTGAATCTAAAAAATAAAATATAAATATAAAAAGTTCACTGAAAATAAATAAAAAAATGCAGAAAACAAAACTGAAAATAAACCCCTTTTTTTTTCTTTTTTTTTTTTCAGATAACAAGTAGAGAAATTTCCAATTATGCTAATTATCTTTAACAAACTTTTAAAATAGAAACCCGGTAAAAAGTGAAAGTCAAAACAAACTTTTCCAAATACAGTCTCACCGATCTAACTCAACAACCACTCCAAAGTATCGTCAACTGTTTCACTCACTCACACATCGCCGCCACACACCACCAAACCATGAGGTGGTCGCCGCCGCCTCCGCCGCGGCCGGCGGCGATCTTCACCGCCTTACGCGGCGGAGGCCTCGGTTTAGCCGCCATGTCGTACGTCAGCGTTGACTACCTCCGCTACCTTGCTCCGTCGTGGCACGAGAAGCTCCAGCCGCTTCTCTGGACCGTTCTCGCTCTCATCGCCGTTGTTCGCGTCCCTTTCTACAAGCACTGGTCCGCCGAGCTCCGCTCCGCTCTCCCCTTCGTCGCCGCCTTGCTTTTCATGCTCTCTGCTCTCCTCTTCGAAGCTCTCTCTGTTCGCTTCGTCACCGCCGTCCTCGGCCTCGATTGGCACCGGTAATACACAATTTCTCTTCTCTTCTCTTCAAATCTGATGAATCCTTACTCAGCTCGTAAAAATCGATATATGTGTTTAATTTGTGGTGTTATTATTTGAGGTTTTACAAATCTCTAAGAATGGAAATATAAAAGCTCGATCTTTGAAAAAAGTGAACTAGATTTGTTAATTTTCGGTTTGATTTGGAGTGATCAGTTTTTTGATTTGATAGGTTTTGCTTTTTAAGTAACATTTTTCATTGTAATTTTAGAAACATAGTTAGATCTGGTGACAACTGTAATGAGTTGTCTGGATATTTAATAGATCTATGATGTGTAATTCAGTTATTTCAGGTTATTGGATATGTTGAATCTTTCTTGTTTGGTTGCTAATTATTAACCCTTATGTATGGGTGTTCTGTTGCAGATTCTTTTAGATTTTTACTTGAAAAGTGCACCAAAATGCTTTTTATCTTGTGTTTATATGCATGTGAATGAATGTATTAGGGCACTTATATTGTATGGATACAGTAAGTCTAGGCTTCACAAAAAATGTTTCATGAAAATCATCTTGAAGCCGTGACTTGTCGACCGGCAAGTTGATTGGCAAAGCTTAGGATCGACTGGCCATGGCTTTGAGATGATTTTCGTGAAACTTTGTTCATGGTTCATAGCATTGTTATATATGGACATGGTTTTTTTTTTTTTTTTATAGCCGATGTGGTTTGAACCATAGTGCCGCTTCAATATTGTAGCCTCCAATCATATCATTTTGGTTAGCCTTGTGCAGTGTTGTTTATCTTAGTAGTATTTGGTCCATGTATATTCATTCCAATAGAGCAACACGATTTAGTTAGAAACTAGGATTTGTGGTACATTCCATGTGTAGTTTGATAGAAATGATTATTGCCAAGTGAACAAGTTCCTATGATGCAAATTCCTAATCACTTTTGGTTGGCTATGCTTAAGTATTTTAATTTTGAGAAGTCCAAAATGTGTGAATATGCAATGTTTTTAACTTCATTCTGGTGAGGATTGGAATGACTTGTAACTTGTAAGAGAAGTTATTGATAGATTTATGTAGGATAAATATCTTGGCTCCATCTTCCCATAATCTAATTTTATGTTTTCTCTGGTTGAATCTTGCTCAACGATTCTGGTTAGTGAAGTTGATTTTGATGATTTGTTTAGGCCAGGAACTATGACTGATAATAGCAGGGTTGAGAGGATTCAACAAGGAAAAAATAATCATATTTTGGAGTGATCAAGGTGATCAGTCAAGGTGATATAGGATTAGCACCAACGAAATGAGTAATACGGAACACAACTAGCACACAAACCTGTAGCCACCAGGATACAAACTTGGGTGTCATGTACTAAGTCATAGGGGATATTATACATTTACTAAGTCATTCCATTGAGTGTAAGTTTGCATGATTGGAAAATTTAATGATTGAGAATACATAATTGTGTACTAAATGTCAATAGCTTCATATTTCAGCTGCTGTAGGTTGAAAATACATTGCTTATATGGATATCAAACAGATCTGTAACTGTTGTTCCATGAAAAGTTTCACCATCGCATTACTTAGTTCACATTTCACCTGCCTTTTCCCTTTCCTTTTCAAATCCCTTCCCAAATCCTCCAACCAAACATAGCCTAAGTAATTCTACTCCAGCAATATGCCAGCTAATATCTAGCAATTGGATATTTGATTGCTTTATTAATATTTGACAGTAATACTGCACCTCTTCCGGACACTGGGCAGTGGTTTCTGCTGGCAATGAACGAGAAACTTCCTCACACAATGGTTGAGATATTGAGAGCCCATGTAATTGGGCTACACCATTTCCTGATGTTGTTTATAATGTTGGCATTTTCTGTGCTATTTGACTCTGTAAAAGCTCCTGGTCTTGGGCTGGGTGCAAGATACATATTCACCATGGCGATTGGGCGCCTTCTTCGGGCCATAACTTTTGTGTCTACGATTCTGCCATCAGCTCGGCCTTGGTGTGCATCAGCTCGGTTCAGAGTCCCTGCATACCCTCATCGTTGGGCTCAAAAATATTATGTACCTTATGCTTCTGATGCCAACGCTATACGCCAGCTTATCCATCTTGATAGAGCTTTTGGTACGTTCTGTCTATGAATTAACATTCTCATTCTCATGTTTCGTCTTCTGTGTTGCATGCACTTGAAGTTCTTTATCTTTTTCGAAGCCAAATGATTTTTACTATGTTCAAATCACTTCAAATGCAGGGTTGTTAATGTGTTCCATGACCAAACCTATAGTGTTTTGAGTTTGTTTTTGCCATTGGTAGTATAGTGAAAATATGTATCTTATTTTATTTCTTGCACTAGTTCTACGTGATTCTCCAGTGTAAAGCTGTCCTAAAATGTACAAGCCAGACAAGGTGTAAACTTTTTTCTTCTTCTTTGTCCAGATGAAGTTGCAAATTTCATTGAAGATCCCCGTCCAGATTGGGGATCAATGAACTTCTTAATTGATTTCTTGCGACCCAATGCTTTCGAAGGATCTTCATGGTATCATCTTCTGAAAAAGGCTGGAGGCGGCTGCAACGACCTCCTATACAGTGGCCATATGCTCGTAGCAGTACTCACAGCTATGGCATGGACGGTGCGCATAATAAAATGTTTTTGCATTCTCCCAGAGGACATTGTCCCCAATTTTCAAATCTTGAACTGTTACTGTATTTTGTTGTGATTGTAGGAAGCTTATGGAGGTTTTAGCTCGGTTCTGATATGGCTACTAGTAATGCACAGTGCCCAGAGAGAAGTACGGGAACGCCACCATTACAGTGTGGACTGTATCGTGGCCATCTACGTGGGCGTTCTCCTTTGGAAGATGACAGGTTTTATTTGGCGAACCAAGGATGCATCGAGGGATAGGAGGCTAGACAAGCTAGAGAAGATTCAAAGCAGATTAATCCAGGCTGCAAAAGATTCTGACATGGATGAGGTGAGGGAGCTCTTGAAAGAGGTTGAGTTGGGCAGTCAAGAGATCCACCATACTAGCACGAGCCGGGCTATGTGGTTGTTCTCTGGCGCCACCATTTTCTCCACACTAACCATTGTTCTTCTGGCTTTTACATGGACGAGTGATGGGTGATTTTTTGCTGTGATTTTTGGAGAGCTTTTGTGCCACGATTTAGCACCACGGTTAAGAAGTCTCAACATTGTAGTTTAATGTAACTTTTGTGTCTGTCATCTTTTTCTTTTTTCTTTATTTCTTTTTCTTTTAGTGTGTTCTTTGTTGTATTTCCATTTCCTGCAGATGATCTCCAACTCTGCCATATATCTTCCCACGGGTTGAAGCGAAGAAAGATATTTTGCATATTTTTCTAATTGTTTGTATTTGTTAGAAAAAAAGAAGAGAAAAAAAAAATCATATTATGATGTCAACAACAGGTCACAATTTGTTGAAAATTAGGAGGGATTTATTTTGCCATTTGGTTGTCTTGAAAAATTAAGGAAATGATAATTGTTGTAACTGAGAATTTTTATTCACTTTCAGGTAACCAATTTTTCCTGGCAAAGTAGTGGGGAAAGGAAATTAAAACTTCTCATAATTATTTCTCTCTCCCTTTATTATTTTCTTTCATTTTCCTCCTCTTTTCCTTTCCATTTTTTGTTTCTCTCTTATATTCCTTTTTCGTTCCTTTCCTTTATTAATAATGCAACAACAATGCTAGGTATCATGAAAAGTCTTTCATGAAAATGATCATGAAAGGCTTGTGACCTTTGGATTACACTTAGAATAAAGCACCACACACTAATCAAGGTAATTTAAGGGTTACAAATTTTTCATGATCATTTTCATGAAATTTTTTTCATGATTTCAGCCAAAATTTTTAGTTAAAATTCAAATAGTGCATGATTACAAGTGATACATTGGTGTTAACGCTTAAGAAAACATGAAATAATTGATAACACTCGCTATGGCCACCAACAACAATAAGATAGTCAAACAGCACACAAATATTGTTCTATGTGTAAAAATTATTCATAAAGCTAGATGTAATAGAGTAAAAATTGTGGATGAAATAAATTGCAAAAATGCTTGGTTGTCCGAATTTGTATGGCCTGAATAGCTTGAATGTATTAAAACGATGTCATTTTACCTCCAAAACGATATCGTTTTGAGACATTCGAGCCATTCGAACTATGAAAATTTGGACTATCAAGTATTGTTGAATAAATTGTGTGTTATATGCGAGGTGAATTTCGCACAAGTAGAATTGGAGCTACATGATCAATTAGTGTAATCTAGGAATTGTGGCATGCAATTAAGAGAACACCGTAAATTACTGCGTGGTTAAAATTTGACTTGAGAAGTTCCTCCAACAATAAAGTTAGAAATATAGAAAATACGGTTATGAGCAAAAAAAAAATACGGAGAACAAGAGACTAGAGAGTTTCAATGTATTTTCCAAAGAAGAATTTATTTATTTATTTTTTTTTGAACTCCTCCAAAGAAGATGAAAGTTACATTTTGGGTTCGTTTGAGAAGTGGGTTGGTTTTTTGACTATTTTAGCTTAGGGCTAAAAAGTCTTGTTTAGGAAATTTTTTTTAATTTTTTTGACTTTTTGTGAGAGAAAGAATGTAATGATTATAGATTAGATGTGATGTTTTGTTTTATTGGAATAAAAAACTTATTTTATTTTTTTATAACTATTTTAACCAAAAAATTCCAAACCTCAACTTCTCATATGAGCTCTTTATAGTGTTGATCCTTCCTTTCCAAGAACCACATGAGAATGACCGTCTGATGTGCACCTTTGTTCAGGTCATTCATGCGCTTAGAGTAGAAGGAAGATCATTCTATTAGATTTAATTTCTACGAGGATAATTCGTTATTCCATATAACTTAAAGATCCTTTTTTATTTTATCTCGCTAAATATTAAAATTTCTAATAGCGTAACCTTCTCTATATGTAAATCATCTTAACCCTAAGGCCTAGTGTAATAACCCCGATCCGTAATTAGCTACTAATCCGTAATTAATGATGCTAATGAGAGAATTAAAATAAATTATGGTTTATTATGTAAATTGCATGATATTTGGCCTTCTATCTGTTACTTATAGAAATATCTGTTTGGAATTCCACTTTAATATGTAAATTGAAAGTCTTATCAGCACCCGAAAACCGAAATTGATTACATCAATGTGTTATTTGGAATTTTTAGAACTTTGTGGCAAATTTTATTAAAAATTGATTCAGAACGATTCATTAAGTTGTGTTTGGATGGACCAAATGCTTTAATTAATGTATTACTATATCACAAGTATATAAGTTGCCTTATAAGCTCATTTGTGCTCAACAAACTTGATTTAAGTGGGAAAACCTGAGAATTCATTTTAGAGTGAGAGTGAGACTCCATTTTAGAGAGAGAAAGTGTAGATTCAAAGAAGAAGTTGAAGATTTTGCATGAGTTCATCAATGTTGTGCAAGAATCTAGTTAATTCAAGACTATAGGTATGAAATTCAACCCCTAAATTATGAATCTAAGTCACCAACATGAAGATTATGTGTTTAAATGTGTACATTGAGCTTAGAATGAGGATTTGGGTTACATTTCATACATACATACCCATGTAGGTGTTAAATTACCAAGTTAGTTATGAGTTTCACCAATTGTGTTGAACTTGGAGGTTGAATTGTACATGCATGCATATTTCATCAAGTTTTGTAAGTCAACCCCTCTTTTTTGAAGTCTTGAAAGAGAATTTGGAAGAGAAATCCCCATGCATGCATGAATATATGGAGTTTTGACATGTTAAGTTTGATTTTGAGCATCTAAGTTATATTAGTAAGTTATTTGGTACTTGCATGTTAGAATTAGCATGTTAATCACTTGAATTCATGTTTTAAGAAGGAATTCCTTACATGCATGGAGCTTATGAGCTCAATTTGCTAGTTTCTTGAGTTTTGAAGAAAAGAGTTTGAAAGATTTTACATGCATGCTTTGTTTCTTAAATTTCAAGATGAAATGTGAGCTTTTGGCAAAACCTTGGGCCATGATTTTGTGAAATGATCCTAAATTCTTCATGTTTTACAAGTTTACTTTGTTATCTCAAGTTTTGGGGCCCAAGTGATGTGTTTTGATGAGTTGTATTCGAGTTTTGAGCTTGGTGATTAAATCTGGAAATTCCAGAAATTTGATCCACGCTTGAGCGTGGAACTCTACGCTCGAGCGTGCACTCTGAATTCATGCACCACGCTCGAGCGTAGGTCGAGCGCCCGTCGAGCGTGAAAATCTTGCATCCAGTACTTTTTGAGTTTACAGTCCGCTCGAGCGGGGAAAGGCACGCTCGAGCGGAGCTTCATTGTCTGCATGTACGCTCGAGCGGGGAGACCCACGCTCGAGCGTAGACCTCATTTTCAGAAATTTTGCCTAAGTGTTCCAAGGCATGTTTTGGTATCCTCATTGCATCTTAGGCATTCCTAAGCCTTAATTAAGCCATAGTAATGAGGTTATGGATTAGAAACACACTAAGGAATGAATGTACTAAGTTATGAGATTCAAGAGTGTGTTTTGAGCAATGTGTTAAGGAAGAACAAGAATTAATATGATGTAAGCTAAGCCGTGTTGGCCACATGAATGTGTAATGATAAGACATGCTTGTGTTATGTATTTTGTGATTGTAGGTCAAGACTCGAGGATTGATTGACCACTTCCTGGAACCACTGTGAGTAACGTTATTGTAAAGATACGTTCATATGAATTATGTTCCAAATGAAATATGATAAGTTCTGATTTCTGAAATGATATCTGTTTTCGTGAACGAATATTCCAAGTTTGAAATCTATTATGGCATCCATAGATAGTCCCAAGTCATAGGGGACGGCATGAAAATGCAGGTTCATGACATACAAGTTTACGAGATCTCGTTAGCCACTTCATTGTGGTGATATGTGTTTAATTGGTATCCGGAACCGATTACTCTAGTCGGAAGACGTTCTGTGATGTGTTCTATGGGATGTACCATTATTATGTTCTGATATGAGAACGATTATGACTATGCTCTGTTCTGTTTTCTGCTTATGATACATTCGGATTTCGTTCACTAAACCCTTTACCTTAATGTTATTCATTGGGCTTTAGCTCATTGTGTGTATATATATGTATAGGTGAACATTCTGGAGCCTGAGCCTGAAGGCTTTTGTCTGGATCTATGTTCTGTTGTCAGCCAACCATTGTGCCTCACGTAGAGGTTCCCGAAGCGTCCTGTGTTTAAGTTCTGTGGTTTCTGTTTATTTAAGACTTGATGTGTTGTCGTTGGCTGTACTTAAAATACTGTAATGTGTGTGGGTATAATGTATGACTACCGGTTATGTATATAAAGTTTTAAACATTCTGTTTCATATAAGTCAGCACAGCTCATTTGACAACTATAATTATGTATTTGCTTCCGCTAGCCCCTTAATTTTGTTAATCTGTTTAGAGGCCTTCGGTAGTCCAAGGATTACTGGCCGGTTACGATGTTAAACCTATAGGGGCGGGTTTGGGTCGTGACACCTAGTTTGGGAATTAAATATTTTAGTCAAAAAGTCACTATAAGTTATCATGTCACTTTATCTCTTTTTCAACATATTGTTTCGTAAAAAATCAAAAAAGTACTAAAATAACATATTTGCAAGCGAGGCCTAACTGTGCTATCCACTTCACCACTCTGCTCGTAGTCTAGGGTCCTCGCCATATGAATGCTTGGCCCATGCCCACAAAGGGATTCAACCCGTGGTCCAACAGGTGCTTGACCTATCCAACTTTACATGGTCATTTTGGCCTTTTCATAATTTTGGATATTCTACCTGCGCAATTGATGACTAAAACACATAAAATAGGACGAGTGTTTTTGATCGAAAGAAATTTCCATTAAAGTGAAGATTGTCAAACAACACTTAACAAGGAAATCATCAAACAAGTTTATACCAAACTAAGGAAAAATCTTGTGTAAAACAAAGGAAGATCCCCAAATAAAGCACCAAAGACAAGGTACAGATAGATCTAGACATAACATTTATACGGCAAAGTAGAGGTCGACCATAAAAGCTCGACACTAGAATAAGTCTAACAAAAATACATAAACTATATCTAAACTGTGTGGATAAGCTATGAACACACAAAAACAAAAACAAAACAAAAACCCTCAAAACCTATAAAGGCAATGGTGGTGACGAAGCTGCCGGTGGAAGGCAATAGAGCAAGATGATGGCGGCAGATCTGGAGGAGAGGTAGTAGATTCAGTGGAAAGAGGAGGTGAATATGAAGTGGTGGCGGCCGAAACAGGAGGCAACGCTCGAGTGGATTGGAGGAGATGAGAGGCGGCAGATCTGTGGTGACCATGATCGAAGTTAAAGCAAAGAGAGATAAGCACCTCACAAAAGAGGGAGAGGGTGGAAAGCCCAAAGCTTCCAAGTTATTGAGTAGAAAGCATGGAAAAGAAAGAAATGGGGGTAGGAGGAGGGAAGAGGAGGCCAAAGGTCGCCGGAAAACCCCTCCCCCACTCTAGTCGCCGCTCACACCTAAACCCTAAGGAAAGAAAAGTATAGAGAGATAAGCTCTCAAAGTTGGATAGAGAGAGAGTGACATATATATACAAAAATGATTTGTAGCTCGAAATTACCGAGGGTCAAATGGCTCGAAATTTCAAAACGACGCCGTTCTAATTTTTTTTTCCCTCGCTTTTCTCTAAAACTAGAAGGAAAAGGGAGAAAGAAGAAGAACAAAAACAGAAGGAGAACAGAGGAGGAACAGTAGAAAGAGAGGATGCCGAGAGAAAGAGAGAATAAAGAGAAATAGAGGACGCCAGAGATGGGAAGCCGTCGGAGTGGGGGAGCAAATTTGAAGCAAACCCACTTTCTCTCTCTAAGTTTTTTGAACATTACACTATCCAAATTTTCTGCATTTTCTTTCTAGGTTTGTTGCTTATGTGAAAATTCTTGCTTCATATATCTGGATCTGGGTTGGAGGCAAATAATTTGATAATTTGTAACTTCAGTGTTCATGGGCATTCTTTGGAAAAGAGGATGGAGTGCAAAAAGGGTTTGTTAGTCACCTCTATTAGTCAAAACCACAAACACTTGGAATGCAAAAGGTTGAAACTTGAAATATCCCTGCAAAAATGGACAACTAAGTTGGGAAGTAGAAAAGGAAATGCAAAAATAGACAACTGAGTTGGGAAGTAGAAAAGAAAATGAAATTGAGTTGGAAAAGTTGTGAGTAAGCTTGAAAACCTTGCAATGGCTACTCAAATCCGCAGTTTTTCTGGGCAACCAAACACAACGATCTCTCTCTCTCTCTCTTGCTCGGGGCTCCTCTCTCTCTACTCTCTGTTCTATTTTTTTTTTCTTCTTCCCTCTTCCTTCTCCTAGTTTCAAAGAAAAAAAAAGAAAAAACACTAAAACAATGTCATTTTAAAATTTTGGGCCATTCGACCCTCAATAATTTCGAGCTACATAGTGGGGTTGATATATATATATATATATATTTTTAGGACTGAGTGTTTTTAAGTTGACAAAAAATAATGATATATAAATTAAAAAATATATACATAAAATGATGTGGCATATTATTATTATCTTAAATTAAATTATTCATTATTATTTATAATTTTAAGAATGTTCATTCAAATTCAATTTTTAAAAATAAAAAGTCTGTTTGTTTTCATAAAAATAAATAGGATAAATTAAAAATACACTTTTGAAATTTGTTTAAAATACGAATTGTCCTCTATGATTTTGGAAATTATATTCCATCCCTTCACGTTTCTAATTGCATAATAAATAACTCATTTTATTAATAAATTATCAAATCAATTAACAGTATTTAATAACGTTAGAAATATATTTCAATTAATAATTCAGGTTATTTTATTGCTATATAAAAGAATAATTATGAATTTTATTTTTTCCGTTGATTCTATTAATTAAAAAATTCTAAAAATTAAATATATATAATTTTTTAAATTATAAGAGAATTTATATTTTAAGCTAAATTAAATTATAAGAGAATTTATATTTTAAGCTAAATCTCTCTTGTATTTATAATTTACCCAAATAAATAATGGATGAGCTGGTCTCAGTACAAATCAGAATGAGTATATTGTTGGACCCGTGGGGCCAGGTCCAATTTTAATAATTTAAACTGTTAATGTGTAGGATTCATCAAGTATTTTATTCTTTTAAAAAATTATGTTAATCAAATATTGATAATTATTTTATCAGATCACATTTTTATCAATGATAAATATAATTTTAAAAATAAATTATTAAGAAAAACATGTTATGATCAAATAACTATTATGAAAAACAAATCAAATGATGAAAATTAAATCTGTAATGAGTCGTACAAATCTAAACAATTCCATTCAATTAACAAACTGGATTGGAGACTATCTGTATTCATAAAGAAAAATGTTTGGTGGCCACAATTTCTGTGGCTCAAATGGTCCGAAACTGTCAAAATGACATCGTTTTGGCTTGTTTTGCACCCAAAACGACGTCGTTTTGACAGTTTCGGGCCATTCGAGCCACAAGATTTGTGGCCATCTAGCATTGTTGATCCATAAATAATTGTTGATCCATAAATAATATGGGGGGATCAATAATGCTTGAGAGCTCGAAAGTATCGAGGCTCGACTGCCCCGAATTTCAAAACGACGCTGCTTTGATTTTTTTTTTTTTTTCCTCGCTCTCTGAAACAGGGATGATGTGAGGCTAAAGAGGCATTGAAAAAGGGCTTAAAATTTGAAGAAATCAAGGGTAATGAGAGGGGGTTGTGAAGAAGGTGAGGAGAAGAGTGAAGGAGATGATGGGAAGATGATGATGATGAAAGAGCTGGGTTGGTTTCTCAGTAGAGTGAATGAGGGCCAGTAATCGAAGTTTGGTGCACTATCGCTACATCGTTGCGGAGATTTTACCGATCGACGGAGGATGGATTTTATTTGGATTTTGGATTTTGTATACACAGATTTTGGTTTGAGCAGAGACAAATCACAGTTTGGATTTTGGATTTGGTTGAGGTATATATATACAAATCTGTGTATATATTTATGTGAGGTTGGATTTTATCTTTGGATTTTGGATTTTGTATACACACAGATCTGTGTATATAGATCTTGCTTTTATCTTTGGATTTTGGATTTGGTTTGAGCAGAGACAAATTAGATCTATATTTTTTCAGTGATACATGTCTGATTTCTGATTGTTGGTTGTTGATGATTTGAATTATTTGATTGATCTTTGGGTTTGATTTTTGGGTTTGATTTTTCCTCTCCTCATCTCTTCTTCTTCTTCTTTCTTGTTCTGCGAGTTCTGGAAAAGAAGGAAAAAAAAAATAAAATAGAAATCCCAAAACGACGTCGTTTTGGGATTTCGGGCCACTCGAGCTACGAACCTGGATTGTATTGGGATAAGAGATTGATCAGGTGCAGTGCAGGACACATTACACCATTTAAAAAACGATAGTACTACATGCATCAATTAATATACATATTAATATATTTACTAGTGTTATGTCATTATTATTGACTATACCTATTATACAAATTCTAAATATCCAAAATCTCTAAAATTATAACACATAATCTATTAATATATTATTATTGACTATACCTATTATACAAATTCTAAATATCCAAAATCTCTAAAATTATAACACATAATCTATTAATATATTGATTAGTACATTAATTAGTATATATAACTTTATTATCTAAAAAATCTTAACAAGCAGAAAAGCGTTTCAATTTCACCCCGACGAGGAAAACAAAACTCAGGAATCCTAACCAACCAACTGCTTACATTAATCAGCTCTACCGTGTTATCATACTCCGATAAACACCCAATCACCGAAATGTCCCCCATTTGTTCGTTGCTCTCACACTCTACCATTTTCCTCGTTCTTTCTCTCTCCCTCCAGAAGAGCTTCAATGGCGATTTCTGCTGCGGCGTCCACAGTTGGGTCATTGAACTCGAGCCACTCCACCTGCTTATCTTCATCATCAGCATCATCTTCATCTGCTTCAAAGCTCTCTCTCTTGTCTTCACTGCAGTTTCTTCGGCCTCTTCGTCGCATTCAAATCGGTAACAAAGGGTTCTCTTCTCGCTCGCTGCCTCGTATTCTTCCTCAGGTAGTAACTCACCAATTCCATTCGTCAAATTGTTGTTCAAATTATTCTACTTCTTTCGGGCTTGAGATTCTTGAATTGAGCTGCCAATAATTGCTGGATGAGTTGCGAATATATTGACAATTTTAGTGGTTAATTACTTGCTAGGATAATTATATACTATTCAAGCTCTTTTTGTTTCGACTTAAAATTTTATATATATATATATATATATATGTATAAATAAATAAAAAAATCGTATAAATTAATTTTTTATGGAGAAAATATTTTTTTTCCAGCGTAACACTTGAAATAAAAATGTTTTATTATGTAAAAGAAAATTTTTGATTCTATAGAGGATCGTTTATAACTTTTTAATGAGCTAATATATTTATTTAAAAAGACTAAAATATGTTGAAAGGATAGTGAGTAACTTATAAAATTTTAAAGGTAGGTCATTTTTAAAAGAATGATACAAAAAAAAAAAAATTTAAAAATGTTTTTGGATTATTTGGAATGATCTAAATAAGTAAAATGTCAAAACAAAAGAGCCTCAACTTGTAATGAAGTTTTACATTGTTTTGTTTATTCTGAAATTCTAATTGATTTTCTTTAAATTTTAAGGTTTTAGGGTTTAAATAGGTGTTCGTAGATCAATTTTGGGAGGGTCGCGTTAAGAGGTTGTGTCTCAGTATCTAAAATACCTTTTCACCATGTTAAAAAATTGGGTTAATTACATTTTAGCCCCTTGTGATTTAAAAATATACACTTAATCCCCTTGTAGTCTGTAAGTCTGGAGTGAAGTGCAAAAGTAATAGATTCCGTCAAAATTAACGGCAACAGCGCATTTGTAAAAATCACTGAATTAAGCGTGCGACGAAGTTGGATCCAAGAAAATGACAATTTTACCCTTTTCCCCTTATTTTCTTCTTTAATCTTTTTTTTTTTAAGTGTTGCTATTAGCACCTACCTTTTTTCTTTGGACTCCCACATTTTCTTTATTTATTTTTATTACAATTTTGCCTTAACACCAATTTACATTTTTACCCATCTCCATCCTTCCAACCCTTAACCCTAACCCTAACCCTAACCCTAACCCTCGACCTCCACCTCCACCTCCACCTCCACCTCCACCTCCACCTCCACTCCACTCTAGTCGGCAACCTCCCCCCCTCTCTCTCTTCTTCTTCTTCTTCTTCTTCTTCAGCAGATCCGACCACCCTCTTACCACCTCTCACCACTATGATCCCCTTTCATTTCTCTCTCTCTCTCTCTCTCTCCGTCCTTTTTTTTTTTTCTTCTTCTTCTTCTTCTTCTTCTTCTTCTGGGTTCGTAGTCGTCCCACCATCGTGAACTCCTCATTGCCGGGCCGTCGAGTCCGACCATCTTTTTCTTCTAGGTTCGTGGTTGTCCCATCATTGCGAACTCCTCACCGCCATGGCCATTGAGTCCGACTTCGATCCCGGTCCCTAACCATCTTCTTCTTCTTCCTCACCTTCTCTCAAAAGGCAACGACAGTGGTGGGATTGCCGGCAGTGAAGGCTCCGGTGGGTGAGCTGCCGGAGGTGGTGGTTGGGAGTGGGGGCTAAGGTTTGGGGTTGGGTTTGGGATTAAGGGTATAGTTGGTACTAAGGTAGGGGTTCAAAGAAAAAATGGAGCAGTTTCATTTTGCTTGGTGGGAGTTCAAAGAAATGGGGGGGCCAAAGTAAAAAGGTGAGGGCAAATAGTAGCCCTCTTTTTTTTTTCTTCTTTTATTTCCTTCCTTCCTATTCACCTTCATTCTTCCTTTCACTGCTGCTGCAGCATTGCACATTCACCTACCATCTCTTCTCTGTCATCTCTATGTCTTTCTCCTTCACTTCCTACAACAAGCTAAGACCACTGCCATTGAAACCATGGCCTCCCATGGTAGTCTCTCACACTCTCTTTCGACTGTGGCAACCACAACTACTAGTGGCTAACAAGCACCACCTCAACCAGCAACCCCCAGACCACCACCACTTTCCACCATCTCTTTTCTCTACCATCATTCTCCATCTTCTCCCTATCACTATAGATACACACATTTGTACATATAGGCGCACACAACAACTAAGCCATGACACAAATTGTAGTGGTGGCTACCACTAGTGACGGAATCAGAAAATTAGATCAGAAGGGACACTTATTGATTATAAATTTAATTTTTTTTTCCATAACCAATGGTAAGAAGATAATAATAATTTTTGAATTAATAATAAGTACAAAAACTTAAATAAATTATTACAAAAGTATTTCACATAAAATTTTACAATTAATTTCGAGTAAAATCGAAAAGAAAGTATTGCGTGTAACTAGTATATCATAAATAATGTAAAAAAGTCATATATTTACATCTTAAAATAAATTACATAATGGCAAGATAAATCAAATTTTTACAAAATTTGAGTAAAATGTCATATAATAGTGATATCACGTCATTATTGACATATAATATCACCAACCAATAATAAAGCAACATATGAAGGGTGAAATCCACATATAAATATAATTAACACTCTAGTAATTTTTATATATATATAGTGAGATTAATTATATTTGCGTATCAATAATGATGGATATTACTTTTATATTGAGATTTTTTCACAAAATTTTCATACATAAAAATATAATTTGTTGTAATCGCTTCATTTTCAATAAAACAATCACTATTGTTTTCATAAATTTGAAAATACCTTTAACATTTTATTCTAAATATTATTTTTGTTTAAAATTTTATATGTACACACATGTAATAAAAATAAAAAAACAAACAAAAAAAAATACAAGGGGGGCCAAGTGACCCCCTAGACACCATGTGGCTCCACCACTAGCTACCACCATGGATGCTGTGAGAGGGAAGGTGGTCGATGATCAGTAATAGGATGGGAGATGGGCTGAGTTTGTTGGGTGATTGCAATAGTGGGTTGTTGAGTTTCTATCGGGGCATTGGGTTGGGTGCGCTTCGAGGCAAAAGACAAATGAGTGAATGGGTTGCTGCTTCTGTACAGCTGTAGATAGCTACGGAAAAATAAGAAAGGAAAAAAAAATATTCAGGAAATATTTTTTCTCACAAATTTTGTAATTGGCAAACATTATTAAGATAATTAGAATATGAACTTAATGAAAGCTTGGACTTGGAGGTTTTCCATTTTGTATTGCTGCTACAGTCCATTATTAATTGGCGGCAATTTGAGGCAACTATGGAGGGGCTGTTTGGATCTATTTCTAGAGGGAGTTGTGGTGATGGTGGCATGAAAAAGAAAATTAGAGAGAAAAATAAGGGTAATATTAACTTTTCACCGAAAATATTAATGGAGTTAGATTTTACACTCACACCAAACTATAAGGTGGTTATGTATATGTAGGAAATATATAACGCAGCGGATAAACAGATTCGGGCATATCTTATGTGTTAGAATCCGAAATGAAGAACCTTGTGAGTAAATCACGTGCTTCACAAGTATGAACAAAGAAACATCCAGCAATGGAGTGATACTACAATGTGAGTATCACCCACTCTAGTCATAGTGCAAAGGCTTGATTATTCTCTGATGGAAGAGAGTTAGAGAGTATGGAAAAACCTTATGGGATACCTTTCACATAACGTATTTGATATATTATATATATCAAATATGTAACCACCTATCCCTATCTCCTAATAGGATAGGATAGATGGAGATAGTGGGTTATCCTAATAAACAGGATAAATAGGAATTCAAATTACATGGGTAATTTGATATGGGTCATGTGTCATGCCACATGGGTGCCCAAATTTGGATCCAAATCCCGACCCGATTTCCAACATCTCCCACTCGCACATGAGTTGGCATGACATTGCCACATCTCTATCTCAATCTGCCCAAATATTGAACAATCTCATACTAGCCAATGAACCGTGCGACCTTTGAGAACACCTGCATGTGGGAGCTTTACACTAGAAACTCAAATGAGCTAGCATAGGGACATCGACCCAAAAAGAATAGAAATAGTGTCTCATGTATCTAGACCCATCTAGTTACACCGGTCCAAAAACATCTCTAATCCCTCAAAGAGCATATTTGACCCTCCTAAGTCCCGCATTATATTCACACTCAATTAGCATCCTATGCAGAGCGATGTGAGTTGTCGACAGTGAATATAGAGCAGAGGTGTAGAACTAGATAATCTTCGCTTCACCCTCATATCATTCAACTTGGTATTGACCGCTTTCTCAGTAATGTCCCTTAAAGCCGAATCATACATGATCGCAAGCAACATACCAAAGTAGCTGAACATCAACTCCTCATCTTATGACATAGTCAAAGGTCACAAAAGGCACACAGTGAAGTCATTGGAAAAAATGACTTTTAGGACTCATACGGTGAAGAAGCAGGGATCCATTCTTTCACCTCGCTAACCGGTCGATAAGCATATGCAGTATGAATGCATGCTATAGTGGAGTAACTCTTCCAAAGAGTGATGTTCAACTCATACACCGTACAGATCTTAGTCTAGTTGCTCTTAAGTGCACAAGTCGCTTCCTAGCGTCTAACTCGAATTCTCTATTTGCTCGCCTCTCAGGCTTCAAATGAGATCTCATATCTGGCTATCCATAACAGGCACATTATGGAAAAGTGGGTACTCACATCCACGGTCGGTCTCTTACAAGACCTCATCTTAGCTCCAACCAAGGCGACATAGATAGTGGATAATTTTAGCCTCTCTCTTGGCTCCAAATACAATAAGCCACTAGTCTCATCCTTGCTCGCTACCTAGCGCTAAGGGCGATTGCTCGTGTGAATGAGCCAATCTCGCCTACTAACATCAAATTTATTTATTCTGTGTGTAGCAAACATAAATGTGTAATAGAAACAAATATGAATATTGATGACATAAATATCCCAAAAAAAAAACAATAAGAGTTCAACTGAATACACATATATCACTACCTACGTAGTCCTAAAACCCTAACATGAGTAAGATAAACATCTCTGGTAATGGGCTTAGTCAAGGGGTCTGCAACCATGCAACTTGTAGGGATATGCTCCAAGATCACTTCTTTCTACGCCACAATGTCTCTGATAAAGTTGAACCTCACATCAATGTGTTTGGTTCTCCCGTGGTACTTAGGATCCTTAGTGTAAGTGAGTGTAACCATGCTGTTACAATGGATAGTCACAGGGTCTGGAGTGTGTGTGACAATATCTAAATGTTGAAGGAATCTCCTTAACCAAATGGCAAATGAACAAGTTATAAACTCTGCCTCCATAGTCGATAAGGCGATACAGGATTGCTTCTTACTGCTCCAAGAAATAGCACCATCGCTAAGCACAAAAGCATATCCTGAAGTGGACTTGCACTCATCTAAGTCTCCTCCCTAGTTAGCATCACAATAGCCAACTAGACGTAAATCCGAACTTTGGTAGCAAAGTGTGTAATCTGCAGTCCCTCTAAGATATCGTAGTATCATCTTGACTGTTTTCCAATGAGCTGGTCCTGGGTTGGATTGGTAATGACTCACCAATCCAACTGCATAACAAATGTCAAGGCATGTAAACATCATAGCATACATCAAACTTCCAATAGCATTCGAGTAGGGTACACGGGCCATCTTTTCTTTCTCTTAGGACTCATATCAAGGCTTAGGCTCTCGCCTTTCCCAACAGGAGTGTCAATGGGTTTGCAACTTTGCATCTGGAATCGCTCTAGGATAGTCTTAATGTAAGTCTCTTGAGACAAACCGAGAAGTCTCCTAGAGCAATCCCTAAGGATTTTAACACCGAGCACATAGCTCGCTCCACCCATGTCTTTCATGTCAAATGTAGAGAACAATCACTTTTTAGTGGCGACAATCATCTCCTTGTCATTTCCAGCCAATAATATGTCATCTACATATAATGACAATATCATAAAAATGTCCTTGGACCGCTTGACGTACACACAGTGATCTTCATCATCGTAAACCCATTACAAATAATGGCTCGATGAAATCTCATATTCCACTGTTTGGATGATTGCTTTAAGCCATAAATAGATTGTTGAAGCTTGCAAACTTTGCGCTTCTGACCTATTGCCACAAAGCACTCTGATTGATCCATATAGATCTCTTAACGTCCATCTGATATAGCTCTAAGTCCAACTGAGCTACAATGGCTAGAATTAGGCGAATAAAGGCAAACCTCACAATTGGTGAAAAGGTTTCCTCATAGTCCACACCCTCTAATTGGGTGTAGCCTTTTGCCACTAGACGAGCCTTATACCTTTCTATGGAACCATCCGCCTTGCACTTGATTTTGAGAACCCATTTGTTCCCAATAGTCTTGCGCCCTGTGGCAAATCAACCAAGTCCTAGACATGATTTTTTTTCATAGACTATTTCTTCATCCATTGCAGCCTATGAAGTACGGGTACTCCAAAAATAGTGCCGTACACGCACCAGGTACTTACCGGGTGCGAGCACGCGTACCGGTACGGCTGCACGCGTACCGGGTACGGCAAAAAGTAGTCGGGGTACGTCTGCCTCAGTCGGGTACGGCATGGGTACGCCTTTGGTGTGTTTTGGGTACAGCGGGGGTAGAAATCAAATTTTCTGAAAAATTGAGGGGTACCGGAGCAATATTAAAAAAAAATTTTAAAAAAAATAAAAAATGTATATATGAATTTGCCCTAATCTCATCACTTTTGCCCTAATCTCATCGAAGCAAAGAGGCGACTTCGACCATCACCCTCGTCTTCGACTTCGACCCAGAGATCGACTTCGACCCTCGTCTTCGCCTTCGACCCAGAGATCGACTTCAACTTCGACCCAGAGATCACCCTCGTCTTCGACTTCGACCCACGGCATCGGGTACGACTTCTTCGCCTTCAGAGAGGTATAATCTCTTCATCTTTATTTTTTTTGTTTTTTTTCTTGTTTCTTGTTTCTTCAGAGAGGTATAATCTGATGTTGATGTAGAACCAAAAAAAAATTAGAGAGGTATAGAACCAAGTTATTCAATCATATTTAGAACAAAAAAAAAAAAAAAAAGATCAAAAAAATTAATAAATTAGAACACAAATATATTAATAAAATATTAGAACCAAGTTAATAAATTAGAACACAAATATATTAATAAAAAATTAATAAATTAATAAATTAGAACCAAGTTATTCCTTTGCTTGGATTATGGACTGCATTGGTGTTGGTTATGTTGAATTCAAATATATTAATATTTTTGTCTTTTAGTTTTATAGTTCTCTTTTTAGTTTTGATATTTAACTTCAATTTGTAGGTTGGATTTTTAACCATAATTATAAAAAAAAAAAAAAAATATCGGTGTACCGCAGCCGTACCCGTACCCTACTTTTTTGGGGTTTTGCCGTATCGGCGTACCCGTACTCCTACCCGTACCGTACTCGTACCCGCACCCGTGCTTCTTAGATTGCAGCACTCTATTCTTTACTAGCAGGGGATGAGAGAGCCTTTTTGAGATTCTTAGGCTCCATCTCATCACTCGGAGCAATCATGAATGCTTCCCCTTCAGTCTCAAAACAGAGACGGGGTATAGCTCCACATTTGCTTTTACGTAGTTGAGAGTCTTGAGAATCCTCATTCATTGGATCTAATCCATGAGCAGGAAAATCGCTTCCACTGTCCCTAGGAGTTTGAGGAATTATTTTCTCATTCTCTACTAGACTACTAGGTGAGCCTTCATGTAGATCCTCCATTTCATAGAGCTATACATCTCTAGTTACCTCACCTCTGCTAGGGAAATCCTCCTCTAGGAAATCCACATCTCGTGACTTAATTTCAGTCTCACTTCTATCCGGATGCTTCTGGATGCTCCCTAATAAAACACAGTCCTTAGAATGCTTACTATAGCGAATGAAGATACACTTCTTTCCTCTAGGGCCCAACTTCCAAAACTTATGAGAAGCGTTGTGTATGTAAGCTACCGAACCCCAAGGCCGCAAATTGCCCATATTAGGCTTTTTGCCAGTCCACATCTTATATGGAGTGGAAGGAACTGATTTGGAAGGCACACGGTAAGGATGTAGGCAGCAGTCAACAAAACATCTCCTTAATAAGAAATGGAAAGATTAGCTTGCACCATCATAGATCTAACCATGTCAAGCAATGTGTGATTCCTTCTCTTTGCTATACCATTTTAATGTCGAGCCCTAGGAATTGTTAATTGCCTGATAATTTCTTTTTCCTCACAGAGCACTTTAAATTGCTCAGATAGATACTCGTGTCCCCGGTCAGTCCTTAAAGCCTTAATGCTCTTGTCTAATTGATTCTCAACCTCATTAACGTACCACCTAAAGCAATCCAATGCTTCTGACTTGTGAGAAATCAAATATACATGGCTAAAATGCGTGCAGTCATCTATAAATGTGATAAAATAAGGGACTCCATGCCTTGCCCTTACATTCATTGGTCCACGTATATCAAAATGAATAAGCTGTAATGGGATAAATGCCCTTTTGGCTTTCCCAAATGGTTCCTTGTTGCATTTCCAGTGAGACATTGCTCACAAGTAGGCAAAGTGACTCTAGTGACTGGGCCTTAAAGGCCTTCTCTAGCCAATCTAGTTATCCTGTCTTGCCCTATGTGGCCTAATCTAGCATGACATCTCATAGAATTATTATCACAAGTAGATGCAATATTAGAAACAGAGCCATTGGCATTATTATTAAAACTAGATTCATCCACATCCAAAACTAAGAAACCATCCAAAAGATAACCAAAATCATAAAAAATTGTGCCCAAATAAATGCTAACACTATTATTCTCAAAACAAAAGCTAAAACCAAAGCTCATCATGCTAATAACTGAAACTAAGTTTTGCTGAACATCTAGAGCATAAAGAACATCATGAAGATACAACGTGCACCCTTGTTGCATTCCTAGCTTGTATGTGCCAATGCCAAGCACCTCCACACTGGACTCGTTCCCCACGTAAACTTTTCTGCTTGCAACAGGTACTCGGCGATCTTCAACGAACCCTACTCTGTTCCTCGTGATGTGGTCAGTTGCTCTTGAGTCTACAACCCACAAATGAGGAGAATGAGCAATTAATGCTTGACTAGAAACAAAGCATTGAATGCAAGAAATTAAGTAAGGGAATACCTTCTTCTATTCAGGACAATCCCGAGCGAAGTGTTTTTCCTTGTTACAGTTGAAGCATGTCAGTTTAGCCTTTACCTTCTTGCCACCTCTCTTGCTCGTACGCTTAAAATTTTTAGCGCCATTGGGCTTTAGCTTAGCTGCTTTTTGCTTCATATGAGCACCTTTTGGTTTTCCATGCTTGAACTGAGACGTCCTACGTGAGCTTAACTCAATCACCATAGCAGAACTATCAGACTTAGTGGTCTCTAGGCGCTCAGCCTCTAGCTCCAAATGACCCGATATGTCCTTCAATGTTTTCACTCTCATTATGCATTATGTTCTGCTTCATATGCTCCCAAGAATATAGCAGAGAGTGAATCACAGCTTGAACTTGTTGCTCTTGAGTCAAATTGCGCTCAGATGCCACAAGCTCACGTATCATGGCTGACATGATCCTCAAATGCTGCTTCATAGAATGATGCGCCTTTTTCTGATAAGAGTCAAACTTCATAGTCAACCCACGTAGCTTTGCCAAAGAGGTGATACCAAACTTTTGCTTGAGAGCTTCCCACATCTCAAATGCAGTCTGGCAATGCTCAAACTCACTAATCAAGTCGTTGTGCATGCTGCTCAACATGGTAAGCGTGCATATCGATCTTTGTTACGCCAAGTTTGATAGACTTCAAGATCACGACGATGTTGAGATGTATTGCCCGGCTTAGGCTCAACCATCACTTGGTCAAGTTTGTTCAAAACTTCTTGCTCATTGAGGAGATATTGGATCTTACGGCGCCATATGTCATAGTTATCGCCATCCAATTTCTCTCCCTTGGTCAAGTCTGCCTCAACTGTCTTAGCTGCCATTGCTACATACAGAGTAAAAGAAGAACAAGTGCACAGGGGATATTAATGTTAACAACACAAAATTATTTTGCAGCAAAAAAAAAACTTAAATTAAATTAAATAATGATAATATTACACATATCTCAAGATCGAAAATTTGCTATGTTCGTAATCATCGCTTGTATCTCTAGTGACAATTATCAAAACTTAATTTAATTCCGTGCACAAATTTATTTTTATTTTTTTTATTTATTTTTTTTTCGGAAGATAATTCCTAGAATCTTCTCGTTTATCTGCTAAGGCTTTGTTTGTTTCAGAAATTTTTTTTTGTAGAGATTATTTTTCTGTGTTTGGTAGTGGTGGTGGTGGAGGAGGTGGAGGTGGAGGTGGGGGTGGCAATGGCCATGGTGTGGTGGTGGAGGTGATGGTGGTGGTAGTAGTGTAGTGACATTTATAAGACTTTAGTCTGGAGTTTTTTTAAATAAACTTGCTTTTAGTTGACTTTCGTTTTCCGCCTAAACAAACAGGGGTAAATGCCTATGGGAAAAAATAGATAAAATATTATGTTTGTTATTTGCTCTGTTCTTTTTGAATTTGCTGGCCTTGCTCAATGAAGTGTTCAGATTGTTACAAACGGACCCAACATTTTGGTCATTCATGAACAAATCTAATTCATTCCTTGTAATTCCATGTGCCTTGTGTTTAAAAGAGATAAAGAAAAGTTTGTAATCTTTATTCTTCTATAGTGCTGTTGAGACTGCAGGGGATTTAAATGTTTTAGTTATTTGGGCGGGTGGGTGGGAGGAAGCCTTTTTCTCCCAGGCCTAGAAAAAATTGTCTGCCCAAAAGTGCATGGACGAAGAGACAGAAAAAGGCAGTGTTGTGCTGTGGTGCAAGTCAATCCACAGCTTTCATTTGCACCATAGCACATGCCTACTTGTACCTCCATGTTTTTGCAGAGTTATTTCTACTTCTTTCCACTGAACTGCAATTCCCCCTTGAATTGAACCATAGCAGGACAGTTGAAATTGGCTTTTATTCATACTTCTGTGATTTGTCTCCATATTTTCCATGTTTAGGTATTGCCTGATTACTAGTTTCAAATATTTCATGAACCAATGCTTGATTTGTACATTTCGCCAATTAGGTTGAAGCCAAGAATCAAACATTTTCTTCCTTAGATGATTTGCTGGCAAATTCTGACATGGTAAACTCCTTTTTCATTGGCGTACTTGTGCATAGCCTTGTGTTGTGGGCAGATGTTACAAATTCATGTTTCTCTTAGAGAAGATGCTAGATTTGTCAACTACACTACTGACTAGGATCAAAGAGAGTTAATGCGAGTTCTTGCTGCAGGTGTGGTCCTTGTCAATTCATGGCTCCTATTCTGAGTGAAGTTGGTGCTTTAATGGAAGATAAGATCCAGGTGGTGAAAATTGATACTGAGAAGTACCCCGAGTATTGCTGACAAGCACAGAATAGAGGCATTGCCTACTTTCATCGTATTTAAGGATGGAGAACCCTATGATCACTTTGTAAGTGGAACTCTCAATTCTATTTCTTTGGGTGCCAGTTTTATACTTGCCAAGATTCGTAGGTTGGTCTGTACAATATCATATCAGACTTGCTGTTTTTCTCTTGCACATGCCTGAGGCGGAGTAATGCTATAAATATAAAATGATTGCCACTTACAAAGTAATTGCAGATTTCACACATGCTTGGAAGTTGGAAGATAAAATTGTGATGACCTACCTTTTGAGCATATCTAAGCATAGTGTTTAACTTGATTGTTTCTTGATTCTACCGAAATTTCCATGAATTTTGGGGATTACAAATGTTAGTTCCTTAGAAAGGGAGATCTCGTCCTCAATATAAATTTTCAAATTGTTGACAATTTTCTTCTGCATTTATGCCGTGTGTCCTAAAGCTACTAGTGGACTACATCATCAGCACCATCATCTGCTTGGGATCTTGGATTTTATTTTGCTCTACTTTTGGATCTAGAGTTAATATTTTGCTGTGATCATTTCTGTTTATTTTAACTTGCAGGAGGGGGCTTTGATTGCAAACCAGCTCATTGAATGCATTGAGTCGGCATTACAAGTTAAGCAGTAATTTCTTTGGTGAGCCCTTTTTTCCCCTCTCAGTCTTGCGGTTCTCTTTTTCAAAAGCAACTTGCTCTTGAGAGACCCTTGAGCAGCAGCTTCTTTCTTTTTTTTTTCTTTTTTTTTTTGTGCACAGGTTAGACTGGGAAAATCGTGATCAAGCATATTCAATTGGAATACTGAGCTGCTAGAAAGAAGACAAAAAACATGCTCATTCCCTCTCCTCCATCCCTACATAGCTGGCATTGTGCCTTGGAAATGTGATAGTGTTTGTTCATGTTCTGGAATATGTCAATCAAGTCAAACAAACTTGATAACCAATAGTTTACAAGTTGCTTGAGAAAGATAATGATTTATACTTTCCGATAATTGCAAAATGAGCACATTCTACTTTTGGCATGGTGTAGGCAGCGGCACAGCTAGAATTTTGATTCAAAGAGGACACTATTGAGTTGAAATCTTAACAAAAGTCACAATCAAATTAAAAGCATTGTAATGCAAATGTTATATTTAAATATAAACTCAAGCTAATCAATCTTAATCATTTTTTATTTTTACTTTGATTTTATATATGATGATCATATGGTTTGAAAAATAATCACATGCCTTATAAAATATGAAAACAAAATTATATTAAGTTGCACACACAAAACAGAGGTAGGTAGGAATAAAAAAGAAAAGAAATGAGAGAGAAGTGAATAAAAAATACAAAGACACTGATATATATCACTTATTTTTTTAACAGTTTTGAATCATTGAACAAAAAATTCAATGATATATAATATTTCTCTAATATAAAAAATTGTTGACACATTTGGGAACTTGGTTCCCACATTTTTTTTTTTTGATTTTTTCTACTAAAAGACAAAAGTTTTGCAAAATTTAAAAAAACAAATCTAAACAAAATATCACATCCAACCACAAAAAAATTCAACTATTTTCCCAAATACTAAAATTTTTTTATCCAATAATATTCTACAACTAAAAAAACCTACGTAAAAATCCACTTCCCAAACACCCACATAGTAATATATTAAACAAGTTTTTCGTCATTATCAATCACAATATTGAAAATTTTTACAAAAATATTTCATATAAATTTTTACGATTGATTTCAAGAAAGATTAAAAAAAAAAAAAAACTAATACTATTTGTAAGTAGTGTATTATGAACAATATATTAAAAAAAAAGAAAGAAAAAGTCATAGATATAAGTTTTAAAATAAATTATATAATGATAAAGTAATTTTTTATAGGGCCCAGCTTCTCTCCAGTCCAAATCTGGACTGGACGGTGCTGTCCGGCCCTTTGAGGCCCACTACGGGTCGTGTTTCGATAATCTAAACTGTTCAATGTGTAGAACTCGTCGAGTACTATATGCCTGTAAAAAATCACGTTGATCGGATATCAATAGTTATATGATCAAATCAGTTTTTTGTAAGCCGTTTATTTTTCGCCGTCCATTTTTTTTTCATAAAAAACTGATTTGATCATATAGCTATCGATATCCGATCAATGTAATTTTTACATGCATATAGTACTCGACAAGTTCTACATATTGACGGTTTAGATTATCGAAACACGACCCGTAGTGGGCCCCAAAGGGCCGGACAGCACCGTCCAGTCCAGATTTGGACTGGAGAGAAGCTGTGGCCTTTTTTATACACAAAATTTGAATAAAAATTTAATATAATAGTAATACCACGTTATCATTGATATGTGATATTACCAATCAATAGTAAAAAAAATACATTGAGGATAAACTCCACATGCAAAATGTAACTAACAATCCAATAAATTTCATATCTTCATTGAGATTAATTATATTTGCATGTCAATAATGATAGACATTACTATTATATTAAAATTTTTATAAATGATAATATGACTTATCGTAATCTCTTTATTTTCAATCAAAACAACCATTATTATTCTCATAATTTTAAAAATGTCATTAACATTTCACTTTAAGGCCAAGTTTGGTATCTACTAAATAATACAAAAAGTCAAAAAGTCACTATCGTATTTAAATCACATCATCTTATTTAAATCACATCACCTCTCTAACACATCACATCAAACCCAACCCAAACTCAACCCATATAAGCCAATAAATCAAAAAGTGTACTTTTTTAGAACATCCCAAACCAACCCTAAATCATATTTTTATAAATTTTTTTATTTAGGCCTTATTTGGCATCTACTATATAATTCGTTTTTTTATCTTTTTATCTTTTTTTCATCACATCACCTCTCTACTTTTCTGCATATCTTTTTATAAAAAGATAAAAAATACACTTTTTTAGGATACCCCAAATCAACCCTTAAAATATTTTCTTCACCTTTGAAAAAAAAAACAAAAAATTCCAAACCTAGTGGGGCACGTGACTCCTAAGCCCTATATGCCTCCGCCACTGGGTGTATGAGTTAACTTATGGTATTTATACCTGCCAATGCCATGTTTAAATCTTGAATTTATTAAGATAAAGAAAAATGAAATACCAATTGTCCTGACCTAAATTTCCAATGGGCCTGTAGAAAGCATTGAAATTAAAACCATCTCTTTCTAATAAACTATTGGACTGTGACTACTAGGCCCCAATCCAGTTTAAATTCGAAGATTGCTCAGGCAGGCCACTGGGACCCTTTGGTGGGCCTGGAAGTTGGATTAATGAGGCTTGACCCAGTTATCTAAAACTTTCTTGGCCTTTAATTGATGCCCTCGACCAAGCTGGCCCAATGTCATCCCTGTCTAATTATGTTGGCAGTAATGTTGCGATGATCAAATTTGAATATTGTCTAACTAGTGTAAAACTTGTGCTATGCACGGGGAAGTAATAAAATGTAATAAATAATATTATTATGATTTTAATTTAGATAAGTATTTAAATAATGGATTTGAGTAATTTCAGCATGTTTATATAAATATGTAGGACAAATTAATTTTTTTGAAATACACTTCATCGAATAAATTCAATTGAAAATGAAGAACAAGAGTGAAATTCTATAAATATAAGATAAAGATATAAAAAAAAATTAAATTTAAATTTGAAGATGAATATAGAAAGAGAAAATTAGATAAATTTTTTAACAAAAATAAACTCAACTAAAAATTAATATCGAGAGTAGATTTTGTAAATATAAGATAAACATAAAAAAAATCAAACTTAAATTTGAGGATGAACTATAAGAATATAGAAAGAGAAAATTAAATAAATTTTAGAAAAAATGAGGTAGAGAGAAATTCAGTAAATATCAAATGAAGATTGAAAAAAAAGAAATCAAATTGAAATTAAAAAAATTCATAAATAAAATAAGATAAATCTTTTTAAAAAATCTAATATAACTCTAATAATAGAATAATAGTAGAGGCTAGTAATTTAAAAATTGGATAAGAGTGAAATGTCACCTATAATTTTTTAAAATTTATAAAAATAAAATTAAAACTCAAAAATAAGAATTGAGGTGTAGTAAGTTAAAAATTAGATAAGAGTTAAACGGCAACTATAATTTTTTTAAATTTAATTTTGTGTAGTTTAAAAATAAGCATTTATGATATCTTATTATACAAATTTTAACTCTATTTTGTGTCTACTACTAATAATTTTTAACAATTTTTGTATTCTAAAGATACTTAATTAAAAAATTCATGGGATCACCTTTTTATTTCTTAATTTTGTTTTGTGTCAATAACCTATAAATTTCAACAATTTTTGTATTATGAAACTACTAAATAAAAAAATAGCATCACTTTTCTTTTTAGAATCTTAGGTAATTTCATTTTAATTTTGTTTTGTGTCAATAACCTATAAATTTTAGCAATTTTTGTATTTTGAAACTACTAAATAAAAAAATAAAAAAAAAACATCACTTTTCTTTTTTAAAAACTTAATTAGTTTTATTTTTATTTTGTGTTAAGAGCCGGTAAAGTGGCATTGGTAATTTTATGCACGAGTATAAATAAATAATCAAAAATTAGTTTTAAAATTAAATAATAATATAAAATTTATCTAAAATATGTAGTAAAAATGATTTACAATCAATTAAATTTTATTCATTTTTATCAGAGTTACACATAAATGACTTGCATATTTATGCCAAAGTGACCTTCACCGAAGTATTAAAAATTGTCTTGGTCTATGCCCAATTTATGAATCATTTGACCTATTTATTTGTTAAATTGGTAAATAAATATCTATAAGTATTTTTTATTTTTTAAATAAGAAAAATGAACATATTTTATGCATATCTATTAAAAAAATTGAACTTGAGTAAAAAATTATATATTTATGTTAACACTATGAAATAAATAGTTACATATATTCATATATTAAAAAATTATCTAAGATAGAGTCGCCCTAAATTATATGTCATATTTTAGCTTTAATCTTACTAAAAATATTTGATGATAATAAATTTAAACACTATGTGTAAATTATATCATAATTTAAATTTATTAATTCGTGACCCATATGAGCTAATTTGAAGGTTCTAATATTGGATTAAACATTTAGTAGCCAAATTTTTGGGCACGGCTTTGATGATTTGAACCATTCACATTTTAGGATTCGTCGATTACATCTTCCCTGCAAAAAATCAGATAACGGAAATCATGTGTTTGGAGATCAATTTTGTATAAGTTATTTATTTTCTCACCATCTTTTTTTTTTATTATACAAAACTGATACAAACATATGGTCACCGACATCTGATCGACTTAATTTTTTACAAAGATGATCTACTCAACGAATCCTAAAATATGAATGATTCAAATTATCAAAATGAGGCCCAAAAATGAGCCACAAGACCCAACAACACCTCTCCAATACAATGGAGGACTGGAGAGAAACTCAAGTCATGTTAAAAAATTAATAATGTTTAAATTTTAAGTTAATGAATTAATTATTTTCCATAAGTGTATGTATGAATTTATCAAAATCATGCATTAATGCAATCTTAGGGAAGCAATTTTAAAAATAAACTTGGTATGGTAAACATAAATTAAGGAAGCAATTTGAAATGGTAATTATGATAACATAATTTAAGGGTTTAATATAAAACTCCATGAATTTAATTATGAACTAATTAAAATGCTACACATAATGACACTTACTATTTTCATTATTAAACGAAATTAAAAATTAAAAAAAAATTTGAGTTGAGAGTTTGAACCTTAAAGAAGCCCGATCAACGTTTATTATGTATGAAAATAATAAGGTTTGATATATACATTATTGAGTAGTAATGGCCATGGTGAGAGAAGAAAAAAAATGTTACAAAAATTTAATTATATAAATTATTTTATACTTTACGGTGAAGAATTTAAAATATTTTAATAAAAAATATGTTACGACGAAATATTTTTGAGTGTATGATTTATTAATTTTTTTAATTGGAAAACTTATTTTTTGAGTATGTGATTTATTAATTATTTTTTCTTAATTGGAAAACTCCTTCATTGTTTGATGGTAAGGAATGAATAATTTTCAGAATAAAAAATGTATTCTTTGTTAAAAAAGAAAGTGTTAGTGTGTGATTTATTAATTATTTTTTAAAATTGAAAAATTGAGAAATTTGAATTGAGCATTAGAGCTAACTTAGCTATGAAAATCTCATTTTGCTTATATAATATCATAAATGACAGATATCCCCTTGTTCCTTGACTCCCAGTACTCCCACAAACACATGTCAATGAGTGATAGAAGGAAAAAAATAAATAAATAAAACATTAGCCAATCCCAATACATTGGGGGTGGTGAGAGTCTAGAAAAAAAAAAAAACCTCAACCTTTTTCCATATAATATATAGATGTGTAGTCTATTTATTGAGATAAAGCATAAAAGTGGGATTCTATTAAAACAATGTATGAGCGACACATGAAATGGTAGCATTATTGAATATTATCTAATGTGTTATCTATTTATTGACATAAAGGATAAAAGGTGGGGTTCTATTAAATCAATGTATGAACGACACATCAAATGGTAGCATTATTTTATCTTATGATACATTCATTTAGAGGTTTGTAATATAAGCCGTGAGAATCTAAATAAGCATTTTCAAAATGATGTAGTATTTTATTTTTTTTTCTTAATGTGAAAATTTTATTTGTTATTTATTTTCACTTTAATAATTTTCTTCTCAATTTTCAATATATATATCCATACTCTATGTTAAGTTATTAAGACACTTTATTTTGTTTTTGGTTTTAATTTCTACAAAAAAAATATATATATATATATATATGTAACAAGTCAAAAATAGAGTGTGAATATAAATTTTCTAACATTTGATCCATCGATGTTATGGGGAAATGGTCTTTCCACCACTAACAATGTTACTTAAAAAAATTTGAAAATTTACAATAAGCAAATCTCATTTATTCAAATTTGGCCTACATAATACTAAATTTAAATTTATATCATATATTTAAATTCTTGATTTTTTTTAATATATAAATTGACATAAATTAATTAATAGAATATTCAAATTTTACTTAAAGATATGTTCAAATTTAATTTATTTATTTATCTCAAATGAACATTAGTAAAATCGAGTAAGAATAACTTGGCCTCCTTAGTTTTTTTTAATGTTATATGTAACTTTCATCAATCTGCAAGTTTGACTTGGGTTTTCAAATATGTTTAATTATACTTTTTATTTTTATAGTTTGATTAAAATTTTATTTTAATTTTAATAGTTTTAATTTGAAAAATCTAGTTTTTATATTTTATGTCTAATTTCAATTTGGTTATTTTATTTAAATTTTTATTAATTTTTTTACATATATATTTTAGAAGGTTGATAAGTGTCTAAAATTATTAATTTTAGTTTTCAATTTGAACGAAATGACTAAATTGAAATTAGATTTAAAATACAGTGATCAAACTATTCAATTTAAAATAATAACGATTAAAATAAAATTTGAATCAAATTATATAACAATGCTTAGTAGTCCGAATTTTTATAACTTGAATGGCTCAAATGTTACAAAATGATATCGTTTTTAAGGTAAAATGACGTCGTTTTGATACATTTAAGCTATTCGGGCAATACAAATTTGAACTACCAAGTATTTTTCTAAAAAGTATAATTAACTCCAATCTTAAAATAAATTTTTAAATTTTTAATGAAAATATAAGTTCAACTCGAATAATTCAAGTTAGGAGTTGTTTGGCAATGACTTTTTTAATTGATTTTTTAGTTTTTTTGACTATTTTGATCTGAAACTTTTTTGGTTATTTGGTTTTCTTGTTTGAATTTTTTAGCTTTGGAATGACAAATTTTTTTTTTTCCTTTTGTGATTTTTATCCTTTTATGATTTTTTTTTTTTAAATATCTTTTTATGATTTTTTAGACCAAGCACTTGGTTACGTCCCTAGTTCCAACACCACCACCTATTCTAACCAAAGCGCTCATGGTGGGGTATGTGCTTTGGAGATTATTGTTCAATGATTAAAGTTAGGTTTGGATTGTTTATCAACCTACTTGCCGAAGTTAGGGCCCCTTTTTTTGAGAAGTTGGTAAAAAATTAATTTTTTAATTTTTATAATTTTTTGGTGACTTTTTTGTATAAAAACACTTGATTTTTTTAATAATTTTTTTGTGACTTTTTTATGTAAAAAAATTAAAAAGTCAAAAAACTTGCTTTTTTTATAATTTTTTTGTGATTTTTTTATGTAAAAAAATTAAAAAGCCAAAAAACTTGCTTTTTTAGCAAGTTCTCAAAACGCCCCCAAAAAGTTGCAGCTTCGGTCCATAATCATCCTTGGGCCTGTATGTTCCCCATTCACATCTTGTAGAGCCCACATCCATTAAGTCACGCGTTTGTTTCATGGGATTGAGATATAAGATTTGATTTTGTATTTAATAAATTTATTAATTTATCATTTGGTTAAAAAAATAAAAATTGATTTAATAAATAAATACATATTATTTTTAGTCAAATAATTTTTAAATTATTTATCTCAGAACTAACAATCCATTGTATTATAATCTCCCTTATTTAATCTATCCAAACAAATTCCCTTATGTGTATGTACATCTCTTTCTTCTTTTTTTCTTTTGGGTACAAACTCATGTAAATCTCAATCTCAACCAAGAGTTTTCTGGACAAAATGACCAATTTTCCTTAAAAATCTCAATAGATGTCATTGGATGAACCAAATTGAGACGTAATTTAAAATTTAAAATCAAAATTGAATCAATTAAAATTAGAACGGCCAAAATAACATAAAGAACAAAAACTAAAGTACAAGCACCATCCACATAATTTGTTCCTTAAAAAAGTTATGTCATGCAACAATAAAATTTGAAACTTTAGACAATTACCAAACACATCAAAATTTTAAAATTCTAGGAAAAAGAAGAACAAAAACCTACTAAAAAGAGTAATTATTAAACCCTACAAAAATTTGCCATAATTTTTTTTTAAATAAAAAATTTAAAAAACAATTGGAAAATCCTATCCAAATCTTTTATATAAAAAAAATTATATAAGGAAAAGGGAGTTTCTAACTCACAAGCCTTGTGGGAGTTTCAATATATCAATCTTAATTTCCTAATTTTTTGATTTAACAAAAAAAAAAAAAATCTCAACACTTATTGAGTTCTCCCAAGCTTTTTTAACTTCTCTCATACACACCATTTTCAATTTCTCCCATACCAATTGTGGGTATCTATCTATATCTTATATATTATATTATAACATAACCAAAAATAAAAATAAAAATCAGATATACAAACAGATAAAATTAATAAATATGATTTTTATTTATTCAGTTAAAATCTTTCTTTTACCTCTCAATATCCAATTTTAAATTTTAAAAATCTTTAAAGTCTATCTAAACAAATCTAATTTGAAAATTTCTCACACCATCGTACTTTAAATCAATAAAACTCACATGCCTATCACATATCTAACTCACATCATTACTTACCTAAATAATAATAATTAAAAATAAATAAAAATCATAGATAAATTAAATTTAAAAAAATAGAAACCCACAATTTCATCTTAAATAAATTGGGGAAAAAAAAACAAATAGAAATCACACAAAAATAAAGAAGATAAGAATTTAGATATAGATCTAAAAAAGATATGACAATATTTAAATTTGAATTATGATTTAATAATAATTATCTATTTTTTTGATGTATATCTATCAAAATTTTAAATCACTTAATAGGACAAAATAATCAATTTTCAAGTCTTATTTAAAGAATAATTTGATTAGTCATCCCAATTCTTAGACTTCGCGGGCAGTGACAAAAGAATTGACGGATTAGGCGGGACGAGGTCTAAGTTGTTGGAGGGTAATATCCTACCACTCCATAAATTTATTTATTTTTTAATTTTATGTTTTTTTCTCTGTGATTCTCTTTCTCTGTTGTTGGTTTTGGTTTTGGTTTTGATTTTGGTTTTAGTGAGATTTATGTGTTTGTTTACAGGTTTACATAGTGGAGAAGAATTATTAGTGATGATGGTTGCAATCGAAGTATCTATGCCCATTCTGTGCCAAGGATTTTTGATCAGATTTTTTTTTTTCCAATGAAAACCGTAAAATTGAAGTAAAAAAATGAGTATCGGATCTTTTTATTTTTTATTGTCATTTTATTTTATAGAAAATGTGAAAATTTATTGAGAATTCAAAATTGTACTACAATATTAGATTTTTGTATAACTAGGTAAATTTAAAACTTTTAAATATCATTATGTTTTTTTATTTTTATTCTCTTTCTATCCTATTATACCATTACTACTATTTGTTAGTTTGTTAATCATAATTCAATTAATTGAAAATGAAAACTTAGGATAACTTTTCATATATATTGATTAATTTGTTACCGCTATATTTGTATATAATAGCATAATATATAGAAATAATCTCCAAATATAATTTCTATTTTTTTATGTGATTAAAATAATTCATCTTAAAATAGTATATAGAGGAGTTAGATGACTTCTTTTATCCCCAAAAAACCCAATCTATTTTTTTTTTTATACTTTATAATTTTTTAAATTGAAACATCAGTTGTTTATTTTCACAAAACAAAATTGATAAATACATATCCAAAAGCTACACATTTTTTCTTTTTTTTCAATAGGTAGGATATTTACAAATGAAAAATGTTTGACACCTCAAAAAACTTTCTATAATCCGACTTATAATAATGTGGTCATAAGTGTCAATTTTTATACAAATATAAGAAGAGAATTAATCAAATTATACATTTCAACCAACCACATACTCAAACTTTCATTATTTCAAGATGTTATTTCACTATAATTTCAATAAAGACACTCTTCAACCCTTAATTTTTTTTATCGAATTATAATTTGATAAAAATTTAAAAAGATGAAGCGTTGGAAATTATTATTTTTTTTCATCAAAATTGATGAAAAAAAAATTGGGATAAAAATGAAAGTTCTTTTAAAAAATAATAAAAAGTTAATGAAAAAGTTAAAATAATTCATATCAAATCAATTTTTTTATTCAAATTTAAAATTAAATTAGATAAAAAAAAATTAAAAGAAAATGATGAAAGGCTGGAAATTTCTAAAACTTTTTTATTCTTAAAGATTAGAAATTCGTGTGCTTATTATATTCATATTGTATTTTTAGTTACGAAATTAAAACCAAAAGAAATGTAACTTAAATTATTGAATTAATAACAGAAATATCATATCAATTATTGTTAAATATCACTTCACTTCACATTTAATAATAAAATTATATATTTGTCTTCATTATAACTTTTAAATTTATATATTTTCATAACAAGAAGAGGTACATCATAACTCATATAACCTCATTTAATTAGGTTTAACTTTTTTATTATTATTACAAATTATCAAAATTGAGCTTATATTTTTTTTTAATCTAATAATTTAAAAATTTATAAATATAAAAATTAATTTATAAATTTTATGTATACTATAAGATAAAATATTAAATTATTTCAATATATTTATAATATATATTTTTTTTTAATTTACAAAATCCAGTTCATAGTACGATTATCACTAGTCTTTTATATAAAAAACATTTTTTTTTTTTTTTTTTTTGGGGTATAGTAGGTTAGTGGATGCACCATAAGAAGCCAACACAACTGGATAAGCCACATTAAGATGTAGGGCCATATGTCTTTATATTTATTTTTATGGTTATTGGACAAACGTGGCAACACGGTCAATGATTTGCCTTTTGTGATCACATATCCAAGCAAAATATCCTTATGACATGTCAACTGTGTATTTTTAGGGCAATGTCATGGAGTAAAAAAATTATAAAAATGTTAAAGATTTTGAATGAGTTGTTAAATATTTTACATAATATTTTATATGGGTGTAGGTCTTATGTAGTGTATGTAAGTATTGTGTATAATTTTTTTATAATTTTTTGAAGTCCCTAAACATTGTTAAAAATATTATTAAATTTTTTACATAATATTTATATGGGTGTAGGACTCATGTTGCATGAGATCTGTATTGAGTGATTATTCGGTAATTCGGGAGTACGACCATATAGTGTTTCATGGTAGTATGATTGATAAAAAAATATGGAGTATTAGCTAGCTATTTGTATTGGCTGATTAAGAAACATGAGGAGATATAATAAATGATAATTGGTTAGAGAGTATAACCACATAATACTCTAGAACTATTATATAATTTCCCCTACTTAAGCAAGCAAAGCACTTAAGTTGCCTACTCTTTGAGCCACCACTAATTACTATAATTGGCATGTATGGCATAACTTATTATAAGTTAAAAACTAAAAATCAAAAAATCAAAATCAAAAGCATCCATTGTCTAACTTCTAAATAATAATTTTTAAAATTTATTTAAGTTATTTCTATTTAATAAATTATTAAAAAAAAATTATATCTAACGATTAAACACATATTTAAAAAAATATATAAATGACTCATATTTTTTTTTTTTTTGATACATCGGAAAGGATAAACGACTCATATAAACCATGCGAAACAATCCCAAAGAAATTGATCAACCTCTAATGCTACACCACCTCCAAAATATCAAATGGTGCCTTGTTTTCAAATTACTAGAGTTTACATTATTATTATTATTATCAATCATGACGTGCTACCATTAATACATTTTTGTCCCAAAATTAAGCCAATTCTAAAGCAACATAAAGTCATGGTTGAACTTTAGACGTGTGGTGGTTGATGTGATTATGTTAAGCATGAAATTTCATACCTGTCCAGATAGCACCGTTTGGGAAGCTGGGTTGGAAGTTTTTTTTGGCTGTTTTAGTCACAAAAGATAAAATAGGTTATTTTAGCCACAATAAACAAAACATCACATCCAACTCATAATCATTACACTCTTCTCTCACAAAAAAAGTCAAAAAAGTCAAAAAGCCAAAAAGTCCTTCCCAAACCAAACTTTTTAGCCCACGCTAAAATAGTCAAAAAAGTCAAAAAGTTAAAAAGTCAACTTCCCAAACCAACCCTAATCAATGCTTCAAAACAGTTTGATCTTAAAAATATAAAAAAATGATAAATGTTTTAAAAATGAGGAAATAACTTGCAGTGGTATCATATTGTACATAATATTCGCATAAATGCAAATTGGATAATTATTGGACACTTCGGCCTCGTTTGGGAACATGCTATTTTAGTAATTTTTTGATTTTTTGACTAAAATATGAGGTAAAATAAATTAGTATGTTTGGGAAACTTTTTGACTTTTTACGAAAATATGTGCAAAAAATAGAGAGAAAATAGAATATTTGACATTTTGGTATAAATTATAGGTTTTTTGACTTTTTTAGTAACTTTTTGACTTTTTGACTAAAATATTAACTTGCCAAACGAGGGCTTCGTTAGTACCTGATAATTTTCCCATTATACTTGTGTTATACATCTTTCATTTTCTTAGTCAAGATTAAAAAATAAAAATAAATAAGGCATCACATCAAAATTATTTTAATAAACCTTAATTAATTTTTTTGCCAACCATGAACCTCATGTGAGCTTCTCTTTTTTTTTTTTTTTTAGATAAATAAGTCATATTATAACAACAAAAAAAAAAAAAAATGATATAAAATGAGGCTAACAATTTTTATAGAAACTAGAAATTTTGTAGTAGTGTTGATATGCTCAATGTCTCTTGTGTCTGCTAAACTTTAAATAAAAAATAAAAAGTGGCTTAAAGAAAACAAAAGCAAATTCTAATCATCAGATCCTATTTTTAAGGGTCATAATCATCTCCCCCACTAATCTCCATTTTTCTTTTCTTTTTTTTTAAGACAAATTATGTTAAACCCCTTCAAATTATCGACTATTTACACTTTATCCTTCTAATATTTTAAACTTAACAATTATCCCCTCAAACTATATGAATTTAAACATTAAATCCTTTGTTAGATATTTGGATAAAAAATTGTCAAGTATTATACACATGATGATTATATTAAATTTTTACAAAAGATAAAATACGGTAACTTGGTCATAAAATTTAAAGGGGTTGTTTGGGATCTTCTAAATAAGTGCACTTTTTGACTTTTTATGAAATATGAGTTGGGTTTGAAGTGATGTGGTAGAGAGGTGATATGACTTAAATAAGATGATGTAATTTAAATAGGACAGTGACTTTTTAACTTTTTTTGAAGATATCAAACTTAGCCTTAATATAATCTTCATGTGTACAACACTTGACAATTTTTTATCCAAATATCTAACAAATAACTAACAGAAACACTTGATGTTCAAATTTAAATAGTTTGAGAGGATAATTGTTAGGTTTAAAATATTAGGGGAGTAAAGTGACCGATAATTTAAGAAGATTTAATATAATTTGTCCTTTTTTTTTAATGTGAATAATATCTTGATCCTTTTTTTTAATGGTCCAAAGAGTTGCATTGCATTCTAAGAAAGGAATAGGTGTTCACATTGTAAATTAATAAACATAATTAAAGTATTATCCCATCTAATGCAAAATAAAAAGTATATAAAATTGTTTTTATTTCTTTGAGGCTCAATCTATGGTCTTTATGATACAGTTTTGATTGAGAATGAATAACAAAATTCTTAATCCAAAAAGTAAAAGTGCTTGAAAAAGTGGTTGATTCTAAGAATACTTTAAAATGAAGGTTTTTTTTATTTTTTTTATTTTTTTTTATTTTTGGTAATGCTTTAAAATGAAGTTTAAAGGGTAAATTCAAACCTAGTGTCATGTGGACGAGGCTCCGGCCTGACATATTTCAATTTTTTACAGCTTTTCGAGTAGTGTGTTTGGGTTGAGTTTTTTGAATTAAATTTTTTTTAAATTAAGTTTTTTAGTTTTTGTGTTTTTTTGTTTTTAGTGAATATTTTTTAAATTTTAAACATTTTTTTTTTTACTTTTTAGATGCACTTTACTTAGATGTATTTAAAAAGTAAAAAATTTGTGAAAAAATATTTTAAAAAATTAATAAATATATAAAAATATAAAAAAATATACTGAATTCTCGTATTTTTTTTTTGTATTTTAGGTATTTAGTGAATTTTTAAAAGGTTTTCTTCACAAATTTTTTACTTTTTAGATACATCTAAGTTAGGTATGTCTAAAAATTTAAAAAATTGCTTAAAATATTTAAAAAAATCAGTAAAAACAAAAAAAAAACCGAAAAATAAGAAAGTAGAATTTTCTGAAAATTATTTTTTAAAAAGTGAAACCAAGCATATGTTTAATATGGACTTTGATAGAGACCCCCTCCAATCACCACTTTTACCATCCCATACATACGTGACGGGTAGTGATGGAAGGAGAAAAAAAAAATAATAAAATTGGCCAATCATATTGAAAAGGGATCGGTGAGGGGGAATTAAGAATAGTTCAATTGATCCTTACTACTTGTTGCTCTTGTCATAGGCAAGTCTACTAGTTTCCTAGACTATGCCTCTAATGTATAAAAAAAATATATATATTATTATACTCCATTAGTTTACTAACATAATCAATATTGTTTGTTGTACGGGAAAGAAATAAACCTTATCGTATAATTCCGTTGATCAAGTCTGCGCTCCTCCGTACGTCGTCGCTTTATCCCCTGAAAACACAAACGTGAGCTAGCCGGCGGGTGTGTGCTGGAAACCTCTCCGATGCCTAAGTCAGCAAACTAGACAAATAGACAAAAGTTCTGTGTATTTGGGAATCAAAGTTGCGTTACCTCTCTATAGGTGGTGTTTATGAGCTTTTATATGTTCCGTGTGGCACAATCCTAGTAGGACTTCTACTCCTCCACGTAGAGTCCTCCTAGGATTCATACTCCTGAAAGATAATGCTTATCCTTCAACACCTCCCTCACTGCTTAAACCAAGTGAAATGGTTTTATCATGGCCGGACTACCATCCGACCGAAATAACATTGTCATGCCAGACTAACTGGAATGACCGACCTAACTGTTAGTTCGGCTCTTCTTTGCCTTTCTCCTACCTCGGCCTCACATGCCAAGACTGAGCTATCCATAGAAGAGTTAAGCCGAACTAATCCAAAAACCAAGTCCTGAAGAGGGCTCAGCATACCTCGGTTCCATATGCCATGACCGAACTAGCTCTAGCAACCGAACCATCCGTAGTATTCTTCTGAACCGGACTAAAACATAAAGCCTTCTGGGACCGGACTAATCATCACGGCTCTGGGACCGAACTAACTTCAAAGCCTTTTTTATTCAGCCTTTCGTATTATGGCCCATATCGGCCCATTGCCCAGCTTGGCCCAATTTTTCATATAAATTACCCTCTCAATTGCCCCTTAATTCCATCTGCGTAGCATGATAGGGATTACCTATCCATCAGCCGAGCTAAAACTCTCCTTAGCCTATCCATCCGAGCTAAAAGTTTTTAGCCTTTCCAGCCGAACTATCCTTGTTTGGTCAAAACGTCTCTTCAATCATAGCAACTGAATCGCTTCTCCTTCCCATGACACGTGGCACGCTGGCATTGGCCTACTGCAGCTGTCACGCCGCCCTCGTATATCGCAAAATTTGAACAGTCCCGCTCTTTTTTTGTCCTTCCTACTTCACAAAACAATACTCTTGCTTTTTGAATCATTCTCACATCATTCATCTCCATCTCTCTCTTCAAGCCTCTATTGTTCCTCCATCTTGCAATTGCCAAGCTCGTGCTTCTCTCCAGTGCTACTTTCATCCTCATTTCTTCTACATTCAACTGGTAAGCTATTCAGATTTGCCTTGTTTTTGTTTTGTCTTCGTATTTGCTTAATCCATAGCATTCTATTTTTGTTTTTTTGCAAAACATATTTTTGTTTCCATTTCTGCTTGCCCTGTATATTTCTGGAAAAACTTAGCAATAGAACATTTGAATTCACGTAATATCTTGAGAAACACTAGTTTCGATCCAGAATCATGATGCGACCGGACTAGCAAGCTGTTTGTAGTTTTGGCAGACTATCCAACCGAACTAGTACTTGTGTACATACCAATAGTTTCAATAAGTCACCATCCTGTGATTTAACTTAGCCGAGCTAGAAAACCGTACTAGGTCTGCGTAAGTGTGCTTGAAAGTCTCAACCATGACCAAGCTACAACTAGGGGCTAAACCAGCCTTCTTAAATCAGACCGAACTGAGAATACTGCCCCTAAAGGCTCAACCGGGCTAACAAATCCCTTGCTAAGACCGAGCTACCAAGCATCTTGCTGAAACTGAGATAGGAATTGTAGCATTTCACATAAACGAAATAGGACTTCTTTTAACTTGCTTTTACTTTGTAGCACGGTCCAACGAGCTGTGCTTAACACCTTTGTTCTCTTTTTTTCACTTTTGCAGACTTAGGTTGCCCAGGCACTCCTTTGAGCGCTCAACCGAGCTACTCAACACAAATCTTCGACCGACTTAACACTCGGCTTTAATTTATTTGTAATTTAAAACATAAATGGGGAAGTATAGATTCTTAGTAGAGACACCTGGTGGTTTAGCCGAATTTCGAAGGGAGTATAACATCCCTGACGATGTCCACCTCACCCTAGCCAAACAAGATACCATACCATGGGGAAATGAAGGCTTTGTACCCTTTACCCTCATGTCCATAATAGAAACCGGACTAAGATTCCCCGTTCAACCCTTGCTCTGTGAATTCCTTAGGCAGACCAGAATATGCCCAACCCAGCTTTCCACTAACTCATACCGTATAATTAACGGCATAACCGAGCTAAACCGCCGAGCTGGCATTAATCTTGGCTTAGCCGAACTATTCCACCAATATTCTATTGGCTCAAAAGAAGACGGGTGGGTTTACTATTTAAGAATACGACGCCGGCGTGAGAAAATAATAAAGGACACACTGGACAAAGACCTAAACGATGACGATTTTTTCTGGGTATCTGGCAATTTTGAAGACCACCAAGCCCAGATCCCAGGCCGCAGTATAAATTGGAATAAAGGAACACCCGGTATAATTACTTCGGCTCTATTGCATGCTTATGTTTTACTTCGGTTTCTAATTTCATAACCGAACTAACAGTTGTATTCTTTTTGTAGATTCCGCCCATCTTCAATCTCTTTACAGCTACCCCAATCTGAACACTCTCCGAGCCGCACTACGATTTCCAGAAAGAAACTGGGCCAAGTTACTGAACTTCGAACCGACATACCGATATAGCAACCGACATACCGAACAGTTCATTACTCTTAGGTTCTTCCACCGAATGAACGTATCCTTTAGCAGCGCGGCTGCCATTCACCATGACAAAGCATTGCTTGGACATAATATGATCTCCATAGACCTCTTCAATTACCCCGGTTTCGTTAGGGAACCGCATTACTTGGTGGTAGGATGACGCCACCGATCGCATGGCATGCAGCCATGTTCTGCCTAAGATAATGTTGTAAGTGGAAGGAACTTTTAATACCCAGAACTCCACTTGTTTCGTTACGCTTCTTGCTCTAACTGGAAGAATTATTTTGCCGACTGGCCACTCAGGCATTGAGTTGAATCCAATCAGGGGAGATACGGCAGGTGTGTAATAGCCCTGACCCTGATTAACGTTAATTGGGACTTAATTATGCCTAATAATAATTAAGAGGGAATTTGAAATCAAATCGCATGTGTATTGCATGATTTACGTGTTTCTATCTGTTTGACGTAGAAATATCTGTTCGCGTTTTGAACTTTAAACTGCGAATTGGAAGCCTTATCAGCGCCCGATTCCGAAATTAATTAGTGTTTTAGACTAGTTAGATTTTATGTGATTTTATGGTAGGGTCAATTGAAGTTCGATTTGGAATGTTTAAATCAGATTAAATAACGTTTTAATAATGAACCTAGCTTAATTACGAAATTGCCATTGAAACCCACTACCTAAGGCAACCTTGGAACTTCATCTTAAAACATTTGTTTTCATCATCTTGTGAGACCCAACGTGGGAGAGAATTAGGAAGAGGAGAAAAACTTGATTTCAACAAGATTTAGCTTGGAGACTTAAGGAAATTGGAAGATAACAACAATTTGTGGTGGCACACTTTGAATTCAAGGTTTGAGGTAGGAGATTATCCTTTTAATTGTAAGTTTGAGATCACTCCTTGCATGGTTCATGATAAATTGGTGGCTAGAGCTAGAAATTGGTTCATAAATGGTGGCTTGGGTAGAGATTCATGCATGCATGTTTACAATCTTGCCATTTGAGTTTGTTTTCATCAAAACTTCACATGCATGGTCATATTTTTGCTAAGGTCCTTGAATTCATCAAAATTCTGGGTTTAATGTTGCTTTGGATTATGTTTTGGAGCATTGAAATTTATTTGAACTCATGCATGTTTGTTTAAATTTTGTTCTTGGTGATTTATGGAATTTGTGTTCAAATTGACTCACCCTTGGGCAATGATTTTACAAATTGAGCTTTGAAACTTGATATACTATGAGTTTGAAATGTTTTTCCAGAAAATGGGCCCAAGAGGTCGAGTTTTGAGCTATAGAATGCTTGTGTAACAAGCCCGCGGGGGACCTCGCTACAGTTCGGACTCGATTTTGTTGTCACGGTTCTTAATCTTGAACCAAAGAGTCCAAATCCGGCAAATCGTTTTGAGAAAACAGATTTTTTGAAAGAAGTGCCAAATATGGACTGCTTTGCCAGATACAGAGTCGCCATCTAAATATTTTATTTTTGGGAAATTCAGGAAACCCTGACTCGTTTGCCTAAGGCCACGTGTCCGTCATCACCAAAGTTGCCTCGGCTCGGGAACTTGGGTACGATTGGGGAAGGTCACTTCGTGAGCACCCCCGTTCGCCCGGTCAAAGACCGGCCTCTACTAACTATGATATCTTGTTTTTGAAAACATTGTGTGTTCTTATTCCGGTTATTAGCCTAGGTTACTATGTGATGCGCACAGCATACAAGTATAGACTGAGTCGTCTGAATTGGAACAAGACATTTCATGTTTGTTTTGAAAATGGTTTGATGGTGCTACTCGCAAGTAGGCTAAGACGTGGATTTGCCACCCTCGGGTGGGCTTAGAAAACATGTTTTTGCTACTATCTAGTGGGCTTAAAACAAACATTTGATGAATTGTTCAAATCCAAATAACCCAACCTTCACCCACCGGCATTCAGGCAGTTATATCACATAAGCACATAGCCTCATGGTAAGCATGCTATTCATGGCAGTCACTCACACGCATGCAAGGATGCTAAAGCATAAAACTCACCAAGTACTCCAAGCCAAAACAGAAACCGATTAGAAATCCATGCATGATCCTAAATATACAGAAATGCCTAATGCAACACATGCAAAAATAGAACTATAGCAGGCTCGGCTATTCTAAACATGGCATATGGAATGCTACAGCTATCAAGTATTCAAGTTGGAATTGAAATACAGATGCAGTTAGTATGATGCGCCGAGCCCGGTGCATGTAAGACAGATGAATGAATGCAAACATGTTATCATACTGTATGCTAATTGAAACATGCCCTAATCTAACCATCATAAGCGGGTAAATAAAAGGGAAGAAAGACGTGGGGTTGGAAGACATACATCACACTCACGCACACTTATTACAATTCTGCCCTCGCGCAGAGGGTCCGAATAAATAGTACAGTCCCAATAATACAGTCCAAATAATACAGTCCAAATATGTACAAATCCCTAATTAATTTACAAATTAACTAAGAAAAATAATAAACTGGCATGCAAGCCAGGGACTGTCTTGACTCTTCTCCAGATGATGAATGATGCATGTCCGGGTTGCCTTGTGCAGAAATCCACTGCGATGCCCCAATTAACCTCTGTTTTGCAATGGTTTTTGGAAAGCGCGCCAAGCCTCGGAAGACCGTTGATTCTTGATTTGCTGCAATAGAGAGCAGGAAAGGGGCATGGCAATGTATTTTCACAAATGTATGCATGCCTCGATCCTCGTGCCACCAATCACGCATCTCGATGCATGATGGCCGAGGAATCGAATTGCACAACTCAATATAGAATGAATGCACATGAAAAACTCAACTAAAACCTAACTCCCTCATGGATAATCCGGAGTGTCGGTGACTGGGAATTGAGACACGTTCCGTCACTCGAAGTACGAAACGCCCCTCGTTTCCCGTGCTCGGGCTAACCCCTATCCCGAACACAATGCAATATGCATGACATGCATGGAATGCAACTAAGATGCAACTTAACATGCACAATGCTATGAAATGACATACACGATGCACGAGATAACATGGCATACACAATACACTTAACATACAACCTAGCATACACAATGCTATGGAATGAAATGGCATACACAATGCAATATGGACTTACACGAACACAAGTGGACCTCAGCCACACTCACATAAGAGGCCATAAGATGAAAATGAGACAACTCGAGATGCTACGGCACGGAATGCCACTCTAACAAGACATGGAAAGGACATGGAATATGGCATGCTAGCATATAAATTTCAGAGGCAAAATGAGATGCAAAACAGCCCCGAAACATGGCAAAATGGTACCCGATGCATGGAACGAGTCCCGAAACATGAAATTAGGCATACAGAATGACCTATAGCTATGCAATGCATGCATAATTTGAACATGAAGTGTAAATACAGAAGCAAGGTAGCCCCAAAACAAGCACATTTACAGTTTTAATCAAGGCCAAAAAGTGGGCACAAATGGGGTTAAACTAGCATACAAAAATGGCCCCGAAAGCGAGATAATGAAGCAACTAACGAATTCTGGCCCCAAACAGAGAAGGTCCCTTCTACAATGTTGAAGAGGGGCCCAAAATATGATGTTTTAAAGTTTATGACAAACCACAAAAACAAACACAAATATGGAAAAATTCTCATGCAAGAAAGGGGCCAAAATGGAGACAAAGAAGCAACTGATGCATGCTGGTCCCAAACAGGTGAGGGCCCTTCAATAATGTTGAAGAAGGGCCCAAAACATGACCTTTTACAGTTTATGATTAGACCCAAAACAGTGTACAGATATGCTCAACATACAATGCAAGATATGGCCTAAAAGAGAGGCTACAACACAAAGTATACAAAAGATGCTCCAAACAGAAATAGACCCTTAATGAAACATGGAGAGGGGGTCAAAATAGGACCATTTTCAGTTCGGACCAAAGTCCAAAAACAGAAGCACAATAGGCTAATAAATCATGCAAAAATGAGACCAAAAGATGGATATCAAAGCAAGTGGCACATGGAGGATTCAAACAGTGATGAGCCCTTCTACAATGTTGAAGAAGGGCTCAAAATAATCCTATTTACAGTTTACATCATGCTTCAAAACAGATTATACACAGGCCTAAAATGCTACACAAGAAATAGGCATACAAGAGGGATAATGAAGCAAGTGCAAAATGGGGGCCTCAAACAGTGAGAGGCCCTTAAGGAAACATGAAATAGAGCTCAAAAGAATGCTATTTTCAGTTATGGCCGGAGCTCAAATATACAAGCAAGAAGGGCTAAGAAATAGTACAAAATAAGCTCAAAAAATGGGGAAATGGTGCTCACCCTTGTAAACCAATCCCTTGCTGCCTCTTTGTCACGCCCCGAACCCGCCCCTAGAAGTTCGGTAATGAGACCGGCCAGTAATCCTAGATTACCACAGGCCTTCCTGAACTAAACAAAAAATAAAAGGGGCTCGCGGAAGCGAAATAAGAAAACTAATAGTCCAAGAGCTGTGCATAAATATGAACAAGTATATACATGCCAAAAAAAATGAGTTAATTACCCACATCCATTTACAAAATATGTAGCAAAATATCAAAACAAAACAACAGACACAAGCCACAGGTACAACAACAGAAGCTCGCAAAACGGCCTTCCAGGCCTAGCTCTCGCTCGGAGATACAAAACTCAGGTAGGCTTCAAAACGGCGGCTCAACCTGGACTCCGCCTAGGCTTGACTCCCAGAGTGCTCACCTATAAATACATAAATACAAACAATGAGCTAAAGCTCAGCAAGTAACATAACAGTAAAGAGGTTTAGTGAACGAAGTCCAACATATTCATAAATCCAAAATAAATCAACATAAACATGAATCAATCATCATATCAACATACGTAATAGCATACTCCACAGAAACTTATCATAGGTTGTCTTCCGACTAGAGTAACCGGTCCGTACACCGATTAATCGACTAACGAGATCTCGTAACTGGTCCACTCAGGACTATCTATGGATGCCATACTAGATTCGCAAACTAGGACCTTCGTTCACAGAAAACACTTATCATTTCAAAATCATATCATAATAATCACATTTTGAACATAATGCATAACAACATATCTTTACGGAGATGTTACTTACAGCGGGTTTCCGAAACCGATGGCACGGTCTTCTCAATCTGACCTGCATACATCAACATTATAGCACCTTCTCATCATTCGACATCATATAATTCATTTCTTTTCTCATTCTGTTATAATCATTCTCTTTCTTCATTACATTCATTTAGGTCCATATCATGATCATAAGATGCGAATTGATGCAACTAATATAGCAAAATCATATGAAACAACTTCCACAATTTTCCTGAAAATAAGCCCTTCCGCTCGAGCGTTACTTTGTCCGCTCGAGCGGACAGCACAATTCTCCCAAAACTGCTGAGAGGTTGATTTCTACGCTCGAGCGGGCTTACCTCCGCTCGAGCGGACCCTGCGAAATCCGAAATTCTGGAATTTCCAAAGCTTCAATCTCTCCTTTTTACAAAACCATTTACCATTCATGAAATCCAAGCCTCAAAACACTTGTATAACAACATCATTTATCCATTATATCTTCAATTCAAACCCAATAGCATCATATTAAGATCAATCCCATTAATCAAGATGGAAATCCATAACAAACACATTAAAGCTTCATTTATATACATCCATGGAGGTTTTTCTCAAACATGACCAAAAAGTATAAATCATACCATTTAAAGCCCTAGATGCTCAGATTAAACATGAATTCTCTTTAATTCCATGCACTAGCCATAAGATCATAAAGGAATCAACCTTAGTTCAACAAACTTACCTTAATTCTTTGATGGAGAAGAGTTAAGCTCACTTTCCCTTTCTTTCTCTTCTTCTTCCCGTGGTTCTCCCTCTTTCCCGTAGTCTCTCTCTTTCTCAGATATTTCTTTCTTTGGTTTGAGTCAAAGGGTCAAAGCATCCTTATCTTTATAATATGTATATATCATAATATCCAACTAATCCACTTAAGCCAAAAACATGCCAGACGGGGCATAACGAATCAGATAAAATTCAGTCTTCAATTTATCATTTCGAATGGTTCTAAAAATTCCCAATATCGCATAGGTATTTTAAATTTCATTTTCTGATTCCATTTCGGTCATTAATTTCAGTCCCGAAGTTGTAGTCCCAACAGATAATTTCTCAATTCAACAGGTAATCTTCAATTAAATCATATTTAGGCTTAATTAATCACCGATAATTACGACATATAATTCCGGGTCATTACACTCTTGGACCAAGAAAAGCTGCCTCCTAGCCTCTGAGAAGACCCTCTTAGCTGCTGGAATGGAGATGGTGGTGTGGTGCTAGGTGATAGTGTGAAAAAGGGGTGTGAGACTTGAGAAATTTGAGTGTTTGGAAGAGAGGAAAATGGAGGGGTGTAATGCAAGCTTAAGGCCAATTTTTCCAACCCCAAAACCAGACCTGGGGTGCTAGTTATATAGGCCAAAGAGGGGGAGAAAGAGGGGGAAAAAAAGGGAGGGAAATCACTCCAAGTTTCCCTCTAAAAGTTGCCCCCCCGGATACAGAATCTGGGGGGAAACAAAGTGTATTTCTGTGATGTGCCAGGTGTAAGGATGCTGGCCGGCCAGGTATTAGGCTTGAAGGTGGCCGGCCGGCTCTCCCCATGGCCGGCCGGCCAAGGGTCAAAAGGGCCAAGTGTGATTAGTGGCCGGCCACCACAGATTGGTGGCCTCTCATGTGTTCTCAACACAACCCTGTGGTCAAAAATTGGAAACAGTGAACCAGGAGAGAGAATAACCCACTTTTCAAAGGGGTTCAAAGGGGTCAAAAGCAATTACTGGCCGGCCACCAAATATTGGTGGCCTCCCAGATGTGTACATCACAAATATGCGGTTTAGGGTTGAAGAAAATGGCCCAAGGGTGGTCAACATTGGCTTTGAAGTGAGAAAAACGGGCGTCGGAGGGCGGTGATGGAATATAACTGGTTGCTGGAACAATTGCTGGCCTCCCACCCTTCTACGACCTTCCTGGTGATGAAACAGAGGTCCCCGCCAAAATTGAACACAAACCGATGTAAAATGAAGGTTCGGGGGCCGAAACGCGCAGCCCGGGGCCCCGAAAACCGACTGTTAGGCACCGGGAGTGGTGTTCGACCACGAAGTTGGTCTCTCAGACCACAGTGTCCCTTAAAAGGAAGTAAATAAGATGCATGCCAAAAACCGGAGCGAACGGGGGTGGTTAGGTGGTCCCGAACTGAGGCACTCGGCCTGACGGCTCCGAAAACTAGGAACCGGGCTCCGAAATGGGAAAAGTGGCCTACGACCACGAAACGTAGCCTACGGCCACTGAGAGATGATCTACAAGACCTCTCCCTCCCCTCAGGGAAAAGAAACAGAGAAAATCGAGCCTGGTTCGCAAACCGAGGCAAAGTATAGAAAACCCCCGAAGTCCGGAGGCAAGGCTCACGGCCGAGACTCTGGAACCTCTGGACGAGCACGATATGCAACATCACCAAGCGCTCAATCGGTGACGTCTGAGTCTTAAGGTCGGTCAAAAATGGGGTGTCTACAGCTTGGTTTGAACTTGGGAGGCAAATCTGGAAATTCCAGAATTTGGCTTCCTCGCTCGAGCGAAGGATTCCTCGCTCGAGCGACCATCGTTTGTTCAGAGCTCCGCTCGAGCGAATAAATGGTGGCTCGAGCGTAAATTTCAAGCTCTCAGAATCTTGGTGCACGCAGACGCACGCTCGAGCAAAGAGACCTACGCTCGAGCGAGGAGCTGTGTCTCACGCTCGAGCGAGCATCGAGCGGAAAAAATCAGCAACCAGTACTTTTTCATCTTTGCAGATCGCTCGAGTGAAGGAGTCCTCGCTCGAGCGAACCCTTTGATTTTGCAAGCTCGCTCGAGCGAAGGAAGGCTCGCTCGAGCGAGACCCCTGTTTTCAGCAATTTGTGAAAAATGTTTTCTAAGGCATTTTTGCATCCTCATTCCATCCTAGGCATTCCTGGGCCATGTTTAAGGCTCCATAATAAGGATAAGAGGTTAGGTACACACTTAGGATCATTGATGTGAGTTTTGTACAATTGGATTGCATGTTTCAAGTGTGTATCCGTGATGTGTTATGTAGGTCGTGTGCTGCATTCTGTTTGACCGTTTGGCTCCGTCTATCTGTTTCAACGCCCACTGTGAGTAATAACATTGTAAAGATATGTTCAACTGTACTTACTTTCTGTGTGATAAAATGAGATCTGTTTTCTGAAATAATATGTTATGTATAATGAATGATTGTCCAATTTCTGACATGTATTCGTGACATCCATAGTACCATGTGAGATTTACAATCGTGATCCGGTAGCGGAGGTTCCTTCGTAAAACTAGGTTATTGGTAACCTTATGCTTATGAGTCCTGTTATGTTACGCTTTATACGTCCTGTTTGTGCACTGATGCCCATACTAGAGGCCCGCCATGGGGGCTTAGCTGTCTTGTTACCCGGATCCGGAGGTTCTTTCACGGGAACTATAGAAGTTATTCATAACCTTACGCATTGTGCGTCTTGTTCAGTTATGCTAATGGATGTATCACGTAAATGTAACCATGACTTAAGATTTCTGTCTATATATGATCTGATCAAGTATGACTTTGATAAAGCTGAATTATGATTTCGATCTGATCAAGCATGATTTTGATACAATATGAATTGATTTCTGAAATCTGTATAGACTCATTCATTGAAACCCCTTTACTCTGTTTATTATTCATTGGGCTTTCGCTCACAGTTTACTATATATATGTAGGTGAGCCGGCACATGACCAGGGCCAGAGTTGAGGGCCTTCTGTTCCTTTTTGTCAGCCAACTGTTGTGCCTCCCGAGGAGGTTCCGGTCGAAGTCTATTGCCTTGGCTGTTTTGTTTCATGCTAGTCAATGTTCATGTTTGTAATGTCGGATCTTGGGAATACAAGTTGTAAATATTTTGTACATACTGGTGTACTTGACTGGCATGCTTATGTATATAAATAAGTTTTATAATCCTCTATCCTATGTACGTCATCACAGCTCATTGGACCTTGCTTATTTTACATTATTGCTTCCGCAGCCCCTTAATATTGTTAATCTCTTTAGAGGCCGTAGGTAATCCTCGGATTACTGGCCGGTTACGGTGCCAAATCTATAGGGGCGGGTTTGGGTCGTGACAAGGTGCCAAGTCTTTATCTTGTAACTTTAATTGTTTAAATGTTTCATAGTACATTATTTCACATGAACTACCCTGGTCAATCAAAATCCGCTTGACGTCAAAATCCTTGACTCGGAGAGTGACGACCAGGGCATCATTGTGAGGGCAATATATCCTTGCCAAGTCTCTGTTTGAAAAAGACATGACGTTCGTGGCCTCTGTCTTCCCCTTTTTGATGGTAGGCTGTGCACTTAGTACCTCTCTTAAGTGCTCCGCCTTCTTGATTGACCCTCTGAGCTCGCATACACGCTCGGGTTCGAAGACTCCATGTATCACATTGATTATGCCTTGAGGTGGGGCATCGATTGGCATCCCATTGGGGTTATTATGGTCCTGGGGGGCTGGTTGCGCCCCTCCTTCAATGTATTTATCCAGGTGTCCTGCTGCCACCAACTCCTCCAGGTACTGTCTCAATGGCGTGCAATTTTCCGTGCGGTGCCCCTTTTCTTTGTGGAAGGTGCACCGTGATCTTTCGTCATAGTCCTTCTGAGCTTCCCCTAACTTGGCTGGCTATCTGACGAAAGGCTCATCTCGTATTTCACTTAGAATTCGGTAGATCGGTTTTTTGAATACCGTAGTTATGGCAGTGCGAACTCTCAACCATCTTTTATCCTGGTCCTCTCCGTTGTCTCGTCTGCCACGTCCGTTTCTGCTCGGACGATCTACCGCGTTGACCTTTGCTGAGGCCTTCTTCTCTGGTACTGCGGTCGTGCCAGATTTTGTTTTGGCACGTGCGCCATCCTCCTCCACCCTGATGTGCTGATGCACTCGTTCCATCAAGGCTTCCATGGTGAGGGGCGGTGTCATGGTGATTGAGTCCCTTAGTCTATTCCCGACTGGAAGGCCTCTTTTGTACTGTGCAATGGCGAGATTGGTGGGACAGTCCCCAATCTGGTTGAAGGTCTCCCAGTAGCGACTATTGTAGGATCTTAAGGTCTCCTTATCGCCCATGTCGATGGAGAGCAGCTGATCGATCTCCACCGGGGTTTTGGTGTTCGTTCGGAACCTTGTTACGAACGCTTCCGCCAATTGCGCCCAGGAGGCTATGCTGCCTTCTGGAAGTTTTTCGAACCAAGTCAAGCCTAGGTCGCCAAGGCTAGATGGGAAGATGATGCACATTAAAGCCTCATTTCGCCGGTATACAGCCATGACCTGGCGAAAGTGGCTCAAGTGTGAGTAGGGGTCCGTCTTTCCCTCATATGTAGTGAATTTGGGCTGAAGGAAGCCTGATGGTAGGAGCGTGTTTTCAATTGCCGGAACAAACGGTGAGGTCTGCAGCCTTGCTAATGCCTTGTCCGTCGGTTCGTAGGCAGGGCGCGGTATTGACATTCCAACCTCGACGCTTCCATGCGTCCGAAGAGCCAACCGCTGTAAGGCAGAAACTCTGTATGGATCGCGTGCCCTAGCGTCCTCCTTCCATCGTGCCTTCTCTTCGAGCACGGTTCGTAAGTCGGATGATCTGGGCAACTCCGTCTATCTGGATCTTGTTTGATGCGTATGTGAGGGCCAATAGGTGCTCCCTTCAGTGTACGACCTCTCAAATCTCGTTCTCTCAGACCTGGAGTGACGAGTTCTGGAAGACCTGGATTGGGTATCGCCTGTCCTGAGGCTTCTGCTCTCTGCTTGTGAGGGTGTGGTATTCCTACTACGATTTTCCGAGTGGCGAGGGGGTGTCTTGTTTGTGCGCCCCTCTCCTGTCGCCACTCATTTTCCTTTCATCTGGCGCTTTAGAGATTCCATGTCCGCCGCCATCCGTTGTATCAATTCGTCCTGCTCCTTGACGCGATCCTCCAAAGCTTGAGGATCAATCCTCCGCCTTTGTCTTTCTGGACTCTGCGAACGAGAGTGACGAGGGCTGTTAGTCCGCTCTCTCCCCCTTGTATCCCTCCTGGGATTCTGTCTTTGTGGCTCTAAATCCCCCATAGGAGGGATAAGAGGTAGACCTTCGCGCCTTGCACCCCCCTCTGGTGTTTGTCCGTCAATGGCGGATTGTGGCAAATCTTCGTTGTGCGCCATTGATTCTAAAGAAGAAAAGCTTGATCAAGAGGTTTTGTTCTTGCCTGAATTCCCACAGACGGCGCCAATTGTACGGGAAAGAAATAAACCTTCTCGTATAATCCTATTGATGAAGTCTGCGCTCCTCCGTACGTCATCGTTTTATCCCTGAAAACACAAAACGTGAGCTAGCCGGCGGGTGTGTGCCGGAAACCTCTCCGATGCCTAAGTCAGCAAACTAGACAAATAGACAAAAGCTCTGTGTATTCGGGAATCAAAGTTGCGTTACCTCTCCATAGGTGATGTTTGTGAGCTTTTATATGTTCCCTGTGGCACAATCCTAGTAGGACTTCTACTCCTCCACGTAGAGTCCTCCTAGGATTCATACTCCTAAAAGATAATGCTTATCATTCAACACCCCCCTCACTGCTTAAACCAAGTGAGATGGTTTTATCATGGCCGGACTACCATCCGACCGAAATAACATTGTCATGCCAGACTAACTGGAATGACCGACCTAACTGTTAGTTCGGCTCTTCCTTGCCTTTCTCCTACCTCGGCTTCACATGCCAAGACCGAGCTATCCATAGAAGAGTTAAGCCGAACTAACCCAAAAACCAAGTCCTGAAGAGGGCTCAGCATACCTCGGTTCCATATGCCATGACCGAACTAGCTCTGGCAACCGAACCATCCGTAGTATTCTTCTGAACCGGACTAAAACATAAAGCCTTCTGGGACCGGACTAATCATCACGGCTCTGGGACCGGACTAACTTCAAAACCTTTTTTATTCAGCCTTTCGTATTATGGCCCATATCGGCCCATTGCCCAGCTCGGCCCAATTTTTCATATAAATCACCCTCTCATTTGTTATAGCTTAATAGATTGATAGTATTTTATTTTTTAGTTATAAAATTGTCTGTCGAATCTGTTTGGTTTAACTTACATTAAAAAAAAATAAACAAATAAGTTTAAAAAAGAACTTATTATTCTCAAATTGGAAAGAGTGTTTCTAGTCTAGATTATATATATGGATTGATGATATTAAGGTCTCTTTAATTATTAGTTAATAATATAATATGAATTTACTTATTATTTATGAATTAGTACATATTAATTTATTAGATAAGTCACACCGATGGCCTTTATATTTTATCTTTTGTGTCATTTTTGTCATTATACTTTCATTTGACTCAATTTTAAGCCTTAATTTTAGATTTTGTTTCAATTTAATTCAATTGATAATAGCGTTAATGTTTTTTAAGAAAAATTATCACGAAATTGATTGAAAGTAACTCACTGAACTGAATAAGTTTATAATTTTGTCCTTAAAAATATGACGTATGACGCACGACACGTATATGCATATTTTTCACAAAAAAATGTTAAGAGCTGTAATCAATTGGATCAAATTAAGACAAAGTCATAAATTTAGGATTAAAATTGAGCCAATTGAAATTACAATGACTAAAATGACACAATGACCGAATTACAAGGACTACCAGCATAATTTGTCCTAATTTATTCAACTGCAAAAACTATACAAATATGGTTACAGCTTCTCTCCAGTCGGAAATTAGACTGGACAATATTGTTGGGCCGCAGTGGGCTTGACTCTAAGCCCATCTTGATGATCCAAGCCATTAGTGTGTACAACTCGTTGAGTACATCATCTTTATAAAAAATCACGTTGATCATACATCGATAATCATTTGATCAGTTTGCATTTGTTTAAATGATAGATAAATCCCAAAATTTTAAAAATAAATCCCAAACACAAATGTAATCTGATTAAATGGTTATCGATATCCAATCAATGTGATTTTTAACAAGAATTATGTACTCGACAAGATCTACATATTGAATAATTTAGATCACCGAGATGGGCCCGAAGTCATGCCTACCAAGGCTTAACATCACCCTCCAATTTGAAAATGGATTGGAGAGAAGTTATAACCTAAAAATAACCCCTTTTGATTTTGGTTTGAACGAGAGCGAAAGTAATACATTTTTACTACAAATGTCAAAACTCAAGTTTATAATAGTCATGACTTTAAAAAAAATTGAGTTATAACCAAACACTATATAAGATATACTCAAAGAGCTTTTGGATTATAACCTTTAAAAGAAAAATTATAACAAAACACTATATACAATATAACCAAAATATGTCATAACTAAAATTATAATAAATCATAACCAACACTATAACGTATATAACCAAATCATAATCAAATTATAATTAACATCGCAATAGATAATAGCCAAAGATTTTTAAATAACTAAGGACATATGGTAGGGGTGTATCATAAAATTTCTCATTAAATGGTCAGTTTTCAATTAAAATAAATTACAATAAAGAAGCCTAAAATAATAAGATGATAATAATAAGGGTAAATTACAAATAAATCCTCTGAGCTTTAATTAAAATACGAATCACTCTCTGTAATTTTGAAAATTACATTTCACCCTCTGAAATTTTTAATTTCATAATAAATCGCCCATTTTATTAATAAATTATCAAGTCAATTAACAGTTTTTAATGATGTTAGAAATATGTTTCAATTAATAATTTAGATAATTTTATTATTATATAGGAGAGTAATTATAAATTTTATTTTTTTAGTTAATTCTGTTAAATAAAAAATTCTAATAAGAGAATATTTATAATTTTTTAAACTATAAAAAATAATCTGTACTTTAAACAAATCTCAAGAAATGCATTTATAATTTACCCGAATAATAATAATACTAATAAGAGATGGGGGTGATGGATAATGTGGGCCAGGGCTCAAATGTGGAAGTGGATATCTGGGGAGATATACCCTTTGCCGACACACACGCGCACACGCACACAACACTGCGAGTGATTTTATTTCCACTTAAATAGTAATTTATGGGTATTTTGAAAGAGATGGTTAAAAGTTACTTTTTGATTTTTTTTTTAATTTTTTTTTATGAGAGAGAGAAGTGGGTTAAAAGTTGAAAAGTGACTTTTAACCCACTTCTCAAAATAGGCTTTAGTATATTTAAATAAAATTTTAAAATTTTAATTCTTATGATATCTTAATATAGATTTATTAATAAAGATAATATTTATTAAATTCTAAAACTTGGTTTTATTTTTTCAAAAATACTTTTTAGAAAATTCTATTTTCTTATTTTTGTATTATTTTGTTTTTACTATTTTGTTTTTAATATTTTAAGCAATTTTTTTACTTTTTAGACACACCTAACATAGATACACTTAAAAAGTAAAAAAATTGTAAATTTTTTTTAAAAAAATTCACTTAATACCAAAAATACAAAAAAATACAAGAATTCAGTACATTTTTTGTATTTGTATGTATTTATTAATTTTTTAAAATATTTTTTCACAAATTTTTTACTTTTTAGACACACCTAACATAGATACACTTAAAAAGTAAAAAAATTGTAAAAAAAATCTTTTAAAAATTCACTAAATACCAAAAATACAAAAAAAATACAATAATTCAGTATATTTTTTTGTATTTGTATGCATTTATTAGTTTTTTAAAATATTTTTTCACAAATTTTTTATTTTTTAAATACATCTAAGTAAGGTGCATCTAAAAAAGTAAAAAAAATGTTTAAAATTTTAAAAATTTAAAAATATTCGCTAAAAATAAAAAAATACGAAAATAAAAAAATTCAGTTTTTAAAAAACTTAATTCAGAAAACTCAAACTAAACACACTGAATATTATTTTTTTCTTATAATACATCCTAATCACTTATATCTATTCTTCATATTCAAATCTTTTCATCTTCCCTATCAAATTTCAATTATTTTTTCATCTTCTTACTCATTTTAAAACTCTAAACCATCTCACCAAAATTCACCATTATCACTCCTTAAAGACTGAATCATCCTGGAAAGCACAAACTTTGAGACAATACTTAAAAGAAACCAGATTTGTTCATCCAAATAAATAAATTTTGAATAGAGGAATGTTAGAAATCTCAAATAATCTATCAAATATTTTACCAAATCTCTCATATATTCACACATATGAGTTTGTGTGAGTCTTACACTCATGTGAGAGATTTAATAAAATATTTGATAAATTATTTGGAGTTCATACCATTTTCCTTTTGAATAATATATAAACTGCTTAAAAGGAATCAAAAATCACAAAGTTTAAGCTGTTATTAACACTAGATATTAAAATAAGGATAAAATACAAATACACCTCTTAAGATTTGTTTAAAGTACAGATTATTTCTTGTTATGTGTGTCAATTTCTGACCACACTGCCAACTTAGCACTCAACTGGAGAACACCGGCAGAATAGATTAAGCCCGAACAACCTGCAACAGAAAGAAGAGATGCCGGCGGTGGTTCGTCCACCCGGGGGCACTTCGACGATCAAGTCAGTAAAATATCTCTCAAAGATAACCAATAGTGCTTAAGTTACTAGACAGAGCATAAAAAACATACCTTAGACCCATGGGGGTGCCTTTCTTTTATAGCCAACACAATCATAGTCCCAATAGGAGCCTAGCTCTAATGGACTTAGGATTACTGCTAATCTTGGACTCCCAGTAGGATTAGGATAAACTCTCTAAGAGTTTCATCTTTACCCAAACTGAAGTCCTCTCTCATTCTAGGACTCTTGTCCCTTATCCGCTTATCTTGGATTCTAGTTTCTTCGCAGATAACCTCGGTTTAGCCGAGATGATCTCGGCGTCGTGACCAAGACATGTGACACCTCGGTTGGCACTTCGGTGACACCTCGGCCGGCACTTCGGTGACACCTCAGCCACGTGTTGTCATTCAAAAATTATGTCCCCACAACTGCCCACTCGGTTTTATTACCTCGGTATCCTGAGGTGATGGAACCTATATCATTCATTCCTTTAATCATGACCCCGGTTAACTTCAACTTGTAAACTTTTCTCAAGTTTCAACAAGTGTTAAACATGATCTCGGTTTAACTGCAACTTGTAAACTTTTCTCAAGTTTCAACCAGTGTTAAACATCATCTCGGTTTAACTTTAACTTGTAAACTTTTCTCAAGTTTCAACAAGCGTTAAACATCATCTCGGTTTAACTTCAACTTGTAAAACTTTTCTCAAGTTTCAACAAGCGTTAAACATGATCTCGGTTTAACTTCAACTTGTAAACTTTTCTCAAGTTTCAACAAGTGTTAAACATGATCTCGGTTTAACTTCAACTTGTAAACTTTTCTCAAGTTTCAACAAGGGTTAAACATCATCTCGGTTTAACTGCAACTTGTAAACTTTTCTCAAGTTTCAACAAGTGTTAAACATCATCTCGGTTTAATTTCAACTTGTAAACTTTTCTCAAGTTTCAACAAGTGTTAAACATGACATCGGCTTGTGAAATTCCAACTCCCAAGCATCATTTTTCAGCCCTTTGTTCTATCGTACGTTGCAGGTGGATTTCAAAGCATTTTCATATTTTTTTACATAGGTTTCAGCTTCCTTTTGCATGTAAGGCCAAAAGAATCCCTACGATATTGCTTTATGGGCAGGGGATCTACCCCCTGCATGGTTTCCACATACTCATTTGTGGAAAAAATTCTTTAACTTAGGCCAAGCTCTTCTCTTCTCGGACTTAATTATCTAAGCCGAGATCTTGTCTTATGGGATCTGGAATTCGAGATCTGGAATCTGGGATCTGCTCACTTGGGCTAAGCTCTTGTCTTCTCGTGTCCAGTGTTATCTCGGCTTTGCTTCGGCGAACCATTTCTCTTCTCTTGTTTGGACGCCTTTGTCCCCGGCGTGTCTTTCTCTTCTATCTTGGCCATCAGCTCCTCCATGCTTTTCGGCAATGTCTTTGCCAGTGATTTTCGAAACAGACAGTCATCCTTCAAGCCATTTTTAAACGACATGACCGCCACCTTTTGGTTGAATCCTGGTATTCGGTTGAATACCTCATAATATCTTTTAGCATAGGCCCTACGGCTTTCATCCTCGCCGATCTTCAGGGCCATTAGGGCGTCCACCCTCAATGGCTATAGTTTGTTTGTCACGAACCTGGCCACAAACATCTCGGCCAGGCCTTTCCAGGTTTTCACAGTTTCTTTCGGCAACTAGTGAAACCAGTCCGATGCAATTTTCCTGAATGATGAGGGGAACACTTTACAGAGCAACTGCTCGTTCCTAGAGTATAACGCCATCGCGTTCAGATATAATCCGACGTGAAAGTTGGGGTCCGATTTCCCATCGTATATCTGGAACCTCGGCATACTGAATCTCTTCGGGACCTCAACTTTGTCTAATTCTTCCGAGAACGGCATTCTCGGCTTGATCGGGGAGGTTACCTCGGCATCTTGTTGCATCCTCTGTAGGTGATCTCTCAGATCCTCTTTGTTTCGTCTAGAAGCTCGGCTATTTCCGGATTTCAGCCTCTTTGGTGCACTACTTCTAGTGTCATTGTGAGTCCTTTTGGACCTCCCTCCACTGGTCGTGTCGAAACAGAGTTCCTTCCCCTAATGTTCTTTGATGCAGGTTTCTTTTGTTCGATGTCTCTTCTGGGATTCTCCATGCCTGACCTCCCGTGAAGGCCGGTGAGAAAGTCCCTTGGTCCCACCATACTGAGAGACTGCAGGAATTGTTTTCTGCCCTCCTTTCTGGGCACATTTCCTGGCCGCTGAAATCAGCGTATCTTGTAGCGGGAACGGTAGCTGCATGATGTTGTTCTGTATTATGAAATTGATGACCGTTTGCAAGTCTGCCAATTTGTCCGCCATTCTCTTTATCTCGTCGTCCCTCCGCAGGCATCTATCTTTCCATACCTGGAGGTCGTCCTCGTTATAATACCCGTTCCGGTCCGATTTCTTCAGTACGCTGTCGTCCTAGCTGACGTCCTTTCCTCCGTGATTCTTATCACGAGTCTCTTCATTGCAGTTGTCTTCTTCGACGTCAAGGTCAATATGTTTCCCACTCTCAGTAGGGGTGTCGTCTCCAACCTTCTCTTTCTGTCCGTCGTTGGCCATCTATTCTCTTTTCTTTCCCACAGACGGCGCCAAATTGTGTGTGTCAATTTCCGACCACACTGCCAACTTAGTACTCAACTGGAGAACACCGACAGAATAGACTAAGCCCGAACAACCTGCAACAGAAAGAAGAGATTCCGGCAGTGGTTCGTCCACCCAGAGGCACTCCGACGATCAAGTCAGTAAAATATCTCTCAAAGATAACCAATAGTGCTTATCTCACTAGACAGAGCATAAAAAACATACCTTAGACCCATGGGGGTGCCTTTCTTTTATAGCCAACACAATCCTAGTCCCAATAAAAGAAAGGCATGTTTACTCAGGATTACTGCTAATCTTGGACTCCCAGTAGGATTAGGATAAACTCTCTAAGAGATTCATCTTTACTCAAACTGAAGTCCTCTCTCATTCTAGGACTCTTGTCCCTTATCCGCTTATCTCGGATTCTGGTTTTTTCGCAGATAACCTCGGCCTAGCCGGGATGATCTCGGCGTCATGACCAGGACACGTGGCACCTCGGCTGGCACTTCGGTGACACCTCGGCCACGTGTTGTCATTCAAAAATTATGTCCCCACACTTGTGATTTCAAAAATTACAAATATCCCCTTGTCATAATTGTTATTTAACATAATTAACTAAAAAATAAAATTCACAATTTCTCTATGATACAATAATAAAATTATATAAATTATTAATTAAAACATATTTTTAATATCATTAAAAACTGTTAATTGATTTTGTGATTTATTAATAAAAAGGACAATTTGTTACGAAATTAGAAATCTTAAGGAGTGAAATATAATTTTTAAAATTATGAGAATAATTCATATTTTAATTAAATTTTAAAAAGTGTATTTATAATTTATCTTTAAAATAATTATTGACGAATCAACAATTCAACGTGGCAGTTTTGACCTGTTTCGAACCACCCACCATCCCAAAGAGTGTACAGAAAGTGTATTTGTAATTTATCTTTAAAATAATTATTGACGAATCAACCATTCAACGTGGCAGTTTTGACCTATTCCGAACCACCCACCATTACAAAGAGTTAACAGAAAATTTGTCCCATTTAAAATAGATTGGTTGGGTTCAATTTGGCCTCTTCCATATGCCTTCCATGAAAGACTTGATAAGATTCATAACATTAAACTTTTATTTATTATTTTTTTTTCTATAATTGACAAATTATAATGTTATCGTCAAGGAGAATTTGTGAAAAAAATAAGATATATTGAGAACAACTTATAACTCTAAATAATTTGATAAAGAATATTAAAAAATTGAACGTAGTGAATGATTAAAATCCTCCAAACACTGCCCATTTCCCCAACTGCCATTCAACTTGATTTTGGGCCCCACGACCGACCATTCATCACTCATCTCTAATTATTATCACTCTTTGATTGAAAGATTAAAAAAAAAATAATTTTTAGTTTCAGTTTTCGGTATTTACTTTTTGGAAAATTCCTATTTTTTCGTTTTTCATATTTTTTTATTTTCACTTAATTTTTTTATTATTTTAAGCATTTTTTTAATTTTTAGATACACTTAACATATATACACTTACAAAAATAATATTTGTGAAAAATATTTAAAAAATTTAATAAATACCAAAAATACAAAAAAATAAAAATGTAGTACATTTTTCATATTTTTGTATATTTATTAATTTTTAAAAATATTTTTAAGTAAGGTGCATCTAAAAAAGTAAAAAAAAATTGCTTAAAATTTTAAAAATATTCACTAAAAACAAAATACATGAAAAAACAAAAAAAAAACTCAATTTCTAAAAAACTAAATTTAGAAAACTGAAATTAAACACACTTAATACAACTTAATGGAAAAAAAATTTCAACTTTAATAATTGAAGTGATAATTTTTTTTATAATTTTATAATTATTTTTTGGTCTTTCAATTGATTTGGAATTTCTCTTATTTTCTTTGCCCTCTTAAAACTTTTCTTGGAAAATTAGATTCAACTTTTAATGTGTCACTTACCATTAAATTAGAGGCATCAAAAGTGATTTGCATTGTGAATGACATTTTTTTTATTATTCAAGCATTGTGAATGGCATTATCTGTTGGCTTTCATGCGGGTGGGCAGTAGATATTTTAATCTGTTGAAATCGGTCGATGGAATCAAATTAATTTATAGCATTTTAGATGGATGCATGATAATGAGTGGATAGTTGTGGATTAAATTTTTTTAGTTCACTAATTTTGGACAGATGCTGGATTTGAGATTCCTTGCCAAACCGCGAGCACTCCTAGTAACTTGTTAGATTTTGTATTTTCAATATGTTTAGATATTCTATTTGTGTTTTCAATTGAAAAAGAGTTTAGATATTCTGTTGTGTTTTCAATTTAGAAATCCTTTTATCAAATGGCAAGGGTTGATATTTGGTATTTTTGTATGAAAAATATAGGGTTTAATTTTGTCATCTTTAAAAAAAATCAAATTAAATAGTTTTTAAATAAAAAAAAGTAATAAAATAGTTTTGATAATACATAATTTTTTTATATGTATTTATTATTGGTATTTGACAATTTACTTGATAATATTTTGGTTATGTTGAGTTGGATTATTATCCAAAAAAAAATGTTAACAAATTGTTGTATTATGTTTAAAATTTATAAAAGTTTAAACCGCCAAATCGATTTGCATCCATCTGCCAATCTATCAATCCGCTTAATTCGCATCCGTCAATTCGGCAGACGGATGCGAATTGATTTTCTTAATCTGCCCATCCGACAGATGAATGACAGATTAAGAATTCTCTGACAACAACTGAACCGCAAACAATCCAAGTGTTCACTACTAATTTTAGCAAATGTAAAAGCAATACTTGTGATATCACAACATTTTTAATTTATTAAAATGACTTATTCAAGATTTGTGTATACGTGGTGGCAAATTTATATAATGTTAGTTCGTGAGAGAGTCAAATTGGAAAGAGAAATCCATAAAATAGAAAAAATAATAATAATAATAATAATAATAATAATAATAATTTAGATTGTGTTTGCTTTATGAATTTTGATAGAAATTTAAAAAGAGAAAAGAAAAAATAAAATGTGAGTAAAATATGAATAAAGTATAGGGGCATTTACATACAAGTCCTATTTTGTAAACTTATAATCCATTAAGTCCTAAATAAAATTATTTGCTCCTTCAAGTCCCATTAATTTTTTATAGCCCAATTTATCTTTCCAAGACCTCCTCATAGCTGCCAAACATCATTGTTGTCTTCATTCTCTCTCTCTTCACAGTTGCAATTTGAAGTTCTACGCAACTTCAGTTCGATGGACATGGGAGATTCGAGTTCACAAGGGTAATCTAGGTCTTGATTCGTTATTGATTGAAGCTCGATCAGGTCACTCTTCGACTTCGAATCTGGATTTCAGTTCGAGATCATGACTTCTACCCTTGAATTCATCCGCGACTCGCATCAAACCAGTTTCGAATCTAGGTTTTGTTCACTTGCGATGAAATCATACCTGGGCTGTTCTTTGGAGTTGTTTTGGACTCGATTCACTGAAATCAACATGTGGTTTCAATTTGTGCTATGAGTTCGCGACTCAAGGAATCGAAATCTGGATCCATTTCGGATCGCCCATGAAGCCTACTCAAGTTCCACCCAATTGAACCAAGAGCAGGTCAAGAAGTACGCAGATCACACTAGGGCTTCAAATCGAACCCCAAATTGCAACCTTCCAAGTCAAAAAGTTCATCAGATCTGAAATTGTAACCCTATGTACTCGACTACATTGTTTTTCTGAATTCTGATTTGAAATTGAGAACATTCTCAGTTTATAATATGCTCAATTTTAATCATGAAAAAAATCGAGAAATTTCTCAAAACTGATAATATTCTCAATTCATACTAGAACAAAAATTGAGAAATTTCTTAGTTTTGATAATTATATAGTGAAATCATTCTCTGTTTTGAAAATTGAGGACATTCTCAGTTTTGGCGTTACCTGTAAATGGGACTTATTGGTTTAAAAACTTTTTGACAGGACCTAACTTTTAGGTAATTAATCCTAAAATGTAATTACATTTCATACATATTTTTTCTTTTCCTTTCTAAATCCCTATCCAAATTACATAAACCAAATACAATTTTAAATGCGTCCAATGGTCTCAATTGTTAACTGCAACGAGTCTTGTAAAGGGAGAAGTAAATTTAATTTTCTTACATTTTTTACCACTCTTATGCTAGACAATCTCAAGAATATATATATATATATATATATATTTTTTTTTTTTCAATATTTTATCATAACCAAACTCGCCATGGAGAAGTGTTTGGCTAAGGAAACTATACCAAACAAACAGGTTTCAAACCAAAGAATTAAAAATAAAATAAAGTTACACCACATGAAACAAAACAATGGAAATACATAAGTGGGGAGGGTGACATTGAACTTTTCATTTAGATGAAGTGAAAGATAAAAAATAAAAAAATAAAAAAACAGAAAAGAAAAGAAGCTTTATTTATGTAGGGACACACTAACAAGCCAGTATTCATTTGGTTAGACCATCACAAACTGCATTCCTTTATTTTTGTTTTTGTTGGTTTTTTTTTTTTAATTTATTATTATTTTTATATGTGTGCCTGTGTGTATGTGTGTGTGGGGTTGTTTTTGAATTTTTTTGGGACTAAAGTGAAATGTAATGCTTATTTATTATCATTCCATTAATTATTTAAATGGATCGTTTGAAACTTAGCAGTTTATATTAAAAATTGATAATATTGATGAAATTAAAATTTTGAAAAAATGGATAATATTGTGCAAAATGTTACATTTTTTTTTTAAAAATATAAATGTTACTTAAATGGGTGCACACCATATGTAATATTTATTAAAAAAATTACACACCTTTTGAAGAATGTATATCATAACATTATCTTAAACTGTATTTAGTTCATATTTTACCTATATTTCATACACTTTTTTATTCGTTTCTTTTTAATATTTTTTTAAATTTATAAATTAAACACAACTTAAAAAAGAAAAAAGAAAAAAAAAAGAAGAGAGTAATGGAGAGAGACACCATTTCCTTTTCTTTACTCAGCAAAACAAAATCATCAAATCCGTGTAGATTACAAATGCCAAGGAATGGATTCTCAAGACGACAAATCGCAACTTTTCTTCTTTGGTTATTTTTGTGCTTTAATTCTTTATCTTTATTGTTGTTTTTCACACTTTTGGAACTTTAACCGGTAATGAAAGTAAAAATGCTATGTGGGTGTTTGGTGTAGTTTAAAAATAATTTATTTTAATTTTTAGTTTAATTTAAGTTGAACTGGTATGTTTAGTATAACTTATAAGGTAACAACTTATAACTTATTGCAACTTAAATGTGAGGAAAAAAGTTGATTTCAAAAAGCATCTCAATGGGTGCTTTTCAAATTCAGATTACACGGATAGCTAAAGCTTAAAAAGTTAAAATACGTAATGTTTGAGACGTCATGACCCTCAATTGATTGGTGACCACTCATTATGTATTTTTTTTTATGTTTTTTTTTTTTATTTTCCTCATTCTCTCCTACCTCTCTCTCTCAGATGAATGGGGTCATGGGAGTCTGTAGCACATCTGGTATCTAAAATTTGAATTTGAATTAACCGTGTAGATTCAAATTTTTGTTGTAGAGTCACAACTAAAGTGTTGTTCCGCTATCTTAAAAAATAAAAAATAAAAAATAAAAGTGGACTTTGTCCATAGATTTTAAATTTGAAAAATACCGCATATTATCATATTTCTTATTTTTTTTTGGATCAGTTATATTTCTTACTTATTTATCTCATTTTTAAACATAAGTGAGTAAGTCTTATGTAGGGAGTGTACGCGGTATGATTCGGATGGTTTGAGAATAAAATTATAAAATAAATGACAAATTGGCAAATTAGCGATTGACAAATTGCGGTTTGGGCAAATTTGAGCGGATTGAAAAATATTTTAACAAGTTATCAAATATTTACATAATATATAACACTAATTTACATAATATTTTTGGTATATATAATACAAACTAATATATAACTACTAATTTGTAACAAATTCCACGTCTTAAATCTTTCTCACACTCATTTTTACTTTAATATTTCATTAAAAGTTAAGAAATATATATGTATTATCTATAGCGGAACGGAACAGAATAGTTTTAAAGGAAGATTATAAATTTTAAAGTTTAATCTGCGGTTAGCAAGCGGTGCGAATTAATACAGATCGATACGATTTTAACGGATTGGACGGTATTTTGCACAACTCTAGTCTTATGTGCATTAATTTTTATGTTATTACTTTCTATTTAAAAGTAAAAAAATAAAATAAAAAATGTTTATTTTACTTTATACTCCTAAGTTATCGTCAAATTATCTATTTAGTCCATGAACTATTGGTTGTGTCTACTAGGTCCCTAAAGTATATAAATCAAAATTTATTTAGTCGCTAAACTATCAATTGAACTCATTAAATCTCTAAAATATTTAATTCAAACTTATTTAGTTTTTAAAAATATTACAAAAATAAAATATAAGCCCATAAATATTATAAATTAATAAAAGATCCTATTTAGTTAAAATTTTATTTTTAAAAAAATCTTAAATTTTTATTTTGTTTTTGAAAAGTGTCCATATATTGAATTTTCTTTATAAGGATATGGGTAATTATCTATATTATTTTCTTAGTTATCTTCTACAATGGATCTATGCTTACTTTTATCTAATATTATATGTCATATTTCGTTTATAATTTCGAATTGATAGTTTTTAAGTTTTTTGCTAAATTCTTTTATTACTTAATTAATGTATTATTTTGTTCTATTACTATTTGTAGACAAGTTTTATTATTTAAATTATCTAATTCTACTTCTTCAGTATATCTAATATTTATATAATTTATTGGCAAGACTGAAAAATCAGACTCTAATATTAATTTAAATACACAACAAAATAAAATATCTTTTAAAGACAAAATAAAAGTTTAAAAGATTTTTTTTTGCAATAAAACCTTAATAGGGAGGGTCTTTTACTAATTGATAATACGTATAAGCATATATTTTATTTTTGTAATCCTTTTAGGGACTAAATAGGCTTGAATTTAATATTTTAGAGATTTAATAGATTCAATCGATAGTTTAGGGACTAAATAGACTTTGATTTATATAATTTACGGACTAAATAGATTCAATCGATAATTATGAATTAAATAGACAATTTTACACTAGTTTAGAGATAGAAAACATAACAAACCTAAATAAAAAATGAGATTATGTAAAATATTATTTTTGAAATTTTGAATAATTTTTTGAGTAAGTAACATTGCTCGGAAACACAAGGCAAAGAAAGAGACCTTAGAGCATCCCCATCAGACTTTATCGTAGAGAGCATCAACATCAAATTTGTTTTTCATCAACCTCAACAAATTTTTTTTAAATTAACTTTTTGTTAAATTTGCTACAGTACATCACCAACTTTGTTGAGTCACTATTTATTAGTTACATAATTTTTTATTATATTTTCTGGAGCAAAACTGAGTCAAAATCTTTAAATCGGCCGTCTACCTGGATGTCCTCCCGAATATCCTATTGGATGTCCTGTGAGTGTCTGTAGCAGAAAAAGAAAAATGCCCAAAATTATTCTAACCGGTAGACTTGCCGGTCCACCGGTCAACGGCATTTTTTTTTTTTTTTTTTTTTGCATTTTTTAAGAATTGTTTGGGTGACATCTCATCAATTTAATAAAAAAATAAAGAATAATAAATACTATAAGAAATTAATATTTTAATAAGATTAAACTAGCATATCACCCGTGCTATGCACGGATGTGTTTACAATTATCTATATATGTGAATTGTGATTTTTAATTTTTTTTTTAAATGTCTTCTTTTTTTCTTTTTTTATATTATATTAAAGTTTAATATTTTAATAATAATCATATGTGTTGGACTTTTCAAGGAATTAAATGTCTTTTATTTTATTATATTATATTAAAATTTAATATTTTGATAATAATCATATGTGTTGGACTTTTCAAGAATTTTTTTTTATGCTTGTTCTTAATGCATTAAAGTATTATTATTATGAGGGATAATAATTATATGTGTTAGGACTTTTCAAGGAATTCATGTGTTGGATTTCAAAGAATTTTTTTTATGTATGTTCTTAATGCATTAAAGTGTTATTATGATGGTAAGACTTGGGAGTTGGGAGAAGTTAATAAATGCTAAGATTTTTTTTTTTTTTTAGATCAAAAAATCAGGAAATTTAGATTGGGAGATTGGAGCTCCCACAAGGCTTAGGGTTAAAAACTCCATTTTGCTTAATATATAGTACTAGCATATCACCCGTGCTATGCACGAGATTAAATTTAAATAAAAAAAAAAAACCATTCATAGTTATGTTAAACATATTTTTAAATTGTTAGCATAAAATATATGTAATTTTAAAAGAAAATATTGACGTTGCATAATTAAAGTAATAAAAATAAGAATTTATTACATTTGTTCGAAATTCACTGAATAAGTAAAACAAAAAATAACTAAAATCTAAATTGTTGTGGGCCTTCCATCAGCATTCCTGTATTGTCAACATGATAGTTAGTATCATAATTAATGAACAATACATATATTATGTATTTATAAAATGTTATAAAGTAAAAAAGTTATACTTACATTTTTTTTTTTACTTTCTGAAAGATATAGACATTCTTCAGACCAATCTATATTTAAAACAAAGGTGACGCACGGTGCACAATCTAGTTGACGTGGCATTGTTGGTACAGGTATGATAAATGCATAGGCACGGTCTTACATGACGCAATATAATCTTTAATCATTCTAACGCCATTATCCTATAAAATTTTGGAATTATAAGTTTGTGTTTGAAAAAGTAAGAATAAGTTATTTATAATAAATTTTATAATTTCCTACCTTTGATCTCATATTCTTTAAATATGATGGTTGACATCGCAAAATAAACTCTGCCAGTTTATCTTGAACAGTAAGATTTATTGAACCAGTATTGTCTTTGACCACAAGGTTAACATTGTATCTTATCAACAAAAAAAAAAAAGGACGCTTGTTAAAAGGAAATATTGTACCTAATAAAAAATTAAAACACTTATTAAGTTTGAATTATTATTGTACATAGTAATTATTTACCTAAAGAAAATTACCTTGTTATAATATCAATATCATCATGTAGGCAGTGACGACAAACAATGTGACCATAATGATATTCAACTTTTTGATAGCAACTTTTGCACAATTTAAAAATAAAATTAAAATAGTAAATAAAAAGATTAAATAACATTAAAAATTAGTTAATCACATTTTTTAAACTATTAAACTAACTACAATCACATTAAAAAAAAGAATCATTCAACTAATTACAATCACATTTTTCTTTTTGTGAGAGTTTATATTTATCTAACTTTAATCATATTAAAGAATTGAAAATAAAATTAAAATAGTAAATAAAAAGATTAAATAACATTAAAAATTAGTTAATCACATTTTTTTAACTATTAAACTAACTACAATCACATTAAAAAAAGAATCATTCAACTAATTACAATCACATTTTTATTTTTGTGAGAGTTTATATTTATCTAACTTTAATCATATTAAAAAATTGAAAAATTAAAAATAAAATTAAAATAGTAAATAAAAAGATTAAATAACATTAAAAATTAGTTAATCACATTTTTTTAACTATTAAACTAACTACAATCACATTAAAAAAAAGAATCATTCAACTAATTACAATCACATTTTTCTTTTTGTGAGAGTTTATCACATTAAAAAATTAAAAATAAAATTAAAATAGTAAACAAAAAGATTAAATAACATTAAAAATTAGTTAATCACATTTTTTTAACTATTAAACTAACTACAATCACATTAAAAAAAGAATCATTCAACTAATTACAATCACATTTTTCTTTTTGTGAGAGTTTATATTTATCTAACTTTAATTATATTAAAAAATTTAAAAATTTAAAATAAAATTAAAATAATAAATAAAAAGATTAAATAACATTAAAAATTAGTTAATCACATTTTTTTTAACTATTAAACTAACTACAATCACATTAAAAAAAGAATCATTCAACTAATTATAATCACATTTTTATTTTTGTGAGAGTTTATATTTATCTAACTTTAATCATATTAAAAAATTGAAAAATTAAAAATAAAATTAAAATAGTAAATAAAAAGATTAAATAACATTAAAAATTAGTTAATCACATTTTTTAACTATTAAATTAACTACAATCACATTAAAAAAAAAGAATCATTCAACTAATTATAATCATATTTTTCTTTTTGTGAGAGTTTATCATATTAAAAAATTAAAAATAAAATTAAAACAGTAAATAAAAAGATTAAATAACATTAAAAATTAGTTAATCACATTTTTTTAACTATTAAACTAACTACAATCACATTAAAAAAAAGAATCATTCAACTAATTATAATCACATTTTTCTTTTTGTGAGAGTTTAAAACATTATTTATCTAACTTTAATCATATTAAAAAATTAAATAAAAAGATTAAATAACATTAAAAATTAGTTAATCACATTTTTTTAACTACTAAACTAACTACAATCACATTAAAAAAAAGAATCATTCAACTAACATTAAAAATTAGTTAATCACATTTTTTTAACTATTAAACTAATTACAATCACATTAAAAAAAAGAATCATTCAACTCATTATAATCACATTTTTCTTTTTGTGAGAGTTTATATTTATCTAACTTTAATGATATTAAAACATTATTTATCTAACTTTAATCATATTAAAAAATTAAATAAAAAAATTAAATAACATTAAAAATTAGTTAATCACATTTTTTAACTACTAAACTAAATACAATCACATTAAAAAAAAGAATCACATTAAAAAAAAGAATCATTTTTCTTTTTGTGAGAGTTTATATTTATCCAACTTTAATCATATTAAAAAATTAAAATAATAAATAAAAAGATTCAAAAATAAAATCAAAAAAACCATTGAACAATATTAAAACAGTAAACAAAAGAAAAAGTTAAGAAGGAGAAATTATAATCACATTTTTCTTTTTGTGAGGGTTTATAAAAAGATTAAATAACATTAAAAGTTAAGGAGAAAACAAAAATAACACTTACTGTTTGCATACGTAGTCACTGAAGTTGGAAGCGTAGAAGTGAGAACTAAAGAAGGAAAAAGCAAAAAGGAAAATCACTGTTAATATTAAAACAGTAAACAAAAGAAAAAGTTAAGAAGGAAAAAATAAAAATAACACTTACTGTTTGCATACATAGTCACTAAAGTTGAAAGTATGAAAGTGAGAACTCAAGAAGGAGAAAGCAAAAAGGAAAATCACTGTTTACAATAGGTATGTGAAAAGTTAAGAAAAATATGTGTATTGGAGAAGTTATAAAGGTTTGAAAGAATTTAATAAGTGTTTATTTATTTTTTTTTCAAAAAACAAAACAAAAAAATTAAGAGGGAAAAAAATTAAGAGCCATTTACACAATAATTACATGGGTCTCTTGGAGATGCAAAAAAATTTATATCTATTTCTAACCCATAAATTTTTGTGGAGTCCCAATATAATATTGGGGTTGCTTGGTGATTGGTTCAAAGATTATAATTACACTATTGATAAATATGGCTCTTAATTTTTTTCTCTCTTAATTTTTTTGTTTTGTTTTTTGAAAAAAAAAAATAATATTGGGGTTGCTTGGTGATTGGTTCAAAGATTATAATTACACTATTGATAAATATGGCTCTTAATTTTTTTCTCTCTTAATTTTTTTCTTTTGTTTTTTGAAAAAAAAAAAAACACTTATTAAATTCTTTCGATATAATTTTTTTCTCTCTTAATTTTTTTGTTTTTTTTTTGAAAAAAAAAAATTACACTTATTAAATTCTTTCAATATAATATTGGGATTGCTTGGTGATTGGTTCAAAGATTATAATTACACTATTGATAAATGAAGGAGATAGAGGGTGGGGAAAACAAACAATAAATGAAATGTGAGAGAGAGAGAGAGAGAGAGAGAGAGAGAGAGAGAGAGAGAGAGAGAGAGAGGGGCTATGGCTCTTAATTTACACCACTTTTGCTTCCCCAAGAGACTCATATAATGATGGTGTCAATGTAATTATTATAATCTTTGAACCAATCACCAAGTCAATTTTTTTTTTAAAAAAAAATAAAAAATCAGGAAATTAGGATTAGCATATTGGAGCTTCCACAGGCCTTGAGGGTTAAAACACCCTTTTGCTTAATATATAGTATAGATAGATTAGAATAGAGAGTTTGATGCAATAAATATTAAAAAGGTGACTAGCTAAAATAACAAAAATGAATTTTGGGTTATAATTTGACTCAAAATTTGTTGAGACTGAGAGGGATGCTCTTAGTTTTAAGACATTAAATTAAATATCAAAATTAGACGAAATCTTATTAAGCCTTTAAAAAATTGAGACTTATAAAAAAACACAATTTTTTGTTGTTGAAATTTCTTGATTGATCTTAAGCAACGAATTAAATAAGTTAATAATTAATCCACATCTATTACGAGCATGCCGACAAGCACAAGAAAGATGAAGAAATTGCAGTTGGAGCTTGTGGGTACGCATTCCATGAGTGAGTAGACCATGCGAAAGAAAGAAACACGGAACGATAACAAGTCTCGCTAATTATTTTAGGTTGTGATTAAATTATGAATTTATAAAAAAATATATTTATGAAGAAAAAATTATTTCATATATCTATAATCTAAACATAATCTTAATTTTGAAGTGACTTTACTGTCTTCTCATTTTACGAAGATGGTATTTAGGCTTGAAAAACATTTTTATCATAATTTTTTTTTTGTGTGTATAATTACTCAATAATTGTATGTTCGCGAGTTTCTGTTTGCTGAGATGGTATTTGAATCGTAAATTTGGATATAGATTGGCGAAAGAAAAAAAAAATGAGAATATTTTTTTAAAAGCCGTTTAACTTATATTTCATACATTTTTTTTTTCTACCCTTCTCCGTATCTGAACGAACGTAACTATTTCAAATAGTTATGAACAACTTTATAAAATTGCCCCTCTTCTTGCATTTTTTTCTTCTCTCTGCATAATATACATAGAGTTTTAATGTAAAAATATAAGTCATAAATGGTTCGCTAGACAATTGATCTCAAAATATATAATTTACTTTATAATTCACTCTTTCATATCTCTCCCTACCCTCTTTCTATGTTTCTTTTTTATTTTTCTTTTTCTCTCATTTGTTCCAAATACCATGAAAATGATTATAATTGCGTGTTCAAATAAGCTTTGATAACGTGGTGTGCCATGATTATATTGGAGTTTTGGAGTCATTTGATGTCATCAAATAATAGAAAATTACAAATGAAATTAGATGGATGGATATATCTTATCTTCCATTCAATTGTAATCCCTACTATCACAATTTGAAGTTTCTGATTAGTTGGTGATGGCATCTAACCCAAGATTTACTTGATAATGATATACAAAATAGGATTTAAATAGAAAAAATTATACAAAATGATGTGACAAAATCAAGAACTTATCATTTTAAAATTAAAATAAAAAAAAGATCAATTAAAATATTTTTTAATATCAAAACTGTCATTGACACATTTGTAACGTTTGGCTTATTTTTCAAAACTTAACTTTATTTTTAAATCATTATTTGGATGCAACATGTTAACTAAACATATTTTTGAAGTACAACTCAAAATTACTTTCAAAACTCATCTCTTTATTTATTTATTTATTTATTATTATTATTATCAATCAATCACTTTTTCTCTCACATCTCTCCTATCTCTTTCACCTCTCACATTCTTAACTCATCTCTTTATTTATTTATTTATTTATTATTATTATTATTATTATTATTATTATCAATCAATCACTTTTTCTCTCACATCTCTCCTATCTCTTTTCACCTCTCACATTCTTTCACATTCTATATATCAATCAATTAAAGGAGAAAAAGAATTACAAATCATCCCAAAACTATTTTCAAAACTTATAACTAAATAAATTTTCTCTTTTCAAATCATGATTCAAAAATTTAAAATTTAAAATATAACTCCACACTCAAATCATAATTTTAAAATTAAACCAAATGGGTTTGTAGCTAACTGCCCAACCTAACCAACCTATATGTGATTAATTATATCCCTCAAGTATACTTCAATCTGTGAAAGTTGAGAGACTCACACAACTTTTCATTTTCTTTAGTAATTTATAACTGACTTTGCTATATTTTAATAGCAAATTAATTTGCCTTACTTCAGATGTTGGTATATATATATTAAATTAAATTAAATTGGGCCAGGGCTTTTGTACAATTACCTATAATATTAGGGGAGTTACGGGCCGGTCCTATGGACCGGTCTTATTACCCAACAAGTCCTATCCAAAAAAATCAAACAATATTTTTCATTTTTACCCCTAGTCTCAACACTGTAAATTTACCACTGATTTAAACAAATTTATCACTAATTTAAACAAATTTATCACTAGTTTAAATGAATTTATCACTGATTTATTACTGGTTTAAACAGATTTATCACTGGTTTAAACAGATTTATCACTGGGATCTTTCCTAATATACAGAGAGGGAGGGGGAGAGAGAGAGAGAGAGAGAGAAGACCCGGCGACAAAGAGCGGTGGAAGCAATGGTGAAAGTGGAAGAAGTGCCAATTGAGGTCGCCGACAATGATGATAGTGGAGGCGACAGTGGTCTTTAAAAAGTCTTGATCTCACTGGAAACCATGTATAGTACCAGATTGGAGCTGAAGATAGTAGATCTGCATTGAAAATACCTAGATCTAAAGCCATCGACGAAGTTTATCATCAAAGACAATAGATTGGTAAGGGAGGATTGTGGCAACATCGGTGATGTCGATGACAATTAACAAGGGAGGATGACAGTGGTATGGGGTGAGCGATGATGGCAGCTAGGGAGGAGGACAAGGACGGTGGTTGATGCGAGCACCATTGATGATAACAGAGAAGGACTTAACGGTGTTTGTAAGTGTAGTGAAAGTAATATGGACAGTTGATGACTTAATGGTGTATTTAAAATGTTGACATGACTTGTGAGTAATTAATTTCATTTAATGGTAGTGGCTGGTAGATATTCCATAATATTTCTCTAACATATAGCTCCAAGTACCATTTCCATATTCCAATTCCATTTAATTTTAAGATCTTAGATAAAGTAACGTCCCAAGATTTTTTAAGATTTTAGACTAAATATCAAAATGATGTATTATTTCATTAGACTTTTGAAAAATCGGAGCCTTCAACAATAAAAAAATTTAAATTTTTTTAAAGAGTCTTAGACGACAGGACTAAGTGACATAATGGTTGAGTCACCTTTGCTTATATAACACAATTTTAGTGCAAGATGGTTTCGCCAATATAGAGTCTAAAAAATATTTAATGTTACAGTATTAATTTCATATACAGAGATCTTATTTATAATTTAAATCCATTTTGGGCAACCTTGCAATTGCGTTTTTAAAATCTCATAAACAAATAAAGAAAAAACTACAAAGTAGTTTTTGATTTGTTATAGTGACTTTGAGACCTTGACCTTCTAACGGTCAGTTTGCCCAGATGAAATTCTATGCAGTGTCCATTCTAATAAATCAAACATCAAGATCAAGTGGTATTATAAATTAGAATAATGATAGAAAGTTTTAATTTTATCACTTTAAATAGAATTTTAGTGATATGATAAGAGGGGAAAAAAAAACATAGACACACACATCACATGTGATGTGAGCCCCACTCTTTATTACATCACTATAACTCTCTTTAGAGTTTCAAAATCAGAGTTCTTAATATTTATTCTACAAATTCAACTAATTGGGTTACACTTGAGTGTTTGTTTGGAAGGATTTGAGGGTGAGATTGGACTCTATGTCCAATCTACCATAAAGTCTATTAGGAATTTGTAGGTTGAATTAGGAATTCCTGAGGACTATGAATCCCATATATGTTGGACTACTGTGTCTTAAGGGGATGTGAGATAGAAATAGTTGGATTACTATGTCCTAAGGGGATGTGTGATAGAAATTGTGGGATTCGAATCCCATAGGATTAAGTTGTAAAATGACACATTTGCCCTCCAAGTATTTGATATCATTATGTGTTGTATTTAGTAAAATAAAATAAAATATAAAAATCTCAATTAAAAAATAAAATTATTTTATTTTATTTTTTGTTTATTTACTTAATATTTTAAATAAAATTTTATAGATTTTTTATTGATGTTTTGTTTCAAGTTTTTGTTGATATTTTATTTCATTTCATTATTTAATTTTTATTGATTTTTTTTATTTAATTTCATTATTTAATATTTAATATTTTAAAAAATAAATTTATTTAACATTTTATTTTAAAAATAACATAAATTTTTATTGATGTTTTATTTATTTAATTTAGTTAATTAAAAATAAATTTATTTAATTTTTAAAAAATAAAATAAAATAATTTTTTATTTAATCTACCCAAAAATAATTAAAATACTAAAGACAAATTTAGTATTGCTATTACTCAGTAAACAATTGAAAAGAATAAAATAATCTATTAAGCATTTACCCTTCTTCATAATATTTCAATCAAACATTGAATTCAATAGAATAGTCATTTTTAGATTAATAGTCCAATGGATTACAATCTCCCTTATCCAGCCTCGTTCAAACAAACATGACCTTACTTCCTCTAAGGTTAAGGAAAAGTATAGTTAATTTTATAATTTTTACATAATTACATCAACCTCCCTTGATGTTTAAATTCACACAAAACTTCGGGAGATGTAGAGATGAAAAGATAATATTATAATCTCTTTTCTATTAAAACAAATATTTATTTTGTTTATTCTAGTGTCTTCTCATTATCTGTGTTAATTTTAATCATTTTAATCTTACTAAAAAAGAAATCAATATAATTATATCAAACTTATAAAATTAATTAATTATTTTTTTTCAATCTCAAAAGAAGAGAGTGCAATTTGTTCAATTAAACATAGTATCCATTACTTTTGTATTAAAATTTTTAAAAATAATGTAAAAAACTAAAGCTAAATGCTACTTTCAACTTTGTCAAAGCAGTTAAAATAAAACAATAAAAGATAGTCGGCAAAGAGAGAGCCACGCGGCATTGGACTCCATAACTTATCCATATTTATGTGGGGGTCCCTCTAACCACCGTCCAGTATTCATTTGGAGGAGACCACAAGTCAGGGGTGGGGGGCCCTCCTTTTACACCAATTTACAACACACTCCTCCGTGATTGGTGTTTTATTTTTTCGCAATTAGTAATATTAAAAAATATTTAAAAAACTTAATAATTTATATTTATTATAAGTGTGATTCACTTTTGATTAATTTTAAATTTATATTATACACTCATTTTCAGAATAAAATTTGAGATAAATTTTTATGATTGATAATATTTTTATTTATTTTTGATATTTTTGCTATGATATCTAAAGGGAAGAAGTCCTCATTGTGAAGAAAGACCTTTTTTGGTCAAATTTGAGGAGAATAGATCTCCACGAATTTACAAATAAATTAATTTAAAAAAAAAATCCAACATGCTTGTTTGTCAATTGATAATTTATTTAAATACAAAAAATTAAAGATAATAGCCTCCGTTTGGGAAGTGGGTTAGTTTTTTAGCTTTTTAGCTTTTTTGGCTATATGAGCCTGGGCTCAAAAGCTTGGTTTGGGAAGGGCTTTTGACTTTTTGACTTTTTTGTGAGAGAAGAGTGTAATAATTATGGGGTTGGATGGGATGTTTTGTCTGTTGTGACTCATGAGCCTATTCTGTCTTTTGTGGCTCATTGAGTCAAAAAAGCCCAATGAGCCCTTGCCAAACCATAAGGAAAATGGTCACCTTTGGATATAAGGAAAATGGTCACCTTTGGATCACAAGTGTAGCATTATTGGCATTATCCTACGTAGATCACCTTTGGATATAAGGAAAATGGTCAGGTCGTATTCAGGATGTTGACTTTGATAACTCATAAATTATACATACAGTCTCAATAAAAAAATAATTTAAAAAGTATTTATAATTTAAAATGTGTGAATCAAATTTTTTTATTATTATTATAACACACATGATAAATTTTTAAAATTTTAGATTATGTTTTGAAAAAACTAATAATAATTTGTTCATAGCAATTTCAAAAGTGAAAAAGGTTATAGATCTAGTAAAGTTCCTATTAGGAATTTGAAAAATACTTATAAGTAGGGTTGTTTAGCGGATATATTGATCCGTTCAAATCGATCAAATCGAACCGATTTGCTATATTTTGGACGGATGCGTGATGACAAGCGGACGGATACGGATTGATTTTCTCTATTTCGCCTAGTTTTGAATGGATGACGGATTGAAAGTTTCCAGGCCGCAATCGAACCGCAAACATCCTTAGTTTGCAGTCATTGTTAACATACTGGTTTGTTAAATTATTATCTATGTTTTTAATCATTATTAATAAAACAGATTGGATAGTTATCAAAAAAAAAAACAAAAAACAAAAATTTATGTTGACAAGTTTTATTATGTTGAAAATTTGTAAAACGTAAACTGCCAAACTGATTAGCATCCATCTGTCAATCCGAAGAACGGTTGCGAATTGATTTTTTTCAATCTGCTTAGTTTTGGACAAATGACGGATTGAAGGTCACAGATCACAACCAAACCACAAACACTCCTATTTGTAAGTCATAATCAAATGATCAGTATATTCATAAACTAACATCATTGTTTTTTAACTAAAATTTATAATCCTTTAATAAATACAAATTTTTTTACAAAAACAAGACATAAATGTTAAAAAAAAAAAAAATTAAGTTTTACACGAGGTGGAGTCCCCATATGTATGTCACATTGGGTAAAAATTTGTGCAGTAATATTAAGAACACATAAGCCAAACATATGTTGACATGTGGATTCAATATCATATGTATGTCACATTGGATAAAAGTTTGCGCAATAATATTAAGAACACATAAGCCAAACATATGTTGACATGTGGATTCAATATCATGTGAATTCCGCCTAGTATAAGAAATCTTGTATTTGACTTCGGTACAGTACAATAGGTTTATTGAAATTTTTGTAGTTAGAATTACTACAAACTTTTTTAATTTCTCACTTGAGTGAGGATGATTGAGACTTTATTGGAAGTGCATAAACATCCGTGAACATAACGAAATCGTGACCATCCACAATAGCATTTAATGCCACCCACGATACCTCTAAGTTATGAATTTTTATACTGTGTTTAGTTGGAAAATTTGAATAGAAATTTAAAAATAAAAAATAAAAAATTAAGTGAAATATAAATAAGATATGCATATATTTCATTTAATTTTATACATATTTTCTCTTTTTATTTTCAAATTTCTTCCCAAATTCCTCAACTAAACACAACATTAAGTTTTGTGGATGTTATATATATTAATTAATGTATTAATATTATTATTAATCTCACTCATTATATAAATTATAAATATCAAAAAAAAATTAAATTATATCACATTATCTATTAATATACTAATTAATATATTAATTAATACATACAACATTATTCCATAATCTCACCACCACTTATAAATACAGCACCAACCACTCCTTCATCTTCACAAACAAATCACAAAACCTTTCAAATCACCCCCTTCCTATTCAAATCACCACCGTTGATTCTACTTTTTTCCGATCACCACCACAATGGCCGAAGAGAAGCACCACCACCACCACTTCCACCACCACAAGGACGACGAAGACAAGCCCATCGATTCAGCTCCTTATTCCGGCACCACCACCGGATATGGTGACACCACCACCGGATATGGTGGCACCACCACCGGCTACGGTGGCGTTGAAGAAGTGACCACCTATGGTGAGACCACCAACGCCTATGGAAGCGGTGGTGGAGGGAGTGAGTATAGTGAGAGTACTGGTGTTTATGGAACTACAGCACCTCCTCGTTTTTCTGAGGAAACCCCTGATTATGAGAAAGAGGTTAAGCAACACAAGCACCGTGAGCAGCTTGGTGAGCTTGGTGCTGTTGCTGCTGGCACTTTTGCCTTGGTAATTATTCTTCGTCTCTTATGTATCTATCTGTCTATATTATTATTAAGTGAAAGTATATATTGGTTTAGTGAATTTTTTTTTTTCTCATGTTACGCGACAACTTTATATATTTTAAAATAAAAAAATTATTGTATATTGCGTAACTTTGAGTTTCATTAGGAACATACTTATTATTTAAGCAACATACATATTATGATATTAAATTATTTATTATTTATTTTTATTATCAATTATCTGAATTGTAGCTAGTATTTGTTATGTTAATGACTGGTTTCTAATTGAAATTTCAACTGGGTCAAACAATAAAAGTCTCTTACCATTCTTATCGATAAAAGTTTATGAAATACCTTGACCGATTATTTTAATGCTTAGTCTAGTTGAATCTTTTCATAAATTTTTACTTAGATCCTTGTTTCTTATGGGATTTCTTTAATGCTTAGTCTAGTTGAATCTTTTCATAAATTTTTACTTATATCTTTGTTTGTTATCGGATTTCAACTGCCTAATTGAGTTAAATTTTTAGCTAGAAACCAACCAAGTTCATTTGTTATTTTGTTTAATATATACTAGCGGAATTCATTTGTTATTTTGTTTAATATATAGTGGCGGTTCGCAAACAGAATTTAAAGTTTGAGTCTCACCCTTTTTATCTAAAAATGTGGGACATGTGGTTTAAAGTCAAGCAAGCAAATGCTTGAACACCAAGTCTAGTATTCATTTAATATAATTATAAAAATATAAAAATTAAATTTATTTTTCTTTGAAAGTTTAAAGGATAATCAATATGTTTGAAATATTGAGAATTGAAGTGATAAGAATGTATTGGGGACTATTAATTTTTCAACCTTGGAATTTCGAATTTAACATTTTAATTTTCTTTTCTAAATAATTTTCACATGGGTGAATATGTATAAATAATAAAATAATATATATTTCTTTTAATTATTCAAACTTTTAGATCACTTAATTATTTAATATTGTAACAGAATAAAAATATTTCTGTTTGAATCATATGGTTTATCTAATAAATATAGCCGTTTATATTGTATTTACATTGTTTTTGATTTTTTTTTCCAAGCATGTTTTGATTATTTTTCTTCTGTAAAGAAAAATTATGAAAAGAATTATTTTTTTTCTTACTGATTATTACAGTATGAGAAGCATCAGTCAAAGAAAGACCCAGAGCATGCCCACAAGCATAAGATAGAGGAAGAGATAGCAGCTGTGGCTGCAGTTGGATCTGGTGGGTATGCATTCCATGAGCATCATGAGAAGAAAGATGCCAAGGAAGAAGATGAAGAGTCCCATGGCAAGAAGCACCACCACCTCTTTTAACTTTTGAGTGGCTTGCTCTGTACTATGTCTTCTGCTTTTTTTCATCTTTAATTTGTGGTTTGTCTTTGATTTTATTAAGTGATCAAACTACCCTAAATAATTCTAGTTTGTGTTGAGTCAGTTTGTGGTTGATTACTGGGTCTTTGGTTTCTATGCCATGACCTGGTATGAGGGTTGCAGGTGTTATCTTGGCCCTGTTATCATGTGATGTTTATAATAATTGTGTTTTGAGTTGTTTATTATAGCGTTCAATCTCTTGGTTTTGTGTGTTTTGTGGATTAGGATTTGAAAATAAACAATCTAACTTACCCATGTGTAATCTTTTATCTATGGATCTTGATGATCTAAACATAACATAATATAGTTGAAATGGACATACAAAATACATAAAAGAAGAAAAAAGAAAATCATCAATAATGTGTAAATCAACTATACTATCCATCAAGAATGTGTTAATTTTTTAATTATAAATGATGTTGGTACCTTAATATAAGAAATAGTAATCCAATGCCATAGTAAAGTAGTTGGCCATGTTAGGAATTGACCCTTCTTAACAAAGATCGATAGATCGGTGCGACATGAAATAATAAACAAGGAAGAAAAAATGAATCAAACAAATCACACATATAATAACACAAGGATTTACGTTGTCTACCCTAAAATACGGTTACGTTCACGGCTGTTGCAGTTTTAACTATGATCAAAAAAATACAACTCTCTTAACCTAAAAAGAGGCGTTCCCGGATCCCTTTCCCTTGGGAGAGGCCTCCAAACCCCATTGGATTCACTGTTTGAGTGAACAATAAGATTGAGTAAACAATACTTATTAAAGTCCACCGACCCAACAGGCCATCTAGGGCAGGAAAACTTTATGTTATATCCTAAACCTCCTTGCTTTGTTTTGCCTTTTCTCCAACATGATAGCAAAATAAAATTATCTCTTTATTAAAAAAAGGGCAGTTCTATGACTTTATGTACAATAATGCTATTATTTGGGGGGTGATCATTTCAAATCTGAAAGATTTATGATTCTTCATTTAAAATATTGTTGCCCACAACTAAGATTATCTTTTGTTTTAGGGTGCTGTTATTATATTTTGTCGGCGATTGGCAACAACTCTTTTGCCTAAACGAGTAAAAAAAATAAAATATCACATTTAAATCGTAATTATTTTATTTTTCGCTTACAACCATCACATTTAAATAAAAAATAAATAAATCAAAATCAAAAGTTCTTTCCAAACGAAATTAATTTAGCCAGGCTAAATTAGTTAAAAAGCTAGGCTAAATTAGCTCTTCCCAAATGAAGTCTTTGACTCTTACGTTAGCTGTAATTTTAATTGGATCGATTTTGATCTTGAATTTTTGATTTTGTCTCAAATTGATATAATTGATTCTAATTGTTAGCATTTTTAAGAGCAACTATGCACACAAACGGTATATGTCATAATTTTTGAAGTTTAATTATAAACTTGATCAATTTAGTGAACGACATATGTTATAATTTTTGAAGTAAAATTATAAACTTGATCAATTTAGTGAGTTAATTCAGTAATGTAAGATTTAAAATTAAATCGATTTAAATTATAGGTTGTTTTAACTGTTGCTATATCCTTTTGAAAGCTTTGTTCAGATTTTAATTATAAAAAATTTAAAAAATAATAATTCGAAAGTTGTCCAAAAAAAAAAATCATTGAAAAGTTTTGTCGACAATTTTGAAATAACGAAGTGTCTCATTTGTATAAATTTTAACTTTTCTATTAAGAAAGACAGAATTAATCGAGGCTGTTTGAACCGGTATAAGCCAACTAAATGATATTTCCGTAGCAATTGGGGTTATGAATTTTCAATTTATGGAGTAGTATGGGATCCATAGTCGGGAAAAAAATTACCCGCTTGATCGATTATGCTACTAAAAAATTTCTACCTTTTAGCCTTTGTTTGGGATGTGAGTTAACTTTTTAGTTTTTTGACTTTTTGATTATTTTAGTCTTGGGCTAAAAAGTCTTATTTGTGATAGGTTTTTTGACTTTTTCGACTTGTGTAAAAAAAAAAAAATTTATAATTTAAATATAATATTTTATCTTATTAAATTAAAAAATTTATTTTATCTTTTTTGCAACTATTTGAACTGAAACCCTATATGCTGAAGCCTTATAATGTGCCTGTTTGGCAGAACTTTTTTTCAGCTTATTTAAGCTTTCAGCTTAATTTAAGCTATTTTGATGTGTTTGGTTTAGCTTATAGCTTATAACTTATAGCTTTGTGGAAGTCAGAAATCAGCTTATTCTTTGAGTGGGGCAGGAGATGCTTTAAGAATAAGCTGAAAATCAGCTTAAACTGAAAGTTATAAGTTATAAGCTGTTTAGGCATAAGGTATAAGCACTTTCCCACAGCTTTACCAAACAGGGCCAATGTGTGCTCCTGGGATTGCACGTATGCAAGTAGGAAGTTTTACTCTTGGAAACTAGATTCAATCACATGATCCGTATAAATTGTATGCTTAACTTTTTTTATTTGTTTATCATTACGCTTGAAAGCTAGATCCAATGACATGATTTAAAAAGTCAATAATAGTCCATCTTTGTTTGGAAAATTGGTGAAAAAATAATTATTTTTAAATTAGTAAAATTTATTTGAAAATTGTTAAAAATGTTTTTTTAATAGTTTTTTAAAATAATTGAGTTTCTCTCATATTGAGAACTTGAGGGGTCTACAGGGCTTACTACGAGTCTTATTTCAATGATCCAAACCATTCATTTTGCAAGATTCTCAATTTATATTATTCATAAAAAAAATTAGTTTAATCCAATAATTATAACTGTTTAATTTTATTGTATTTGTTTCCAAAAAAATAAATGACAAATATATTTTTGAAATCTATTTTTATAGAGACAAATGCTGTAAAATGAAAAAGTTACGATTATCAGATTGATCTATTTTTTTTTTATGAATGATATACATTGAAGGCCTTACAAAATAAATAGTTCGAATTATCGAAACAAAACCTATAATAGGCCCTATGAGTCCCTCAAGTTCTCTTTGAAATCTCAACATGAGAAAAGCTCAACCATTTTTAAATGCTAGAGACTTCAAATGAATTACAAAATAAAATATTATGTAAAATATTTGTTAATTCGTGTAGTATGGACTTTACATTATGTAGAATATTTGATAATTTATTTAGGGTATGCACTGAAGTTGTGATTCAGTGTGAAGAGTTATTTTGTGTGCATGTAAAGATGACAAATTTTACTATCATCATGGTGTGGACCCACACCATTTTCGAAAATTAAGAGCAATATTAGGGGTCCGTTTGGTTTAATTTTAAAATAATGATTTGAGTGTAAAATTGTGTTTTGAGTTTTGAATTTTTGAATCATGATATGAAAAAAAAATACATATATAGTTTAGTTATGAGTTTTAAAAATAGTTTTGGGATGATTTGTAATTTTTTTTTTTTTTTTTTGGATTAATCAATGTATAGAATATGAGAGAATGTGAGAGGAGAGAGGGGAAAATTATTATTTGTTCTTGGGACAAGCTGAGTTGGTGCTCCAACTTGATTGTTATTGGTTGAATCAGTGGAACCCACCACAATGTTGTCTTTTTTAGGAGACAACAGGACACTTGTGGGGATTTGGGGACGCTGCTGCGCGGGGTGCGCAGCAGCATCTGCTGTGCGGCGGAAATGGGCCCATTTTGGGGTCCATTTTGATAATCCGAACCGTTCACATTTTAGAATACATCAAGTAGAACATGCCTGCAAAAAATCAAGTTAATCGGATATCGTTTACCTATTCATCCACTCACATTTCTATCTACAAAAATAAATAGTAATTGTGATTTAAATTATTAAAATGAATACAAATGTCAGTGGATGAATAGGTAAACGATATCCAATTAACTTGATTTTTACAGGCATATTCTACTTGATGTATTCTAAAATGTGAACGGTTCGGATTATCAAAATAGGCTCCAAAATAGGCCCATTTTTGCGCACAGCAGATGCTGCTGCACACCCCGTGCAGCAGCATCCCCAGACTCCACTTGTGGTGTGGAGTAATGCTTCAAAACTAACCAATAACTTCTCGAAAAGAGGAGGGATGAGAGAAAAAAAGTGATTGATTAATAATAATATAAAAATAAAAAATAAAAAGAAAGAAAGGGAAGAGAGGAGTTTTTAAAGTAATTTTAAATTGCATTTTAAAAATATGTTTTGTTAACATGTTTCATCCAAATCATGATTTGAAAAGTAAACCAAACACTAAATATGTTATTCATTTACACTAAGGAGATGTTTGTTTGGTGGGATTAGACTCCATGTACAACAAAATAAATAGTCCAATATTTTATTAGAAATGTGAAGGTCAGACTAATAGTCTTCTATGGGTGTGTTTGATTGGACGGACTGGATAAGGGGATTAGAATATATATGTCTTGAATCCCCCGGACTATTTGGTTGGATTAGATGTGTATCCCGTGTTTTTTTTTTCATGGAATTAGATGTTTGAAAATGACTATTTTTAATGAATCCAATATTTGGTTGGACAAACAAGAAAAGATAAATTGGCAAAGACTATTTTACCCTTTTTCAATTGTTTACTAAGTAATAGCTATATTAAACATATATTTAATATTTTAATTATTTTTAGCTAGATTAAATAAAAATTTATTTTATTTTATTTTTTTACACAATTAAATAATTTTTTAAAAAAAATTAAATAAATAAAATAAAATAAATATCAATAAAAATATATGTTATTTTTTTAATTAAAATTTTAAATAATTTTAAAAAATAATAATAATTAAATAATGAAATTAAATAAAATATAAACAAAATTTTAAAATAAAACATCAATAAAATATCTATAAAAAAATATTTTAAAAAATTAAATAAATAAAACATCAATAAAAAGTTAAATAAAATTATTTTATTTTTAAATTGAGACATTTAAATTTTATTGAATTTTACTAAATATAATACATAATTAAATAGTAGAGGTTCAAAATGGCCATTTCACCAAATAATCTCAACAGTAAATTATTCCATGAAAATAATCCCCCCCCCCCCCCCCAAAGATAGTATAATCCCCCATATGGGGGATAAGGAGTCGGGCCGGACACTATGTTTGGTGGATTAAAAAAAAAAACAAATGCCGGATAAAAAGCTTCTCCTGAATTATAATCCCAACAGTGAATAGTCTCCCCCTTATTCCCCCAATCAAACACACCCATATGTGGGATAACTCGATCTCATGTCGAAGTGTGAAAATAGAAATGGGCGAATTTAGCCAACATTCGGATTAAATAGTTAAATGACGAAATTGAGCCTCAAATATATAACATTTATCCATTTCATTTTTGTAAACATTTTTTTTTTCAAACATAGGATACATATCATTTTCAGTTAAATAGTCTAGTGACTATTTATCCCAGGATTAATAATCCATTGCATTACAATCTCCCTTATTTAATCTGTCCAAACAAATATGACCTAAGAAAAGTTCTATTCATATGTAAAATTTATACAAAAAAAATGATAATGATATGACAATGCCATTCAACAGTATTTTGTTTTGAATTAAAAGATCTCCCATAAATTATATAATTATGTATAAATTTTTTATTTATATAATAGATATAATGGTAAATATCATAGGGTATTATGACCGTTAGTAATAGACAACGGAAAATTTTATTTTTATACATTTAATTATCGGATAAAGATTCGTAGCTCGAATGCTTGGCTCGAAAATTGGCTCGAAATTCCTTTTTTTTTTTTTTTTAATTCTTTTCCTTCCCTTAACAAACAGAGAACGAGATAGAGAGGAGAGAGAGAAGAGAAGAGGAAGAAGAAGAAAAGAAGAGGAAGAGAGAAGGCGATCGGTGGGGAGAAGAGGAAGAGAGAAGGGGGCGGTCGGTGATCGGGGTCGGTGATGTCGGTGATGAAGATGATGATGATGTTGAAGATGATGATGAAGGGCAAAATCTGAAGATAAAGGGAATACTGATCTGGTTTGAAGATGATGGTGATTTGCAGAACCTTGTTGATGAACAATTTTTTTTTTTTTTGTTGATGTTGATGATCTGGATCTGCAGATCTTGATCTGGATCTTAATCTGCAGATTTTTTGATCTGCAGATTTTTTTTGTGATCTGTTGATGAATATTGATCTGCAGATTTTGTTGATGTATATTGATCTGTAGATTTTTTTTTGTTGATGTTGATGAATATTGATCTGCAGATTTTTTTTGTGATCTGTGATGTTATGTTGATGATGATTTTTTTTGTGATCTGTGATGTTAACCCAGGAGATTTCAAGCCCTCGCCTCTTTTCTTCATCTTCTTCTTCTGTTTTTTTCATCTTCAACTTCCAAAAAACGATAATGAAAAAAAAAAAAAAAAAATCTCCAAAACGACGTCGTTTTGTATTCGAGCCAATTTCGAGCTCGACAGTTTCGAGCTACGTAGCAGTTCCGTTTAATTATCTCAATGCACATCTTCTCTCAGTACATACATTTATTAATTTGTTTATTAATTAATTTTCTCAATCTACACACTAAAAGTTACAATTATACTCTTCACTCATAATCATTATACACAAACCACTCAACCCTTATTTCCACATACACTTGTTGAGTGATCTTACTTCCAGATTTCTAAACCCACGTGAAGACCATTCAAGATCACAGTATGAAGTGAAGTGAAGACAAAATCTTCCATTGAAGACTCTATTAAACTTCCATTAAAAATACCATTGAAAACCCTCTAAAATATTGTTGAAGATGAGGCATCTTTCCATTTTGTTATTACATTTACCATTTTGTTATTGCATTTATCATTTCAAGATCTTTGTACACTCCATTATCATAAAACTTTCATTTTAATTTTTTTTTTTTTTACGTTTTCCGATTTTGGGATTTCGGCACTGGTTTTTTGAAATTATATATTTAATTTGAAACTTAATTTTCGAATAAAAGTGATTAGTTCGAAAATTTTGTTCTGAAAAAAAAAACTTTCAGCAATTGATGTCCAAATATAATAAAATAATTCGGCAATTGATTTCCAAATATAATAAAATAATTCGACACTGGTTGTCCGACTGAAAACCGCGAAACGAAAAAAAAAAACTTTTGTACGAAAAAACTAACATTTTCATCACTAATAGAGTATAAATTTAGAGATTAAAGCAATATGAGAATTATTATGAGATTATTGCTTTGCAAACAATAGAGGAGTATAGAGTATGTAGCAAGTAAAGTGACAATAATAGAAAAGCTAGGTTTTAGTATTTTTTACTCAAAAGATGTATATTAAGAATTTTTTTGTTTTTAAAATGTGTAAAGAGAATATTTTCATATAATATTATGAGTGTTAGTGGATGTCCATTATAATCATTTTAATTTAAGGTATAATTGCCATTAAAATAATATTTTATTAAGTGTGTGCACTAAAATAATTAAATGTGTGAAAATTTCCCATACACAAGACTTGTTTATGTAATTTCGTTTGTATTGTATTATTAATCAGTAACACCACACAAGATAGTGACTTGATACTTCTGGATTTATTGGTGTGGTTATAATTTGATGACAATATTTATAACAAAGGACTAATTCGATAGCTGAAATTGAAATAAGAAAATGGATAGTCACAATCAATTAACTCCAGCATTGCATATAGTAGTGGGGGTGTTATTGAAAGATCGGTTGGAATTGCAGATGATGAAAGAAAGGTAGTTGAATGAATCACAACACAGCTTTGCCTTCTGTTTCTTCAATTATGTATTTGATTTTGCCCCACAAAGCAAGCAAAGATTTACCTCCAATAAGACTCTCCAAGTGTGTGGTTGTCTCTTTATTGTGGATGCAAATATGGTTAGAATTGACATCAATAATGATAGAGATCCCTACAAAATATAATCCCCACAACCCTCAAAATAATCTAGACCATTCATGTCACTATCAAAGATAGAAAGAAAAAAAAATTCAAACACATCAATGGTCAATATATCAATGGGGGTCCTCCTTTGTGGAGGTTCCAAACATTTTCCGAATTGACATTGATATAAGACACCCAAGTCCTTTCCCCATTGAAGAAATTCACAAGATCTCTTCTTCACCACATCTAAGGCTATGTTTGGCATGGGTTTTTTTTGGGTAATTCTATTTCTACACCATCATTATTCTCAGTACACATCATTGTCTAATTTTTTTTAATTATCATTGTGCCCTTGAATGAAATTACCAATTTGGACAAAAACCCTAAAATCAAATCCACCGGCAGACTCCCATCTAGCCACACCATCAACCAGCCACCGTCAGCACCTTTCCTAGCCCAGTCGCACCAACTCCTCATTTTCCTGCAACTCTCAATCTCCTTTCTCTCTCTCTCTCTCTCTCTCTCTCTCTCTCTCTTCTTCTTCTTCTTCTTCTTACAGCCTTCATTTTTGTTACCTTTGTCTCTGCAACTCGCGCCTCCCTTCTCCGCTGTCACCGCTACAACTTGCACCTTCGTCCAAGATCTGAAAACCCTCGGCTTCTTTCTCTCTCTCTCTCTCTCTCCATGCGGTGGACAAGAGTTGGGTTGCGATGGAGGGGGTGGGGAGATAAATCGCGATGGCAATGAGGAAGCGGGTTGTTCGCGATGGTGGAGTCGCCATTGTCTGGGTGGCTGGGTACGATGATTGTAGTTGGGGATCGAGAGACAAAGGTTGGCGATGGTGAGAGGATAATGGCGATAAACAGCGGGGTTAGGAGAGAGGGCAACGACAAAGAGTAGCAGTGGTGATGGAGATTCATCGGAAGGAAATGAAGCTTAAGGGGGTTGTCGGAAGTGATGGGCTAAGGAGGGGTGGCAGCCGGCGTTCGGTGGTACGAGAAGGATAGGCCGTTGAAAAGGAAGTGGTGGCCAACGGTGATGGTTAGGGTTAGTGTTAAGTTAGGGTTTGGGATGTAGAGTTGAAGAAGATGAGGGTAATTTAGGATTTTTTGAAAATTGATGGTGTGAAGTGAGAAGAAATCAAAAAATTGAAAATGTGTGTGGTGTGTATTGAGAAAATGATGTGTACTAAAAGATTTGATGGTGTGTAAATATAATTATCCGTTTTTTTTTTGGCTATTTTAGTTATAAAAGACAAAATAAACTAAAAAGTGAATAAAATAAAATATTATATCCAAACCACAATCATTTCATTTTTTTCTTTCACAAAAATCAAAAAAAAGTAAAAAAAAATCATTCTAAATAAGACTTTTTAACCCCAAATTAAAATAATCAAAAAATTAAAAAGCCAACCCATGTCCAAATGAAGGCTAAATATGCTTTGATATTAACATTGCACCCCACATCACAAGGAACTAAACAGTCATTATGCCACATATGCCAGTGACAGACAGACATAGAAGTATTGATAGTTCAACAGTGCATGTGTGAATGCAATTAGGCAAAAATAATTTCAGTAAAGTGCACATAATTCAATACATCACTATGTTGATTTTGAATGGGATACGCACTTTATTAAGAGTTTATTTATTTATTTATTGGAGATTATTTATAATATGGGAAATTACATACAGATGGGATAAGGAAAAAAAAAATTACAAACATATGGGGTGTAAATGTGTCTGTGGTGGGGTACAAATGAAAGGCTGTGAAGGTGCAAGTTGTACCCCTCTATGTGTTAGTAATTTTTTTTCCTCTTATCCGTCCTCCCTTAACAATATGAATTCAACCACTAAAAAACAATGACAGCCTATAATAAAGAGTTAATAATAAGAAGGAAATATACAATACAACAAAGAGTCTCATAATGGAAAAAAAGAAATTGGCAAGAATTGATGCCTAGACCTCTAGATAGGAGTGTATGAGCTCAGTTGGTTACACATTCAATCAAGATACAAAAGATTAATGCAATGTTAATGCTGTGTTTGATTCATTTTTCTATTAAAAAATTTCCATTTGAAAAATGCTATCCGTATAAAATCTTTATACAAAATTTGTCACCAAAATAATTTGACAATGACATCTATAATTAAATGTCATTTTAATAGACACTATTTTTAAAATGACAAATTCAAATGCATTCTTATCATATATGTATATAAATTCTATACTGTATATTTTTTTGTTTCTATATGTCACTATTCTTTGCTAGACAAAACAAACTTTCTTCTTTTTTTTTTTACGAACGCTTTACCATGTAATAGCAAGTTTGTAGAGCAGAAACAATTTAATGTAATATTAATTTGTAAAAAGAGTAGTACTGTATAAAGAAAAAAATTATATAGGATTTTGATCCATAATAATGTGACAATTATTAAAAATAAAATATTCATTCATTTAAATTCCATGTTTATAGAGTCATTTTGCTCGTAAAAAAGTTCATTTTTAAAAGCATTTACTTTTTATAGAACTAGCCTATCAGCCGTGCTGTGCACGGGATAATTATAGATATTTATATTTATTTTAGATTTTTTTTAATATATAAATTATGTTTTTTAATATTTTTTCTAAAAATAATTTAACAATCTTATCACTCGCCATAGTGTATGAGAGAAGTTAAAAAGGGTACTGCAGTAACTATACACAGATTGTATCTATAATTATTTGTATAAGGAGATTTTAAATGCTGATGAAGAAATTTTGACCAAATTAATAAATGCAGGCATGTGGAAAGACATATGCATTGAAAAAAGTTAATAAATGCTGATAAGAGGATTTTGACCAAATCAATAACTGCTGAGTTTTTTTTAAATAAAAAATAAAAAATTTAGAAAATTCAGATTGGGATATTGAAGCTCCCATAGGCCTTGGGGTTAAAAACCCCCTTTTGCTTAATATATAGCATAGATAGCCTATCACCCGTACTATGCACGGAATAATTATAGATATTTATGTTTGTTTTAATTTTTTTTAATATATAAATTATGTTTTTTAAGATTGTTTATAAAAATAATTTAACAATCTTATCACTAACCATAGTGTACTGGAGAAATTAAAAAGGCTACGGCAGTAACTATGCACGGGCTGTATCTATAATTATTTGTATGAGGGGATTTTAAATACTAATCAAGGATTTTGACCAAATCAATAAATGTAGGCATGTGAATTGGAAAAGGTTAATAAATGATGATTAAGGGATTTTGACCAAATCAATAAATGCTGAATTTTTTTTTTAAATCAGAAATTTAGAAAATTAAGATTGAGTGATTGGAGCTCCCATAAGGCTTGGGTTTTAAAAACTCCATTTTCCTTAATATATTTACAATTAACTATATATGTGAATTGCGATATTTAAATGTCTTTTTTTTTTTTTTTTTTAAATGTCTTCTTTTTTTCCTTTTTTATATTATATTAAAGTTTAATATTTTGATAATAATCATATGTATTGAACTTTTCAAGGAATTAAATATCTTCTTTTTTTTATTAAATTATATTAAAATTTAATATTTTGATAATAATCATATGTATTGGACTTGTCAAGAAATTTTTTTTATGCTTGTTCTTAATGCATTAATATTTTGATAATAATCATATGTGTTGGGATTTTTCAAGGAATTCATATGTGTTGGATTTTAAAGAATTTTTTTTATGCTTGTTTTTAATGCATTAAAGTGTTATTATGAGGGTAAGACTTGGTGGTTGGGAGAAATTAATAAATGCTAAGGTTTTTTTTTTTTTTAAATCAAAAAATCAAGAAATTTAGATTGGGAGATTAGAGCTCCTACAAAACTTGGGATTAAAAATCTCCTTTTACTTAATATATAGTATAGATATAGATACAAGTGCAAATTATGGGAGCAAAGAAAACATGTTCCAAAATTGAGAGGACTAGCAGTTACTGATCGTTGTCATGGAGGGTGACCCACTTCACCCACTAAGACATTGGTTCCGACCGCGTATTGAATCTGATGAGTGGTGTGGCCTATGTCCTCTGCCCCACGTGGTTTCAAGTTTAGAAAAATTACCAATCAGCTTTAAAAATAAAAAATAATTACAAATATATAAGAAGTGCAACTTTTTATGTTTTAAAAAAGATTAATTACACTAATAGTCCCTATAGTTTGGGACTTGTGTCACTTTAGTTCTTGACTTTTCAATTGTGACACATTTGACCTTGAATTTTGAATTTTGTTCCAAATAAAGACAATTGAAAATATCATTAGATTTTTCAAGGGTAAAATCGTCAATTTGATAAAATATAAACTAATTTGATAAAAATAAATGTCAAAAAAATATTTTTAATTTTTTTAAAATTATTTTTATCCACCAATGATAAAATTATGTAAAGTTAATAAAAATTATATGATTAATTTTTTAAAATTAATTTTACATGATCATCATCCAAATACATAATAAAAATTAATTTAGTAAAAAAAAAAAAAATGTCTAAAAGATTTATCAATTTTACATAATTTTATTTTTAGTAGGTAGAAAGAATTTTTTAAAATTCAAAAATATTTGTTTGACATTTATTTTTGTCAAATTAGTTTATATTTTATCAAATTGACAATTTTACTCTTAAAAAATCTAATTATATATTCAATTATCCTTATTTGGAACAAGATTCAAAATTCAGGGTCAAATTTGTCACAATTGAAAAGTCAGGGACCAAAGTGACACAAGCCTCAAACTATAGGAACTATTTGTGTAATTTGCCCTTTAAAAAAAGACAATAAAAGTTGCACATTACTTATTGATAAATAATATCATGTGATGTTATTTATATAATATTTTAAATTAATTACGTAGTAAAAAAGTTTTTTAAGTGAAATATTTTGATTGAATTTTATTAAGTAATTAAGAGTTGTTTGGTTTAAATTTTCTAAAAACATTTATCAAAAAATTCTACTTTCTTATTTTTCGTCTTTTTCTGTTTTCACTAAATTTTTTTAATATTTTGAGCAATTTTTTAATTTTTAGACACCTAACATAAATACACTTAAAAAGTATAATTTTTTTAAAAAAAATCTTTAAAAAATTTACTAAATACCAAAAATACAAAAAAATACAAAAATTCAATACATTTTTCGTATTTTTGTGTATTTATTAATTTTTTAAAATATTTTTTCACAAACATTTTACTTTTTAGACATATCTAAGTAAGATGCATCTAGAATAGTAAAAAAAATGCTAAAAATTTAAAAAAATATTCACTAAAAACAAAAAAAAAAACCATGAAAAACAAAAACTTTATTAAAAAAACTCAAACCAATTACACTAATTAAGATTAGTAAATATTGAATCTAAAACTTAGAGGGAGCATACCTCGAAATCTAAAGTTATACCCACTAGGCCAACCCTTTGAGTAGGGTCAATTCAAAGATAATATTAATTTTTTTTTTGATAAAGGTAGTTAGAAATGTTATGGTCCTCATTTTTTGTTCCTTATCATAAAATGTTAATTAAAATATGTGTTCCGCGTTGTTTTGATATCCTCATTTTAGTTGTAAAATAATAATAAATAAAAAAAAATTGTTTAGTTTTATTTTTTTAAATAAACAGTTTATTTTTAAAATTATATTTAAATCTTATCTTTGTAATATAAATATAATTTAATCATATAATTATCAATATTTAATTAATTCAATTTTACATAAATAATGTGCTCGGCAAACATAAAATCATAAACAATTTAAATTACCAAAATAAGCTTCGTTAAGTGATGAGAATATAAGTATAGTCCGTAAATGTATAGCTCAACCTGTTCAAGAACTCAAAGACAAGTCGTGTGGTACACTAGATCAAGACTCAGCAATAAGAACCAACTTCTAACTGTTTACTGTTAAGAGTTAGTGTGTAATCTCTCTTAGTTAGTTTGACTCTCAAGTTGGGTTAACAGTTGTTACAAACTTCTATATAAAATGTAATAGCTTAGTGATGAATGATAAGTTGAATGGAATCAAAATATTCTTGATCCCACTAATTTTGTTGCACGAATCATATTTTATCAACTTCCAAGCTTTTATCAATGGTAAGTGGTTGGTGGCCTTCCAAGCTTTCATGTCAAGTCTAGATTTATTTGGCATTTTTATGTCAGTTTGGCTTTTGAGTAATTTGATTAAAAAGTCGTATGCGGTTTTTATAAAGGGATTATTTGGTGATTTTGAAGAAATGTTCACACTTTCTAGCACAAAATATTTGTTATGTTGTCTTTAGAAACTAACACAGAACTATTAATTTTACTATTTTAACTAATAAAAATTAAATTGGGACAACATTTGAACTTGTAGCAAGACTATCATGTAATTTTCCCTCGAAAGAAACTCAAGAAATTTATTGTCACTTACAATAAGATTGCAGGAAAATTGCTCGTGGGCTCAGTGATGGACTAGTAAATTTTGAGTGCCAAATACTATACTATTATAGAAAAATTCTACTTGGGATTCTATCTATTTCATTCAAATCAATCGGTTCAGGGGATTACGTGCCCCCCTTCTCATTTTGTAATTTTTATATTATAATTTATTTGAGTAAAAAATGAGGTTTTCTTAAATTTATAGTTATTTTTGCTAAAAATCTGAAATTTTGATGTGGTCAAATTAGAAATTTTAATTTGTGGTAAAATTAAGAATTAATGAAATTAAGAATTTTGATATGTGATAATTTATGCTGGAATTGGGAATTTTGATTTGCAATGAATTGTGTTAAAATTAAATTTTTTATTACTATTACAATTATTATTATTATAAATTTTGAAACAAAAAAAATCCGTCCTGATAAATTGTACAAGTTTGCATTAAAAACCTTTTAATGAAATATTAGTTTTTAAGCTTAAAGTAAATCAAGAAGTTTATTTTATATTATTATTAGTAATTTTAAGAAGAATAAAAATATTTTATAAATTAATTTTCTGATTAGGCAACTGCCTATAAACCAACCCACATTTGTAAACTAGCATATAAATACGGCATAATTAAACTCTTCTAAGAAAAACACACTTGAATCACCATCACCAAACACCCATTTTAAGCCTTCAAATCTTCCAACACAACCACCTCATCAGCAGGCTTGGCCGCCACCATTGTAGACGGTAGTGGTGGCGGTGATGGTGGAGTCTCAACCTCCTCTCTTTCGCAGTAGTCATCAAGCACGTGGCTCTCCTCGGAGGTAAACCCTAGCATTTCAAGCATGGCAGGTCTGCATTGATTCACGATGGTCCGAATGGCACGACAACAGCCCGGACCCATGTAAGCCTCGCCGTTGAGGAAGAACAACACTGCCTCTCCAATGCACGAGTGGATCTCTAGCATTGCGTCCCAGCAAGTCGATGACTCGTTCGATTGCAATCGCTCCATGAGGCTCAGAGTTGGTTCTGCTGGTGGTTGTGGTGGTGGTGATGAGGATGTTGATTTCATGCCCCATGCAGCCAAAAAAACAGTGAAGAGGAAGAGCTTTGAAACTGAAGCCATTGTAAAGAGAGATGAGAGATGGGGATGAAGGATTTGATTTTATATATAGAGATGAAAGAATAGGGAGGTTGTGAGTACGTTTCATGCATGGGAAAATCAGGAGTTTGAAGGAAGACTACGTGGATTTAATAGAGGGGAAGTTGATGAGAGTATCATTTAATATATACAACACATGTTATTAGCAATTATAAGATTTAATTTTAATATCAGTAAGTTCTGAATTTTCTGTAACTGTCAGTTAAATCTAGAGTCATTGATCAGACCTGATTTTTTTTTTTTTTTTTCATTTGACAAAGTAAAGAAATACCCCTCATATTTGTTTTATTATCATATAAAGTATACACCTGAATTGGTATATGTTCGTTTTCGTCACGTTTTTAATTTTTTAAAAATAGTCCTAATAATTATTTGTTTAAACGGGAAATATTTTTTAGTATTTAATATAATAAAAAATAAAAGTAAACAAAAAATATTTTTCAGAATTAACAAAAAACAAACCTATTAGGGCAAAAAATATTTTTCACTTTTGAAAAACAGAAAACGTTTTCCGGACTAAAATTTTATCAATGTCATCACAATACCATCACTGTCTCCATCACCACCACCATCGCCCCACCACCATGCCTCCACCTTCATTCCACCGTCACCACCACCAAACATAGAAAATATTTTGAAAAAAAAAATCTGTAAAAAATATTTTCTGTTAGAAAATTTTTTTTCACCCAAACAACCAAAGCATATATTTCTTACCTCTTGTAGCTACCCATAACAAACTGACATCAAATTTTGTAATTTTTGTAGTTTAACTACTGCTTCAAATAAGTTGAGTAGTAGGTTATTCAAATTTAGTTTAAAAACTTAATAAATTTAAAATTATGTTTAAATTTAATTTGTTTACGGACTGAGTAGATCTCAGACAAATTTTTAGCCAATCGTAGGTAAATCAAGCTTGAATAACTTGATTCGCTTAACATTTTTTTTCTTCTCTTTTTTTTTATTGGTCTTAACAACCTTAATTCTTAATTAGTATTAAGCCACACACCATTAGTGTGTGCATGTACAGACATTTTGAAGGTTAGCCCATGGATGCTGAGTGGCCTTCTGGCCCGATACACTAGAACAAAACCAGGTCAATGAGTGACTCCCCAGCCCAATCAATTTGTAGCCCAGACCAAGTATTAAAATGGGGTGATTTTATTTGTACTCAAATAAAATTCTGTACACTCGACTAAAATTTTAAAATTTTAGTTTATATTATATCATAATATAAATTTACTAATAAGGATAATACACATTAAATATTAAAATAATTTTTTTTTTTCCGTAATACACCCAAACTACTTATATATTTCATAGTTATCTTGATCTTCTCTTCAAGTTTCAATTATTTTTTCTTCATTCTAAAACTTCAATCCACTCCATCAATACTCACTATTTTTATTAATATCAATGGGTTTGGAATGGTTGCTATCACAACATCTTGCTGTGACAACAAAACCTTACCATTTTGGTGGGTTTGATTTGTATATTAAAAACAAAAGAAGAAGGAAAAAAAAAAAAAAAAAAAACAGAAAAAGGAAATCAATAGAAGCAATGGTGTTCATTCACTACAGCCTGACTTTACTTTTCGTTTATTATAAGAAAATCAATCTCTACCCAAGTTTTGTTTCTCATACTTCTAACCATGAGGGAGGCCTCAAGCAGGGTTAATGGTCTAGGAGATTCAAAGAAGAGATAGAAAAATTCCACTAACATTTACGAGCAACAACCCATTAGAATCCTAAATTTAATCTCACAAATTGAGTGTGTGTGAAATTAGGATTTTTGATTTATTTGTTATTTAGGTGTACCTTAAAGAGTAATTTTAAAATAATAATAATAATAATAGCATGTATTGAAAATAAATTATAACACTAAATAATTTAATAATATATATTAAAAAATTGGATGTACTTAATATTTTTTGAGTGTAAATAGAATTCCCAGGGATTCTATTTGAACTCAAAATACGTCTGAGTACGCCCAATTTAAATTCATAAATTTAAATTCCTAATATGAATTTACTAATAAGGACAACACCCATTAAATCTTAAAATAATTTTTTTTTCTTCTCATGGTATACTCTAATCAGTTATTCCTATTCAAATCTCAATATCTTCTTCCCTAAGAGATCAAAATTATTTCTTCTTCTTCTTCTTCTTCTTCTTCCTCCCTCCAAAACTCCAATTCACCCTACCAAAACTCACCAATATCATCAACATCATTGTTTTTTTATTATTTTGAAACCTTAAACCGTAGAAGAAAGTTTGAACAAAATCAAATAATAGATGAGAGTAATAATCAATATAGTTTTTTGAAGCAACCTATCAAAAAGGACGCAAGTATTCATACAAAGGGATTTCACAAATTTTGTAGAGCACCATCAATTATTTTCTATATTTTTTTTTTTCAAAAATTAAAGGGCTCAGTAGTTAGATTAACAATAACATATTATTGGAGTTGTTCTTATTTTGTCATTTAAATAGTACATTATTTGAGAACTACTCTTTCTTGTTAGTGCCTGATGCTTATGTGCTTATAAGTTTGGTATTTACTTTTTCACGAGCATTCTTGTAGATAATTTATAATGTAATTTTTTTTTTTTGTATTGAAAAGTTTTATAATACTTATGTAAAAGTTTAGTTTTTTTCTGTATTTATAATGCTTATATGCTTATAAATTTGATTTTTTTTCTTTTTTTTATGTATTTGAGAATTATTTTTTGTATTGAAAAGTTTTTGAAATATTTTAGTTTTTTTAGTTTGTTTATTATTTATTATTTAAGTTTACTTGAGAGTAATTTAGGAAAAATAATAGGGTGTAATAAGAGTAAAATAAAATTTTAAATAATTAAGAGTGTATTTAGAAATTAAGAATACTTAATAATTTGTTAGGTATAAATAGAATCCCCCCGAATTCCCATTAAAATGGTGATGACAATTTTGAAGCCCAAATGACTCGCAAACTCAATTACAGGTTTGTTTGAGTTAAACTGAGTTGAATAGAGTACCCAAAATGGCCCAATTGTTTAGGCCTTGGATAAGGTTTTTGTTTTTTCAGTGTTTGAGAGTTTTTTTTAGGGAAAGTTATCAATAAATCCTAAATATTGAAATTGTGCTCCATTTAGTCTTAATTTTTTTTCTTTTGATCTATTTGGTTCTTTCTATTGCTGAATGACGTAAATACCACTACATATTTTTCTGAACGCTTGAATAGATAATGGTGTGGTGTGGCACAACCTCATGTTTGTGTGTTTTCGAAATTTGTGTTCGGCATGTGTCACATTGAGGGTGATCGGTGGGTGCCACACATCAATAAAGTGCACTAAGGCTCTTTATACTTTTTGCCTTGGAATAATGTATGTCACGTGACACACAGTGTTTGGCATGTGTCATATTGAGGGCGATCGGTGGGTGCCATACATCAACAAAGTACACTAAGGCTTTTTATGTTTTTTGTCACGTGACACACAATGTTCGGCACGTGTCATATTGAGGGTGATCGGTGGGTGCCACACATCAACAAAGTACACTAAGGTTCTTTATGCTTTTTGCCACGTGACACACAATGTTCGGCACGTGTCATATTGAGGGTGATCGGTGGGTGCCACACATCAACAAAGTGCACTAAGGCTCTTTATGCTTTTTGCCTTGGAATAATGTATGCCACGTGACACACAGTGTTTGGCACGTGTCATATTGAGGGTGATCGGTGGGTGCCACACATCAACAAAGTGCACTAAGGTTCTTTATGCTTTTTGCCTTGAAATGATGTATGTCACGTGACACACACAAGGAAGGGTATATTTGACCACTCAATGTTACCAAACAAAGGAAATATGATCAACTGGTAAGATATTTTCCCACTAATAGGACTAATTAGAACAATAGAAATAACCTTAGGACCAATCGGTAAAAGTGTTTGTCAGATAGGATTTATTGGTAAATATCATTTTTTATTATTATGGGGAAATTACATATTAGTGGAGTAGTAAAGAAATTTTGAGTTAATTATTCAAAAGTCTTTATAAAGTTGATGTTTCATTAAGTCCTATTTTATTATTTTTAATCAATAAAATCTTATTTTTAAAAGATTTTTATTTATATGACTTTTTTATTCTTAAAAAAAAGGAATTGAAAAGCGTACTGAGAAAAATTATAAGTATTTCAAATGGACAATATTATTCATCAATTATCAAACATTATGCCCCATACTCCACTACAAAATTGTGGACCACATCCTCTCCACCAATCACAGTCACAACTCTTCTAGGCACTACAAGACCATATCTCAAAGTAGTAGATAACTTCTCCTAACTCATTACTTTTATTTTGTTGTTTTAAAATTTAAAAATGTCATAAATTTTAGGGAAAATTATTTATAAGTCCTATTAAGGAGACTTATGTTACATATGGTCCTACAAAAAAACTTATATTCCCATAAGTCATGTGTGAAGTTTATTAACACATTTGACACTTACATAAACGTAACGTGACGTGACACTTACATAAACGTAACGTAACGTGTCACATTACGTTTCGCAAACTTGCTAGGTTTTTGATTTTTTTAATTGAATGTGAAAAAGTTATATATTTTCTATGGTAACATTCAATTTCACGTTTCGCAAACTTGCTAGGTTTTTGATTTTTTTAATTGAATGTGAAAATATTACTTTCTATGGTAACATTCAATTTCCTATATAGCAAATTGAATGTTACCATAGATTAAGTTTGCGAAACGTAACGTGATACCTACATAAACGTAACGTGAGGTGATACCTACATAAACGTAACGTAACGTGTCACGTTACGTTTCGCAAACCTAATACCATTTATTTACAACTTATAGGATCTTGTGGAATACATTCATATCTAAATAGGACTTGAGACTCTATAAGAAATTACATAGGTGTTGGCTATATATTTTGTAAAAGCCAGTTACAGTTCGACACGTGGCGAAGTAAGGGCAATACAGGAAGAATGTTTAATCTTCGATCATGATCGTGTACGTGGCGGATAATATTGGTTCTTGCGTGGTCTGAGTAGCATTGGATCAGCGAAGAGATACAAGGTGACGTGGCTTCAACGGTTACTCACATTCAAATTCAAATATAGGAGGGAAGCCCAACTGCAAGTAATGGCATAGTGGAACTACTTATAAGGCAGCATGATCAAGCAATCATGGAGGAGCAGTTCGACGGTTTGAAGTGCAGTTCGATGGTCATCCTTGAGGAGTATAAATAGCAGGGAAGCCCCCAGAAAAAGCCCCTAGACTCAGATCCAAAAAACCAGTCATTTACTTCATATTTTCTTTTTCCAGCTTTACATTTCCAGTCTTTACATTTCCTGCACTTTAAATACCTGTTCTTTACATTCCTGCACTTTAAATTCCTGCACTGCACTTCGTTCATAGGAGTAGTTTCAAGTAGATTGTTGTTGTAAACCTCTACGAGGCTGAGTTTGGATCATTGTAAGTTTCATCTTAATGAAATACTTCAATTGTTCGTCATTTAACTGTTATTTTGCTTAATTTCTCCTAAATCAAGCCACCAGTAAAAGTCCTCTTCATTGAGGCTGAAAGAACTAAAACACAATCATCTGATAATTGGTTGGCAATTATAATTTCTATAAGGACTGATTGATCCTTGCTGGCACGCTCGCATTTACAAAAATACCCTTCGAAAGCCAAAAAGCCAACATATATTTTTGGCACGCCCGGTGGGACTTGTTAAAATGGCTAGACGAAGAAGACAAGGAGAAAATGAACGCTTAGAAGAAGGCGTAGAAGGAGAGGTAGAAATACCTAATCTAGAGGATAATGTGGTAACACATCCTGTGGAAACTCCTATGTTATCAGAACCTATGGTCGAACAGACCAGTACTTCGGGACAAGAACCAAATGTTCATAATATTGGACGAAACCAAGGAATTGGACCATCCACTGTTCCATCTACTCAGCCAACAAATCCATGGGATGGCTTAGTAGATGCTATGGGACAACAATTAATGAACACAATGGAAAGGTGGGCAACATCCTTTTTGGATCGAATGAATAACCACCAACCAACAAACACAAGACACACAGAGGAAGTTTTAAATGTCCCTCAGCAAAGATTGGCTAGAGACAAACAGCCTATGCAAGTTAATGGACATTCTAATGGTCAAACTAGTAACCAGAACTATGAAAGACCATCACCTCAGTCTTGGTATGAACCCATTTCGAGGCCTATAGCAGGCCAAAATGCCTCAGTACTCAACAATGAAGCCACACAAGTTGGTGGATCTGGTCAAGTACAAGAAACTGGCGTAAGAATGGTTACAAATCCCATGTTCGAAGCCATACCTGGCACTAGGGGGTATAATAATCCCTTATTCGAATTTATACTCGGGGGTTGGAAGGTTGGCCTGCAAATAGAAGGGACACAACACCTGTTCCAGCACCTTTCGCAGGTCCTTTCGCAGGACAGGCTCAAAGGGGTTACCCACACCCCCAACAGCAACCTGCACCACATGGACAACCAGTCCCAAATGTACCACCTTATGGACCAAGAGGACCGCAAGCACAAGTTTGTCCACCAAATCCTGTGTTTGTCCCTCCAGTAGTGGTTCAGCAGGCACAAAATATGGTCCCTAGGAACCAAATTGCTGATATTGTTAGGGAGATGTGTGGACCGATGGCTCGGGGGGTCCAGACTCCTGTATACAGAAAACCATACCCAGAATGGGTAGATAGGGTACATGAATACCCAAGGGGGTTCAGGATACCAGATTTTACCCTTTTCTATGGGAGTGAAACCAATCAACAATAGAGCATATTGCTAGGTTTGCTGCTCAATGCGGTGAATTTACTAATCATGACTATATGAAACTAAGATTATTCCCAAATTCTCTAACTGGGGGAGCATTTGTATGGTACATCAACCTTACACCTGGCTCCATTCAAAATTGGCAACAAATGGAAGAGGCATTTCATGCCCAATTCTTCCAATCGGAGCCAGAGGTATCCATGGCAGACTTGGCAAGATTGAGTCAAATGCCTGAAGAAAAGGCTACTCAGTTTATTGCCAGATTTAAAAGGGCTCGAAATAAATGTAGAGTCATCCTGCTAGAGCCAGAATTCGTAAGATTGGCTCAAAATGGCCTAGAGTTCAGGCTTCGAAAGAAGTTTGACTCAACTGAATTCAGAGATTTGGTGGAACTAACCTATAAGGTGTCTAGGTACGAAGCATTACTAGAAGAGGAACAAGATCGAAATAATGCATCGTACAAGACATATTATAGAGATCCTAATTATGAGATCGATGCAGCAGAGATTGTGGACAAAGAACCTGTGATTTGTGAGGCATTAATTCATAAGGATACAACAATTGACCAGCAGTTTAAAAAGAAAGACTTTCACAGAAAGTATTCTTTCGATTTAACAAAGGCAGATGACATCTTTGATCATTTGCTCGCGGCCAACTTCCTTAAGTTACCTAAAGGAGTAAAATTGCCATCTCCAGATGAACTTAAGGGAAAAGTATATTGTAAATGGCATAACTCTTGGTCTCACTCGACTAAAAACTGCATTGTTTTTCGAGACAGGATCCAAGAACAAATTCGGAAAGGAAGTTTGAAGTTCCCAGCCAAAACAGAAAAGGCCATGGGGATCGACAGTAATCCATTTCCAGAAGTTGGAGAGGCGGCGGCCAATGTCATTACGTCAGACTTCCAGAACTTGTCCTTGACAGAATTGGAAGAAGTCAATGTGCAGATGCATGTTGCTAACCAGACAACCATCAAGAAGGACACTAGAAACCCACCAGCTATTGGACAAGGTTTCTCACACCGGAGGGAACACTCTGATGAAGAATCACTGGATGATGATTCCTTAGAGGCAGCAGTGATACAAAGGATGTGTCCCAGGTGCAGACTGAGTTATAAGTGGTTGAAAGGGCTTCTAGTTGATGGGAAGCAATATTACAGGGATGTACAGAGACGTCCTAAATCAACCAATGCTTACAACAAAAGGCCGTATCCGGCTAGTGATAGGCAGCGACCACTAGTGGTTGAGCCTGCAATGGTCAGAATACATGCTAAAGGCAAGAGGCCCTTATATGAATTCAGGCCACCTAACTATTACAGAATGGAGAGCAGTCATTCTGAAAGAAGACTGGAGAAAGGCTCAGTTCATGGGATCAAAGCCAGAGATTGGCCCCCTAGACCAGCCTCACGCAGGACAGAAAGTGGCTACCTTCATCGAAGGTCTGAATCAGGCTCGAAACATGAGGTCAGGGCCAAGCACTTACCTTCACAGCCAACTTCGAAGATGGCTTCGAAGGTAGAAAAAAGCGGTTCAACATCTGAGTCAGTAAGTTCGTGGGTACCTGGAGTTCCAGACTGGTTTGTAATGCAAAACAAACCTAGGGAAGTGCCTGCCCGAAGAGATGTTGGAATCCAAGGCAGGATGGTCAAGCCTCCTTTGGTGGCTCCGAACAATTGGGTATTGCTTAAACACCCAAAGACAAAGGAACCAGATATGGTCCCAGTCATTTCGAGATCACAAAGGAGAAAGATTCAGCGCAGGTACACTCAGTACCAGAACGATATGAAAGAAAATGGAGAGAGCTCTTCATTGGTCCAGACAGAAGAAAAGAAGACTCCAAAGTCAGACCATACTCCAAAGCCGACTCTACAAAGCAAAGTGGGTTGCAGCAGAGAACAGTTGGCCAAGGTTCATTCTGAACTAAAAGCCAGAGAGAAGTCTAGCTTAGCAGGATTGGAGAAAGCTCTGATGGAGAGTGATAGCGAGACAGAAGAGGAAATTGGCATAAGCCAAAAGAAAGAAATGGTAGAGGAAGAAATGTTCGAAGCCTTCATGGCTGAGCAAACATTTTTGGTTGAAAAACCAGTTGAGAAAGATCCTTCGAAGGAATCAGTTAACAATGAAGTGCTAGAGTGCAGCATGGAGGATGCTGCTGAAGTAACTGATCAAGGTGGCCAAGGGAGGAAATTGATGCAGATCCTCAACCCTTCATAGCCTGTGCAGACTTTGCAGAGGCCAAGTTGTATATTGAGGGAGTGACACCACTCAGTATACTGAGGAAAGCTGATGGCTCAGCCGAAGTGACGGCTGATGAGGAAGTGACACACCTAAAGCACTTAATCCAAGAAAGTGCTGATGAAGAGATTGTCATTAAGGATGACAATGATGCCTGGTTGTAGGCAAAAAGATGAAGAACAAGAAGCCAAGTCTTTGGCTCTAATTAAGTTTTTAACATTGGATGTAAAATCAATAGTCCAGCAAGTAAAGGAGCAAGAGAGAAAAGCCATGATAATTGGCTGCAAACAAGAGCAGCAACAGGTCAGAATTTTGACCCTTGGTAAATACTGTGCATTGGACATTGAAACAAAAGTCCAGGAGATACAGGAAGAGGATGCCTTATGGACAGATTTTGTCTATGAGGAGGAGGGCAAAGATGTTGAACTAAAGAACCTGGGAGCAAAACAAAGCGAGAAGGTTGCTTCGAAGGTAGAAGAAACCAAGGAAGAAGCTTCAATAAGTTCTCAGACACAAGACCCCTTAGAAGAAGTAAATTTAGGGGAAGGTTCTATGCAACAGCCCACCTATATAAGTGCTTGTTTGAATGATCTGGACAGGGACCAGTTATTGGTTGTTCTAAAGAAATATAAAGATTGCTTTGCATGGTCTTATAATGAACTACCAGGATTGGATAGGTCATTAGTGGAACATAGGCTCCCTATGAAGCCTAATTTCAAGCCATACAAGCAGAAACCAAGAAGAATGAGTCCAGAAGTAATTCAGAAAGTCAAGAAGAGATTCTTAGACTACTCAAGGCAGGCTTTATTAGGACAGCCAGGTATGTTGAATGGCTATCTAATATTGTGCCTGTAGTCAAGAAGAATGGTAAAATGAGGGTATGCATTGATTTCAGAAACTTAAATCTAGCAACTCCAAAAGATGAGTACCCTATGCCTATAGTGGATCTGTTGGTAGACAGTTCAGCAGGGCATCAAGTTTTATCAATGATGGATGGGCATTCTGGTTATAACCAGATCTGCATTGCAGAGGAGGATGTCCACAAGACAGCATTCAGATGTCCTGGAAATATTGGCACCTTCGAATGGGTTAAAATGCCATTTGGCCTGAAGAATGCTGGGGCTACATATCAGAGGGCTATGAACACTATCTTTCATGACCTCATTGGAGGGTATTTAGAGTGTTATATTGATGACATTGTAGTTAAATCCCAATCCATGGAGGAGCATCTGTTTCACTTAGAAGCAGCCTTTGAAAGAATGAGAAAGTTCAAATTGAAGCTCAATCCTCTTAAGTGTGCTTTTGGCGTATCATCTGGAAACTTCTTGGGCTATGTGGTACACAAGAAAGGAATACAGATTGACCAGAATAAAGCCAAAGCCATCATTGAAGCCAGACCTCCATCAAGTAAGAAAGAATTACAAAAGTTCCTTGGACAGGTTAACTTTCTTCGAAGGTTCATTTCTAACACTGCAGGGAAAACTAAAGTATTTTCTTCCTTGTTAAGGCTGAAAGATGAAGAGGAATTTGTGTGGACAGCAGAGCATCAAATTGCTTTCGAAGGTATCAAAGCCTACTTGGCCAACCCTCCAGTGCTGATGCCACCAAAGGGTGATAAGCCCTTGAAGTTGTACATAGCTGCAGCAGAAGATTCATTGGGAGCTTTCTTGGCCAAGATAATGAAGAAGGCAAGGAGCAAGCTGTTTATTACCTTAGTAGGTTTTTAAATTCTTGTGAATGTAAATATTCAGCTGTTGAAAAGCTGTGTCTTGCTTTGTATTTTGCTGCAATGAAATTAAGATACTATCTTTTACCTACAACTGTCTTGGTAATTGCAACCACAGATTTGGTTAAGTACATGTTATCTAGACCTATGTTGAGGGGAAGAATTGGCAAGTGGATACTAGCCTTATCAGAGTTTCATCTAGAATATGTCCCTCAAAGGGCAGTAAAAGGGCAAGTTTTAGCCAATTTTCTGGCAGACCATCCATCTCAAACAGAGAGCCAAGAGATAATGGAACTTGGTATGGCTAGTGTTGAGCCATGGCAGATGTGGTTCGATGGGTCGAAAGCCAATGGCTTAACTGGAATTGGTATTGTGATTAGGTCTCCACAAGGGGTAGAAACCACACATGGTTTCAGAGTGGATGAAGCTACTTGTTCCAATAACCAAGCTGAATACGAAGCCTTAATAGTGGGACTAGAAATTCTTATTGGATTACAAGTTCATGCAGTTGACATATTTGGAGATTCTCAATTGGTGGTTAACCAAGTGAAAGGGATTTTCAAGTGTCAAAGCATAAGCATTTTACCATACTATGTTGTTGCATTACATCTGCTTTCTCAATTTCAAATAGCAAATGTAACTCATGTTCCAAGATTCTTGAATAATAGAGCTAATGATGTGGCTCAGAAAGCTTCGAACTTCAAGAGAAGGGATAATGCCCAAAGGGACATAAGCCAAACAACATATCAGAAATTGATACCACCTTTGAATAAAAGGAATGTGGTCTTGGAAGTCAATCATAATGACTTACAAGAACAAGATTGGAGGCATCCAATAATGCAGTACTTGGCTGGTCCATCTTCGAAGGCCAGCAGGAAAATTAAATTGCAGTCTATGCAATATATGATATATGGTAATGCTCTCTACAAAAGGGGGGAGATGGCTTATTGCTGGAATGTTTAGGCCCAAAAGAAGCATTAACAGCTATGGCTGAGGTTCATGAAGGCATCTGTGGTGCTCATCAGCCTGGTGTGAAGATGAGATGGTTGCTTCGAAGGCATTCCTACTATTGGCCAACTATCCTTAAAGACTGCATAGAGTATGCAAAGGGTTGCCAGGCATGCAAAAGCATGGCACAATAAGGCATGTGCCCATAACTGACCTACATGCAGTAGTGAAGCCCTGGCCATTCAGAGGGTGGGCTATGGATATGATGGGAAAATACACCCACCTTCTTCGAAGCATCATTGTTTCATTCTAGTGGCCACTGATTACTTTACTAAGTGGGTCGAAGCCAAGCCATACAAGGCTGTAGACCAGACAGAGGTCATTGGGTTCATTAAAGATTTGATCCATAGATTTGGCATCCCACAAACTATAACTGTGGATAATGGGACTGTGTTCGATGGGAAGATGGTGAAGTCCTTTGTGGCAGAATTTGGAATTAGCCTTGTTAATTCCACACCCTATTATGCACAAGCCAATGGTCAAGCTGAATCATCCAATAAGTCCTTGAAAAAGGGAATACAAAAGGTTGTGGAAGATAATCCTAGGGATTGGCATAACCTGTTGTTGGATGTTTTGTGGGCTTACAGAACTTCCCCAAGGTCAAGCACAGGAGTCACTCCTTATGCCTTAGTGTATGGGCATGATGCAGTGTTACCTGTGGAAATTAATGTTAAATCTTTGAGGGTAAGATGCCAAGACCAGCTAAATCCTGAGCAATACCATCAGAGTATGTGCTTGGAATTAGAAGGCGTAGATGAAGCCAGAATCCTGGCATTAAATAGCATTCTCTTACAAAAGAAGAAAGCAGCCAAAAATTACAATAAGAAAGTCAAATATATTGGCTTTGATGAAGGTGATTTGGTATGGAAAACAATACTCCCAATAGGAATTAAAAGCCATAAGTTTGGCAAATGGTCACCTAACTGGGAAGGACCATATCAAATTCATAGAGTTCTGCCTTTTGGAGCATACCATTTGAGAAATTTGAATGGGTATATACATCCCAAAAAGATTAATGGCAGATATTTAAAACCTTATTTTCCAACCATTTGGGAAACACAAGGAATAAAATAAACACCAAGTACAAGAACATAAGATTGCTCAAATGATAGACAAAAATTTGTTCTTTCATAAAGAATTAAGTACATTTTGCCACAAATTGGCCCAAAAATCATTACAGTGTCTTAATTGTTTTTGTACAACAGATTTCCTATTGGTAAATGCTGAAAACAGTCGAATAGCTGCAGCCATCTCTTCCTTTCGATCAGCCAGTCCTTGGTTGGTAATTTGCAGTTTAGTGTCAGTTCGGACTAAGGCCTGATTCACTGCAGATAGCTCCTCTTCAAGTTGAGCTTTCCTCTCCAGCAACTGGACTCGAAAGTGGGAGGCAGAGGAGTGTTGTTCCTTAAGCTTTGACACTTCAGTATGTACGTGGGAAACAAAACTCTGGTCGCCAGCCAATTTCTCATCCTCAGCCTTGGCAGCCTGACAAATGCTAATGTAAAAATCGACAGTAGCTGCTGCCTGAGATAGATGACTTGAAACATTCATGCCGGACTGCTCAGCAACTTTGCAGCATTGGAGGAACCCATTTCTGATTATAGGCCTTTGTAGAGCCTCGAAGGGGATCCTCGAAAAAGAAATCAACAGATCCAGGCATGTGTCCAGGTCTATCAAAGGTGCAGAAGGCTTGCTGCTGGAGGAAGAAGAGCTCTCAAAAATTTCCAGCAAGGAGTCAGCCAAAACTAATGGCTCAGCTTCAACATTGAATGTTGGAGAGGTAGAGGGTATGTCGAAGAGACTAGCTAGTCTGGCTTCGAAGACATCAACCTCATCCATAGACATGAGAGGCGCAGAGAGAGTTGTGGTGGAAGGCACAGAGGACTGCATGGGGATAGGAGAAATGGATGGAGCATTTTTGGCAGTCTCTATGGTCTTAGCCACCAATGAATCAAGCGAGGAGGGGCTGGAAGTAGGCAAAGGTGATGAATTATGAGTTGGAGAACTTCCAGCACCCTCAATTGGGGAATTAGCTGCCTTCGAAGAAGAGGTAGCAATTGGAATTTCCTTGGAAGGAGAAGGAGGAGCAAGGCTCGAAAGAGAAGTAAATTGAGGGATAGGCTCAGTGGTTATTGCTGCAAAGAAATATGAAGTAATGTCAAGTCTCAATATTAAAGATTCGACAAGAAAAGAATAGAGGCATGAAAGAAATTACTTGTTCCAGAAGCGCTGGCACTGATGGGAGAGCTGCGAAGAGAGTAATGTTCGGCAGTCTGTTGCCTTCTTGCAGCTTCCCTTTGTAGTGCGTCAGCAGCAGCAGCTTCATCCCTCAGAAATTGTTACTGTCGTCTCTTCTCAGCCCTCTCGAAGACAATTATGACCTTGGAATACTCTTGTTCTACGGCCTTAGCAACTGCTTCGTGGACGGGATCTTCAACCAAGTTAGTAGTTGAAGCAACCACTTTCCTTCTTTTTTCTATTGCTTCGGCAATGGTCTCGGAATCGGAGTCTTCGACGAAATCAGAAGGAGAGACAGTTATCTTTCTTCTCTTTTTCTCTGTATTGATATTGTCGGCTCTCTTTTCCTTCTCAATTTCTTCAGTCTGAGATCCGGATTCCCTAGAAAAGAGCTCCTCTTCTACTTCTCTAGCAGCTGTCTTCTGTTGAACCAAGTCAATCACTTTTTTTCTTCTTTTCAAGGGAGACTCCTGCTCTTGATCTTCTTCTTCTTCTTCTTCTACTTGAACCTCAGATATTTCCTTTTCTAGCTCAAGGAGTCTCCTCTTCTTTTGCTGTTGACCACCTTCACAGAGGAAGAATTAAGAATAAGATAACCAGCATCATAGAGAAAGTCGAAGGAAAGAAAACAAAGGTATATACCTTTCTTCGAAGCAGCCCAAGTGACTTTAAGAGGAGTTGAGGCAGCAGGAATGGACTGGGTTGGAAGAGGCACAGTGGAAGAAGTAACAGTTCCAGTTCCCTTGGGCTTGGGCACATCCAACACCTTTAGTAGGTTTTGAGGTGAAATGGCCAAATAGACTTCCATATTGCTCACCCACCAATTTTGGTATCTCTTCAATACGGTACCTTGAGGAATGAAAGGGGTATACTCAAAATTGGCCAAGTCATCTATAAATTTGAAGGTTGCCTCTTCTAGCCTCGACCTCCGAACCTTCAAATCTCTCCTAGTAAGGCTCAAATTGGTGTTGCTGCAGAGAGGTATTGGGACCCCTTGTGTGAAGCCAAATTGTCTAGCAAATTGAGCAGGACAATAAGGCTCAGCTATGCATTTATAAGCTCTGGGATTCGTAGTCCCGATGAATAGCTCTCTAGGAAGCAGAAGGGAAGCCCATATATCCTTGTGAGCAGGCGAGGCACAGAGCCTGTCACTTAGGAAATTATTCAACCAAGTTGGACCAATGCTGGGTTCGAAGGGACGGAAACGGTGAATAGGAGGGGCAGCTGGTAGTTGATGGAAGAAAGAGAAATAAAAGGCAAAAGTAGAGGGAGAAAGTGAAGCATTGGCCAGTCTTATGCCATGGGTAAGAGAGTGTAGCCCAGAAAATTTAAGGCATTTGGATTGTAATTCAGTAAAATAGGCGAAAAGCCAAAGCTGAAGGATCCAGAATGGCCCCCCTTGATTAGCATCTAAGGGTTTTTCACAAAAGAGGGAGCAAACTCTATATACATGGCCTAGAACATATGGGGCCAAGGCTACCCTTTTCTGCAAAACAAAGGCTTTGGCAAGAGGGGCAAATTCAGGCATGATTCTTTGGGAGGAGGTGCAGAAGAGGAATTTGCAAAGCCAATATAACAAGAAGGAAAAGAATTCCCTATCAGTTACCAGGCCCTCTCTTTTATTCTCAGCTTTAACAAAATCACTGTAAGATGAGTTAAGAGAGGGGAGGGAGAAAGGGACTGCTAAGTCAGGGAAATCTGGTGTAATGGGGGTACCAATAGGGGATACTCCTAGTAGATGGCAAATATCAAGAACAGTAGGGGCCATCATCCCACATCTAAATTGAAAGAAATTAAAGATAGGGTTCCAAAAACATAAGGCAGCAGGAACTAGGAAAGGGTCCTCTGAGATAGTTACCCTAGATAGTCGAAGAGCATCGAGAAGGCAGAGCTCTTGAAGGTCCAGTGTCCTAGTAGGGATGACCCGGTCATACCATTCTTGCCACTCCGGTCTCACCGTGGGCCAGCATCGGTGAGGGCGATTAATTCTCCAGTTCCTCCAGTCGAGACCACCTTCATAAAGGAGACATTGGTTCTCCAGACGAGGGTATAGGGCTGGGAGCTCAGTAAGGATCTCTTTGAATATGGGCCCGAGCACGTAGTCTTGCTGCACATGGCGACGAGGGACAAAAATACGCCCATCGATAGCGTTTTTCTCCCCAGCCTTGTACTTCTCACATTCTGCATCAATGAGTCTTTTCAAGGCCACAGATGAGCTCACACGCTCTATGACTGGCACTTTTGGTGAAGAAGAAGCCATTGATAGTACGTTTTTTCAGAAAGTGAAGAGAGAGTAGAGAAAGAAGTGGAAGACTGATGAGGGTTTGTATGTTGAGAACGTAAGTAATTCCAGAACGCGAAACAAAAAGGTTTTAAAGGCCTTTGTGTCCGGAAAATATATCACGTAAGTCGTTAAGTACTGAAAGTACGAATACGAGGAGTCTCTTCCGATATTGATAGTTTTTGGAGGGAAGAGCACATTCCGGATGGTGATGCCAGCTTCGAAGCAAGATATTTAGTTTCGAAACCAGATTTTGGCGCCAAAAAATCAAACAACAACGGCTTCGAAGCATACTACATGCTTAAAAATGTAAGAATACTCAAGGATGGGTTTACTTCGAAAAGATCAAAGACCTGTAATAGGTTTTCTTAACAAAAGTAATACCCTTGAGGCAAAGCTTGAGGACCCTTAAGAAAGTAAATAGTTGTTCGAAACATCGAAACCAATAGTTGGTTTGTATATACACATAGAATTGTTTGTTCGGTTAAAACAATATACCCCAAGAGCAGCTTCCATATTGTTGTAAGTATGGACTGTTGCAAAACTAGTCAGTACTAACCATGACTATATTTTGGTTATGATTAAAACGGGCTTTGGGGGGAAAGATTGTTAAATTCGAAGCACCAATTCTAAACAAAAATCAACAAGAGTTGGCAACCATAGTCCATAAATTGGAAAATTCATCTCAGCATCCTTATTGGAATTGATTGGATCTATATTCGAAGGATAAGATTGTTAAATTCGAAGCACTGATTCTAAATGAAAATCAACAAAATTGTCAATTTTATTCCAAAAGTTGGAAGAATTCGTGCTGATCTTAGTGTTTTAACAATTGTGTCCAGTTTCGGAGGATGAGTTTGTTCAGAAAGAAGTTCTAAAATTGCTTCTGAAGAGGAATGGAGGCAAAATCAAACAATGCCAAAACAGTCTTAGTTGTATTAAAGAAAAAGCAATTACATCGAATGACCCTCTTTGGGTACAAGTTCAAGCTCATAGAAATAAGGAATGGAATAAATAACAAGATCATGAAATGTTGTCCAACTATGGTCGATGAATTTCTTTTCTTTCTTCATTCTAGTCTCCATTTCTTCCAGGATTGGCTGCTGAAGTTGATGTGCTCTCACTTGATAAAAGAGCTCTTCAGCCTTTATTTCGAATGCTGCTTCTTTCAATCCTCGCTCCAGTTCGCCCATACCCATGTCATCCTCGTATGCAGAGTCTTTATTCTGGAAGTCATCGAATTCCTCGATGAGTTTCTCTGCTTCGTACTGGGTATGAACTTGAAGGGATGAGAGTTGGTCCAAAGATTGAGCGGTTGCCATGGCAGTTCGATGCCAGTGAAGGAGTAATGGGAGTTGGTCCAGAAACATGTGGAGTTCTGCTTGAGCAAGGGGGTTAAGGACCTGACCCCGAGTTAGAATATCACAAGCCCATCGAAAGTTCTTGAGAGGAACATCGTCCTCCAGAACGTCGAAAGGCAAGTGAGAGAAGGCTGCAAGCAAAAACTGGGCTTGTTTTCGCTCAGCTGGAGTAGAGAAAGATGGAGGCGTGTAAGGAAGAAAGACCTTATCCGCAGAAAGGGTGAGCCCCAGTCTCTCTGGCCAAGAGGGAGTTGGTGGAGGAGAAGGTGTGGATGCTTCTAATTCAGGATATGGAGAAGAAGATGTGGATGCTTCCATTTCAGGAGATGGTGCGAGAGCAGAAGGAACAAAGGCATTAATGTAATCGAGCCAATCGGAAGAGCAGAGTTTCGCCCTATTGGCTAAAGATAATGGATTGTGCCCTTGGGCCTCTTCTAGGCGTCGGGTGGCAGACACTATCCTTGTAGGCATGGAGGATGTGTACCATGCTACAAGTAAATTGTCCTCCAAATTGCGTCGGAGGTCGATGGGCACATAAGCGTAAACCACCGAGCTTCGAGCATTAGAAGGGAAGTCTAAAGGGTCAGTGAACTCAACAAAATGATGGTTAATTCGCTCCCTTAAGACACGAGCCTCAAATTCCAACCAGCCAGGAATCCCAGAACCCTCGAAGGTAGAAGGAGCCACAGCTCTATCCCATGCAGACTGTGAAGAAGAATCTCCTAGATCCATATCTGCAATTTTCTTAATTAAAGGATTAAGGACAATATGTTCGTGGTCCAAGGATTCATAAGTTGCAGAGGTCTCCATGACTTAAATATAGGAAGTGGAATGAAGGTGGCTAATTAATGTATGGAGTTTCCTTCGAGGAGAAAACAACATCATCAGATGACTCTTCATGTACTTGATCAATAGAGAAGAAGTTTGGTTCAGTCATGAGAGAGATATTAGTCCGTTCGATTACTAAGGTGGTGGAGATGTTCCAAAGATCGGAAACGAAATTAATGCAAGTAATCATCAATGGATGACGGTTGTGTTTCTAGAATATAGACTCCATGCACATTCCAAAAAGCGCGGGAAAAGCTTTGATCCACTAATATCACCAAGTATTAGGTATATTAGTGCGGGGGGTAATGTTGGCTATATATTTTGTAAAAGCCAGTTACAGTTCGACACGTGGCGAAATAAGGGCAATACAGAAAGAATGTTTAATCTTCGATCATGATCGTGCACGTGGCGGATAATATTGGTTCTTGCGTGGTCTGAGTAGCATTGGATCAGCGAAGAGATACAAGGTGACGTGGCTTCAACGGTTACTCACATTCAAATTCAAATATAGGAGGGAAGCCCAACTGCAAGTAATGGCATAGTGGAACTACTTCTAAGGCAGCATGATCAAGCAATCATGGAGGAGCAGTTCGACGGTTTGAAGTGCAGTTCGATGGTCATCCTTGAGGAGTATAAATAGCAGGGAAGCCCCAGAAAAAGCCCCCAGACTCAGATCCAAAAACCAGTCATTTACTTCATATTTTCTTTTCCAGTTTTACATTTCCAGTCTTTACATTTCCTGCACTTTAAATACCTGTTCTTTACATTCCTGCACTTTAAATTCCTGCACTACACTTCGTTCATAGGAGTAGTTTCAAGTAGATTGTTGCTGTAAACCTCTACGAGGCTGAGTTTGGATCATTGTAAGTTTTCATCTTAATGAAATACTTCAATTGTTCGTTATTTAACTGTTATTTTGCTTAATTTCTCCTAAGTCAAGCCACTAGTAAAAGTCCTCTTCATTGAGGCTGAAAGAACTAAAACACAATCGTCTGATAATTGGTTGGCAATTATAATTTCTATAAGGACTGATTGATCCTTGCTGGCACGCTCGTATTTACAAAAATACCCTTCGAAAGCCAAAAAGCCAACAATAGGACTTAGCATAGCATAAGTATCCGAAAAAGGACTTATAAATAAGTCTCCCTAAATTTTATTACACATATTTATTTTTAATAAAATTTAGATTTCTAGAGTCTAGACTATGAAATTTATCAGATAATACTAATATTAAATATAAAATTTTATAAAAATAAAATATTATTTTTTTAGTTGTACGAAATTTGACAATTTCCATCTAGTAAAATTGATAAATTTTTCAGTTTTAAAAATGGTGTTTTAAAGTTTTTAAAATCAAAGTAAATGGCAAATCATCATTCTCTTTATCGACAATCACAAATGATGAACAATCATTGTTTGAAGAGTAATTCCGACTATTAAAAATTTAATAGGATTTGAAAGTCCAAAAAATCTTAATTTAGACTCTGTGTGTAAATGCCCCAAAAATATTTTCATTTTTATGATGGTGCAAATTTCCTGGGTGCATGGCACAGATTATTCTCGTACATGGTGCAAGTTCTTCTTGTATATCAGAGTTGTACAAAAAAAAATTCATCTATAGGGCAATTACTTTTGCACTATTCCACTAATTTGCAATTTTCTCCATCGTGCCAAGCCCTTAGATAATGATATATATTATGCAGTGCCTTCAAAGATCAAAAAAGTAAAATTTTAGAATCTTGAAAAAATTAACGGCCTTATTATAATTTGCAAAAAATATATTATAAAATCCAACAATTCTAAACATAATAATTAGCTTCAAAATTGGGACTTATGTAAAACTTGGGTTGTAATGTGGTCAGTTGCTTTGGAATTAACTTGTCTTATGCTCTCTATACAAATCAATATAAATTTACGACTCTAAACATATCACAAAATTAACTACAAAAATATAAGTGAAATAATTTGAGTAAAATTGTTTCTTCAATGGTATGCTTCACTAAATCAAAATTATTTTCCGTGATTGAAACTATACGATTTTGTGTCTCTTGTCTAATTGGTATATAAATTTTGTTTTATGACATTCTTTTCTTTTATATGGAAGATGATATGTATCATGAATTTTATTGATTTTTTTTTTTTTTTTTTTTTTTTTGGACCTCTTACTTGATCCATACAACAAACATCTGTACATATATGATGTACTATATGACATGGGTAAGCCCATAAAAGCTATAACCCACTATGAACAACCCAAGCCCACCACTTAGGGCCCAATACATAATTCAACTAATGAGGCCCAACATGGCTAGAACTCAACATGGCATTAAGAACCAATGACACTTAGACACGTGGCAGGTGAAGGACATGCCACATAAGCAGACAAAGATCCTGCAAAATTATTGCGCTGCACATCAGCCATTAATGAAGCCCCTTACAGCATTTATTGCGATAACCCCTTTCCGTCGAGATAGAACGGCCTCACCATGAACAAGGCAAACTAGAGTATAGACTTTCGACCAAGATGACAGGTCGGAAGAGACAACGAAATAATTACCAGAGGATATAAGCAGACGTCGAAGACAAGAAAAAGGTGAAACTTTCTATCTCTAATCTATCTCTACATTCCACCTCCCTTTCTAACTTGCTCATCGGAGGGTTCGCTGGGGGACTCCCCGTTCCCCGTCAAACTCTTGTGCAGGTCCTCTGGTGGGCTTGGTATCTCGGGCATTGGTCTGGGAAGCGTAGATCAGTCTGACCCGTTCCATCAGGAACACGCAGCATTATCAGTTGGCGCCGTCTGTGGGAAAACTTTTGCTCCGCGCGCCAGTTGTGCTCATTGTCGCCGGAGACCCTTTCCCAATAACCCTTTCCTGCCGCCCACCAAGGTGGATGGTCACAACTAGATCCATGGCTTCTCACCACAATGTTGCTGACCACCAAGCTGACCCCCAAGCTGACCCTCCCAATCCAAACAACCCTCCACAGTATTTCACCGAGCTCACCAATAGCATCAACTGCCTAGCCGAGCAAAACTAAGCCCTGATTAATGCTCTACTCCAAAGAAACCTTCCTATACCTCCTCCACCACCTCCAGATATTCCACCCAACTTGGAAGGCTTGCGACCCCCTCCCCCAGATATGAACCCTCCACTTCGGGTCCCACACCCATCGGCCCTAACACCCACCCCCGAGGGCGAGGCCAGTAGCGTCTAGCCTCCGCTCTAGTCCGGAGGTGACAACATCCCTTTCTGGGACGTAGAACTCTAAGCCATGAAGCTCCAACTCCAAGGAGTCATGCAGAATATACCGAATAAGCCATCTACCACAGCCAACTCACCATTTGTTGCCTCCATCCGGGACAAACCTATACCTCCTAAGTTTAAAATGCCCACGATCGACTTTTTCAACGATACATAGGACCCAGTCGATCACTTGGAGACCTACAGAACCCTCATGATCCTCCATGCATTCCCCGATGAAATCATGTGTCGGGCTTTCCCCGTAACACTCAAGGGGTCGGCTTGACTCTAGTTTAGTCAACTACCGGTAGACTCTGTTTCCACTTTCTAGCACCTTAGTGACTCCTTTCTCAGCCATTTCATTGGAGCCCAGCGCCAGCGGCGTCCAGCAACCCAGCTCCTCAACATCCGTCAGACTGAGGGGAAGTCGCTGCGCAGCTTTGTCACCCGCTTCAACACCGAAGCCCTGCAGGTAGCGAAAAACGATGACAAGGTCATCCTCACGGCATTCATGGCTGGCCTACGATCATCTGATTTCCTTTTCTCCCTCTCCAAAAACTCCCCGACCTCCATGGCAACCCTACTTTCCAAAGCCCAAAAATACATGAATGCCGAAGATTCCCTAGCCGCCCGACAAAGATCCTACAGCCAAAAATCCGACCCCCAAAGAGAAGAGAAATGACTCAGAAACCAAAAACACCCAGTACAACAACCAAACACCTCAGTATACCGACCGCCCACCCCGAGCCGACCGGTCGGCACCAACCCGACCGCCCGATCGGTTCGAACGATACACACCCCTCAACTCCCCCATGGAACAAGTCTTGAACCAGATTCAACGAGATTATCCCCTAAAATGGCCCTAACCATCACGGTCTCCTTCCAACCGGCGAGACCAGTCCAAATACTGCTCGCTTCCATCAGGACCACGGCCATAACACGGAGGAGTGTGTTAACCTTAAAGACCAGGTCGAGGGCTTGATATGTCAGGGACGTCTCAGTCGATTCACGGACGCCCGCCCTCAGCAGAGGCAAAGGATTGAACCTGTTAGAAACAACCGCCGACGCACCCCTCCCCGACAACCCGCGCAACCTAATCAAGGTCATAATTGCCCTCCACAGCAACCCGGGCACAAGGGAACCCCGCCCCCCCTGTCGGAGAGATCAGAGTTATTACCAGCGGGCTTGCTTGTGGAGGGCCATCTCGCTCGACTCAGCGGGCAGAACTCAGAAAAATAAGGCAGGGCTCAGACAAAGAAGTTGTCACATTGGACCGACCCTCCAAACAGCCCAAGCAGTGGACGGAGCCTATCACCTTTACGGACGCCGACTGCACAGGCATCCGTTACCCCCATGACGACCCTCTCGTTATTTCTGCCATCCTCTCCAATTACAAGGTCAGACGGGTTCTCGTCGACAACGGCAGTTCTTCAGACATTATCTTCCTAAATACCTTCCGCCAGCTCAAGATCAGGGAAGAAAGTCTGTCCCCTCTCCAAACCCCATTGGTCGGTTTTACGGGAGATCGAGTGACCTCCATCGGCTCCATCAATCTTCCCATCACAATCGGAGAATACCCAAGACAGACCACAAAGTTACTTACCTTTCTCGTCATCGACTATCCCTCTGCTTACAACATTATCCTCGGTCGCACCGCCCTAAATGCTTTCCAAGCTATCACATCCACTTTTCATCTTGCTGTCAAGTTCCCCACCGACCTGAGGGTCGACACAGTAAGTGGAGAACAGACCGTGGCCAGGGAATGTTACGTCGATTCACTTAAAGAGGTCAAGCTAAAGGAGGCTATGATCATTGAAGGGCTCGACGTCAGGGACGAGGACGAGCTGGTCAAAGGGGAACCAGTGGAAGAGCTTGTTGAGGTCTCCATCGACCCCACCAACCCGACAAAAACTGCCAAAATCGGCAGCCAACTATCCTCCCAGGCAAAGGCCGACCTTACTGCTCTCCTAATTGAGTACAACGACGTATTTTCCTGGACCCACTCCAACATGCCGAGTATTGACCCCTCCTTCATAACCCATCGTCTCAGCATTGAGCCCCACTTCCGACCCTTCCGCCAGAAGCAGCGCATCTTTCACCCGGAGCGCAACACTCTTATCGCTTCCGAAGTAAATAATCTCCTTGAGGCACAGTTTATCAAAAATGTGGACTACCCCAGATGGTTATCGAATGTGGTCTTGGTTCATAAAAACAACGGTAAATGGAGACTCTATGTCGACTACTCCGACCTTAATCGAGCTTGCCTCAAAGACAGTTATCCCCTTCCTCGCATAGATCTGCTCGTTGACACCACGGCCGGCCATCAAATGCTCAGCTTCATGGATGCCTTCTCTAGATACAACCAAATTCTAATGCACCCGTCTGACTGGGAACACACCTCCTTCATCACCGACCGGGGAACCTACCATTATTGTGTCATGCCGTTTGGGTTAAAAAATGCCGAGGCTACTTACCAACGGTTAGTCAACGCCGTCTTTCATCACCAAATAGGCCGGAACATGGAAGTATACGTCGACGACATGCTAGTCAAGAGCAAGCTCTCCATCGATCATCTGGCCGATCTGTGAGAGACCTTTGGCACCCTACGAAAATATCAAATGAAACTCAATCCAGAGAAATGCGCCTTCGGCGTAGGATCTGGGAAATTCTTGGGTTTTATGGTCAGTCAACGAGGCATCGAAGCTAACCCTGAAAAGATCAAGGCCTTGATAGAAATGCAGTCGCCCAGAACGGTTAAGAAGGTTCAGAGGCTTACTGGCAGAGTTGCTGCCCTCAACCGCTTCATTTCCTCCGCAACGGACAAGTGTCTCCCCTTCTTCAAAGTTCTTCGGCAAACTTTTGAGTGGACGGCAGAATCCGAAGAGGCCTTTCAGCAATTGAAGCAGTGCATGGCCAACCCCCCTACTTTCTCAAGCAATCACGAATGAACCCTTTTTCCTCTACTTAGCCATGTCAAACACCGCAGTCAGTGCAGCACTCATCAGAGAAGACAGCTCTATCCAACGACCGGTCTACTACATCAGTCGAGCTCTCAGGAGAGCAGAACAGAACTACCCATTGCTTGAAAAAATGGCCTTAGCCTTGGTCATAGCCTCAAGACGACTCCGATCTTACTTCTAGGCCCACCCCATTGTCGTCCTCACTGACCAACCATTGAAGAAAATAATGCAGCAACCAGAGTTGTCTGGCCGACTTATGCAATGGTCAGTCGACCTCAGCCAATTTGACATCTCCTACCAACCTCGAACGGCGATCAAGGGGCAGGCTGTCGCCGACTTCATCCTGGAGTTTACTAACACCACTCCAATCACGGCTCCCCCGCCCCTGCCATCCCATACTGAGGCTGAAGACTCCTACTCTTGGACCCTCAACATCAATGGATCATCCCGCAAAGAAGGTAGTGGGGCTGGCCTCATTCTCACCGCTCCCGAGGGTGGTTATTTCAAGTGTGCTCTCTGTTTCTTGTACGACGCAAGCAATAATGAGGCTGAATATGAGGCACTCATTGTAGGCCTCTGCCTTGCCAAAGACATTGGTGTCAACCATATCCAAGTGTTCAACGATTCCCAGCTCATTGTCGGACAAATCACAGGGGAGTTCGAGGCCAAGGAAGACACAATGCGAGCATACAGGGATATTGCACTCCCCCTTGCTCATCTCTTCAATAATTTCCACATCAAGCACATTCCTTGGACGGAAAATGCCAAGGCAGATGAAATGGCTCAATTAGCTTCTGCCGACCAGTCAGACCTCAGCCATAGTGTCCGCCTCGAATATCTGGCTCACCCTGCCATCTCCTCGAACCAGTAGCAAGTCCACTTCCTCCAAAACGAACCTATTCCATGGGCGGCCGACATCTTTCTATTTTTGACAAAGGGGGAACTGCTAGCAAACAAGCACCAAGCCGCCAAAGTCAGGGCCCGGTCGTCCAACTACATTCTTATCAGTGGTCTCTTGTACAAACATGGCTTTTCACACCCATAACTGAGATGCCTCAATCCTACTTAAGCGACCTACGTGATAAGAGAAGTCCATGAGGGTGTATGTGGCAATCATTCGGGTGCCAAGTCACAAGCCTACAAAATACTCCGCACTGGTTACTTCTGGCCTACTCTCAACCAAGATGCCGCTGAATTCGTGCTTAAATGTGATAAGTGTCAACGCTTTGCCAACATCCCTCATGCTCCTCCTACAGAGTTGATCACACTTTGCAGCCCTTACCCATTCGCCAAATGGGGGATCGACCTAGTTGGCCCGTTGTCCACTGGCCGAGGCCAAACCAAATTCGTAATTGTCGCCATTAATTACTTCACTAAATGGGTGGAGGCGGAACCCCTTGCCACAATCACCGAGCCAAACACCACCAGATTCATCTAGCAATCGATCGTGTGTCGATTTGGCATCCCTCAAGCCATCGTCTCTGACAACAGCAAACAATTTGACAATGCCAAGTTCAGGAAATTCTGTGCCGAACTTCAAATCCAACCATGTTTCTCTTCCCCAGGTCATCCCCAAGCCAATGGCCAAGTTGAAGTTACCAACCGTTCTCTTCTGAAGATCATCAAAACTAAGCTGGAAGCGGCTAAGGGACTTTAGGCTGCGGAATTACCAAATGCACTCTGGGCGTACCGTACTACAGCTCGAACCCTCACTAGGAAGACCCCCTTTTGCTTAACATACGGCGTTGAGGCCGTCATCCCAGTGGAAATCGGTCTGCCTACCCCGAGGGTTCTGCACCCAAATCCAGAACTCACTGAAGAACTACGTCGAGCCGACCTAGATCTGATTGAAGAGCTCCGAGAGACCACTGCTGTCAAACAGGCCTCATATCAACAGAAAATGAGAACTCACTACAACCGCAAAGTCCGACCGAGGGAGTTCGCCGTGGGGGACCTTGTTTTGCGCGAAGCAACTCTTGCCACCAAAAATCCGGCTGAGGGCAAGTTGGCAGCCAAGTAGGAGGGACCTTATGTCGTTAAGGCCAGACCTCGTCCAGGCACTTACCGACTTCAGGACATGGAAGGTCGAGATCTCCCCCATCCGTGGAACGCCGAGCACTTGAAGCGTTATTTTCAATGAAGCCCTACTTTTGTATTGATCAGTTGTTGTATTTTCTTTTTGACAATCTACGAACTTGAATGTTCTTATTCTCTTCTCATATGGTGTAAATTTATGATCAAATGGGCTACACTTTAAATGACAACAATCTTATATCTCAGTTATCTGTGTGGTATTTCCATAACGCCCTGACCGCAGCCTCAGCCAGACTGAGCATGAAAAGCCTCAGCCAGACTGAGCGCGAAGAGCTCAGCCAGACTGAGTTACTTAAAGCTTCAGCCAGACTGAGCACGAAGAGCTCAGCCAGACTGAGTTACTTCGTACTCAGTCAGACTGAGTTACTTAAAGCCTCAGCCAGACTGAGCACGAAGAGCTCAGCCAGACTGAGTTACTCAAAGCTTCAGCCAGACCGAACATAAGGAGCTCAGCCAGACTGAGTTACTTGAAGAGTCAGCCAGACCGAGTTAATCATAGCTCAACCCGAACTGAGCACGAATGAAGAGCTCGGTCAAGACCATTCTTGTAACTTCATGATTGAGGCATAGTTGCCATACTTAGTCAAATTCCTAGTCCATGTTTTTACGCATTTTTAACATTCTTTACATTTTTTAATTTTTATTTCCCAACCCAGTCTTTCATTTCTCAACACTCTGACCACATGACTTAACACTTCAAGACTCTCACATTTTAAGACCTTTACATTTCAAATTGTTAACATTCTTTGCATCATAATTTTCTTACAAGATAGATTGGCTCCCTACTTCTCAATTTTCACTGTGATTTTTGCACAAGCCTTACATGAGTAACCATTCTCATCCTTTGCAAATCCACAAAAAAAAAAAAAAAAAAATACAACTCATAATTTCATTTATTCACAACTTATACATAAGTTTACTACAGAAATTCCAAAAAAAAAAAAAAAAACAACAACAACAACAACCAAAATTTTATTACAAATTTTGTTTGCACCAATCATTCTTCTTTACTTGAGACGAGGTCCTCTTTGTCAACACCCTTGTCTAGGGGGGTCTGGGCTACGTCGTCTTCGTCTATCCTTACAATGCTGAAGTCCAAGTCTGGGAACAGCTCTTCAGCCCTACGCTTGAAAGTCTTCCAGCTGCTGTCCCAGAACTCAGCCATCTCATGTTTGTAGAAGTCCGACCGCTGGAAGCTTTGAATCACTTCTTCTTCACTCTTGCCCCCAGCGGTCGCTCCCGACGGGCCAGCCCCCCCAGACCCCTCTCTTGCCAAGTTGCTGGTGATCGCAGCATCGATAGCCATCTGGAAGTCAGCGGACCCCTTGAACTGCTCTATTGCTGCGACACATAAGTCGAGGTACACTGCCCTCTCAGAGGCTAACTTGGTCTTTTCTTTTTCCAAAGCCTTCTCCAACCCCGCCTTCTCCTCCATTGACTTGGCCCGCTCGTCTGCCAACGTCTTCTCCAGCTCAGCGATCTTCAGATCCGCTTCTTCTTTTTCTTTGATCGACTGGGCACGAAGATCTTCGTTGCAGGTCATCGCCTCATCCCACCGTTCGTTGGCAATGGTACAAGCTTTTTGGGCCTCTTCCAGCTTCTTCTACTCGCCAACCAGCTGGAACTCGAGCGACACCACCTTGCGGCGTTCCGTCTCCAACTCCAACTTAGTCGCGAGCAGCTCAGCATGGGCACGGTCGGCAACATTGCTCTGCACCATCGCCAACACCTCTATTTTCTTCACCTTCTGGGCCTCTTCTAACCCCCTAACACAAGCGCTCCGCGCGGTCTTCTTCCTGCCTGCGCTCTCCCTCTTCAAATTTTCAAGTTGGGCCTCCACCTCCCCTAACTTTGCCTTCAGTGGCCTCACTTCGCCTCTTGTAGCCGCCGCCTTATTCAATAGGGCCCCTGCTAAGGCGGTCGCCTCCATTTGGGCAGAGCACAACCCCCTTAGCAGCTCAGCCTCAGTGAAACTAGCCATCGAGCGCACGGCTACGTCTTCCACTACTCCCAAAAGGCAATCTGCAGCTGTCCTGGCTGGGCCTCCTTCTCCCTCCAGTTGCCTAGACACTACTGAAGCATGATAGATGGCAGTCTTCTACTTGACTCCATCTCCCTCTCCTTGGGGCGCAGGACCCCCCTTGGGCTGCTGCTCCGCCTCCTCCTCAGGGCCAGCCGACCCAATTTCCACTTGCATCTTGGGGCCCATGGCACTCATGTGTTCTTTTTCCACTTGGGCCCCTTGACCCTCGTCTACTTGTGCCTCTGGGACAACCACCCCTTCTGGAGTAGCCCCCACCCTCCTCTCATCTGCCTTCTCTGCTATAGGGGTGTCCTCTCCACTAACCCTCATCTTCTTCAAACCGGGCGCATCTTTAGCCCCCTCAGTGGCAACCCTCATCTTCTTCGACCTCTTCAGTTCCACCTCCACCTCTCGTCTACCCCTTTCCTTCAGTGGGTCTATGGGTTGTGGCAATGGGGCAAACTCAGTCAGGTTCTTGTCCCCCAAAGGCTTAGGGCGAGGTTGAATCTTCTCCCTCATTACCAATTTTGGAGTAGGACCCAAATTTGCCTCTTTATACTTGTCCGCTCGGGCGAACAATCTCCTCTCCTCTTCCTCCTCCGCCTTCCTCTGCGCCTCTAGCTCCTCTCTTGCTGGATCCCCCCCCCCCAACGGTTGTAGCCCCAAGTTCAGGGCAAAAAATGTTGAAGAAAGGACCAGCTCGTCCCATCTCACGCCTTTCTCTTCCCTCCATTCCCTTACCCTCTTCACTCGGTCTTCGGCCGCCCCGTCTAACTTTGGCTCGACTGATTTGGTGGGGACCTTCCACGTTGTACGCACCCCAACCCTCCCGTTAGCCATTACAAAGAACCATCTCAGTCTCCACCCATTCACCGAAGATGGAAGACGCGCCACCAGCCCTCGCCCCGCCACTGCTTGCAGAGTCACCCAAGTTTCCTGCTGACCGGAGTAGAGGTGAGCATGGTCCGGATTGGACCGGATTGAGGTAAAACCAGGACCAATCCGTTATCTACGGTTTTTGAAAAATTGGAACCAATCCGAACCAATCCATTTAAACATGGATTGGATCGGTTCAGGACCACGAATTCACATAATTAAATAACAAAAATATATATATATATATATAACACTTTAATTTCATAAAAACATAAATATAGCACTATATTAGTTCCACAATAGCAACATATTTTTCTATAATAGCGGCATACTATTCTAGAATTTAAACAACCATAAGAAAACTAGTTTCACCATAAGTATTTAGACTATTACAAATTAAAACTAAAAACTAACAAATAAAAGAAGATACTATACGGGTTTAGGTTTTATATAGAATAAAAGAAGATATTATGGGGGAGGATGTATAATAAAAATATAGATTATTTGTATACGGTCCGGATTGGTTCCAATCCGGAACCAATCCGTAAACTACGGATTTTTAATTCTTCAATCCGGAACCGAACCACAGATTCAAAAAATCAATCGAAACCTATCGGATTGGACTGGACTGGATCGGATTACGGATTTCACGGATTCCTTGCTCAGCCCTAGACCGGAGGCCTTGTAGCAGGAGAAGAACTCCTCTACTGTCATTGTCATCCCTCCGGTCACCTGCAACCAGGCACTCGCGCAGGCCACCACTATCTTCTAGGCGTTCGGCATCAGCTGCCCTGGCGCCGCCTCTAACTTGTTCAACACATCCACCACCACTTGAGGGAGAGGTAGCCTCAAACCCCCTCGCAAAGCCTCCTCGTACAAGCTGAATTCGCCCGGCCGCACATCCGACGCGCTTTCCTTGGATGTGGGCAATCTTAATCCTATCTCCGAGGGAATTTGATACTTCTTCCTTATTCCCTCCAACTCCTCTGCTGTCAGTACGGATCTGTCTGGTTTGGTGTGCCAATGGTCCGGCTCCACCTGACTAATAGGTCTCGCAGCCGAAATTATTATCCTGGGGCGAGCCCGCACAGCCTGACTCGCTCCTTCCCCCTCCCTACGCTCTTTACAATATTGTTCCGCCAAGTCCACCGCATCATCGTCGCCTAATGGATCAATCCTTGCGGTTGTTGCTTCCTCTTGGGCCATCTCTCTTGTGTGTCTGCGAATGGCTTCGGATGCGGGCACAAGAAAGTTCACAAAGTGTTGCAGGGGCGTATCACTGGCAACGAACGAGTTTATTTCTGGGGTGTTTTGGTTTTTTGCGAAGAGATAGATAAAACGGATAATACCAAAAGCCCAAGGCTTGCCTATATTCCAAGGGTCACAATTAAATTTCGCCAGTTTGAAAATTTTCAAAAATTCGCCAAAATTGTCTTTTCAACACCCTATATTGACCTATCGCTTCATTTCTTACTCAACGCCTAACCTTCCCCACTACGAGATTCCGCCACGTGTACGACCACGATCCACGCCTCATTTCCCCTTCCCTGTCTATTCCACTTCACTTCATCACGTGCCCCTGCCACTCCTCGAGCCCCGCGCGCCGCCACTTGTCCCTCCACTCGGTCACCTTTTGCGGTCGGCCCTCCTCATGGTCAGTCCCTCCACCCGGTCACCTTTCGCGGTCAGCCCTCCTCATGGTCGGTCCCTCCACCCGGTCACCTTTCGCGGTCGGCCCTCCTCATGGTCGATCCCTCCACTCGGTTACCTTTCGCGATCGGCCCTCCTCATGGTCGGTCCCTCCACTCGGTCACCTTTCGCGGTCGGCCCTCCTTATGGTCGGCCTTCCTCGCGGTTGGTTCCTCCACTTGGTCACCCGTCGCGGTCGACCCTCCTCATGGTCGGCCTCTCCGCTCGGCCACCCGTCGCCGTCAGCCCACCTCTCGTTCGGCCCTCGCCCCACCATCTCTAACACCCATTATTTTCTTCTTTATTCCATTCGTTGGACTAAAGCTGCACTCGGGAATGGAGGATTACTAACATGGGTAAGCCCATAAAAGCTGTAGCCCACTATGAACAACCCAAGCCCACCACTTAGGGCCCAATACATAATTTAACTAATGAGGCCCAACATGGCTGGAACTCAACATGGCATTAAGAACCAATGACACTTAGACACGTGGCAGGTGAAGGACAGGCCACATAAGCAGACAAAGATCCTGCAAAGTTATTGCGCTGCACATCAGCCATTAATGAAGCCCCTTACAGCATTTATTGTGATAACCCCTCCCCGTCGAGACAGAATGGCCTCACCATAAACAAGGCAAGCTAGAGCATAGACTTTCGGCCAAGATGGCAGGTCGGAAGGGACAACGAAACGATTACCATAAGATATAAGCAGACGTTGAAGACAAGAAGAATGTGAAGCTTTCTATCTCTAATCTATCTCTACATTCCACCTCCCTTTCTAACTTGCTCGTCGGAGGGTTCACTGGGGGGCTCCCTGTTCCCCGTTGAACTCTTGTGCAGGTCCTCTAGTGGGCTTGGTATCTCGGGAATTGGTTTGGGAAGCGTGGATCAGTCCGACCCGTTCCATCAGGAACACGCAGCATCATCACTATATATCTAAAAAAAATTAAGAACAGTAAAACCCAATGAATTACTTTTGTAATAAAAATTTAATAATAAAAAAATTTAAAAAATTATAAAAAAAAAAAAAAAAAAACCTATAAAATGAGAGCGAAATTATACCAACATGTATGTAAGTGTGAAATTTCACTAAATTCTACCCCTTACCATTAAGCCAATGTTTTGTGTAGAAATTGTACACAAATTAAAGTACCACTACAAGTTCAGTGGTTGGGGCTAGTATTATTCCCACTTGTTCACAAGTAACCTTTTGAGCTTCTCGTTTCTCCTTGCTTGTCATCATGTCTCGACTGATGTCTTTCCAAGCTCAATGGCAAGGCCAAATCCTCATCTTCTCAAGCCACTTTGCATTCTCAACTATGTACTTGACAATTCCAACATCAATCAAACACCCAACAAAACCAATCAATTCAACCACCTTCAGGCAATTGTACGAGAGGAAAATATTTGTCGCTCTCCGTATTCCTCGTGTCCAAGCTTCGCTTCACTCCACATAACCTGAGAACATAATGATAGTGAGCTAACCGGCAGGTGGTGGTCGGAATACCCCTCCGATGGTCAAGTTAGCACAGTTTTAAAGAGAAAGAAGACAAAAGAGATAGAGCTCTGATAACCAGGAGGTCTCAGTGTGTAAGGGTTCCAGACCAGTTACATGGAGGCACCACATGGTTTATATAGTTTCTGTGCGCACTACTCTATTCGTCCTTCCTTGGACGTGTGGATGTACTACTCTCTTTTTGTCCGTTACGGATGTGCACAATAATACATCCAAATAGCATTAACAAAACAGTCAAACGGTATTGACGTGCACAAACAGTAGATTCCCCTCTTTGCCCACCCATTGGGCCATGTGGCAACTCTTGCCTAGCTAACCATATCCTCGTCTGGCCTAGCTCTCCAATCTTGACTAGTCTTTTGGGTCGAGCTAATCATTGTCGTTCTCAAACGTTCAATCATCTCAGCTAGCCACATTCAGTTTATTCAAGTTCCATTAATTTATCAAGGCAAACTCCGCCTGATCTAAGAGCACCTAGCTCGGCGCACAAGCCTCGCCTAGCTCGACTCATGATCCAAGTCCAACAACCAACCCGATCCTACGTCTAGATCTCAAGCTAGCCCAACTGATCCGGAACCTTGACTCAGGCCACACCGTGCCATGCCATCTCAATTGAGCAACCTTGCAATTTGCTCCAAGCTCACACTAACTCGGTCTATTTACTCGGCACAAATCTCCCTCTCAACAATGATGATGCTTATGATTTTCAACAATTGAAACCCATGTCAAAGCTTTAGATTTCTTATTCACTAACCAAAACAAATTCAACAAAAACTTGTACAACCAAGGGAATGCATTCATCAAGAAACTACATAGCTTGAAAAGGTAGTCACTGTCGCGCACTAGTGTCAAATTCAATTTTAATTTGTTAAGTCTTGCCAATCCATCAACTATGGGGAATTGATTCATCCAAGGATGATGGCATAATGTCAATTCAAGTGTTTGAAATAGAGACAAATCACTCGCAAATTGAGAAAGCCAATCCGATGAAGAGACATCCCATCCCAAGTACTTAACGAGACGAGATTGGGAGTAGAAATCTGGAGACTATTCAGATTGAAACAGAAACAAATTTCCAAGAACTTGAGGGACTCACTAAAAATTGAGAGCTTTTCAATACAAATTAACTTCGTCAAACACAATTGTTCGAGAGACGAACAGTTGTACAAGAAGTGCTTGACATGTTTGTCGGTGATGTTTGCATGTTGTAGGAAGAGAGTTTTGAGGGAATTGAAGTTAGAAAAATGAAAAGGTGGGATTAAATAAGAAATAGCATTGGATTGTCCAATTGGAAATCTAATTTTTGAACACACTTCTTCATTGCAACATCTATGGTACTTTCATGTCAACACTAAAATAGTGACCTAAATCCCTCGTATCCAATCGAATTGTGAGTTTGTCTACGATGTTTCCTTTGTGTGATTTTGTTGGAAAATAATATGATTTTTTGACAATTTTAATTCAAAATTAAAGTAGGATCCAATTGCCAGTTGAGGTGGGTCCGAGTGGGGTTGTATTCTCTAAAATGAGAAAAATTACAATATAAAAATAATGAGCCTGAACCATTGAGTTGTGAATAAGAATTGTTTCATAAAGTGAGTACCAATTAAAGTAGGACTTGGATTTAATCTTAATCTGGACTAGACCTAGGTTTGTGCAGGAACATGTGCTAGGTATGGACTTGGCTTTGGAATCTTGAGCTTGGGCTGAACTATGCTGTGTTGGGCTTACCTTGTGTATGTGTTTGAGATTGAGCTTGGATCGAATTGTGACCCAACACCCATATCCGTTTTGCAACCCATCAGGTTCGAATAGTACTATATACATATTTAATTATATATATTATGATATGGAAGTTTTGCATCTTTGTAACTCTAACCTGAATGGTTAGAGTTGATAGCCATTGATGTTAGGCTTTATGGTAGCCTTCGTGGCATTTCCCCTCCAAATTAAAAGTATGACATAGAGATAATTTTTGAGATGGAAAATTTGTGATTTTCTTTAGAAAAAAGTTGGAGATGTGTTTACACCAAAGGAAAAATTCAAAGTTTTTTTTTTTTTTTTCCTTATATTCTTTTTGCTAGTTCCTTCTTTGATTCTTGTTAGAGAAAGAGTGTTACCCTTAGTCAGTTCACCGAAACTATCCAAGAAGTGCTTCTGCAGTATCTAGTCTCAACCGTCGTATTTTGGGAGACAGACACCGACGTTCCTCCAGTATCTTTATGTGAGTAACGAATATGTTTTAAGGAAACTATGTAAACCATAGGCTTGTATTTGCTTCTGTCCTTTAATCTTTCAGAATAAATTTTACTTCGAGGAATTCTAATATTTATTTATCTGTGTTACTAATTTATTTTATTAGTGATTTTATTTATTCGAGTTTCATGATGTAATATAGTTCATTCCTATATTTTTAGTTTTATAGTTTATTCTGTATTTCATTCTTAAAAAAAATAATAACAAAAAAAATATTGTTTTATCATTTCTATTTGGTTTTATTTTATATATTTTTCTAGTATTATTGTGGAAAAAAATATCAAATAGATTCCAGGGCTCGACTCCACCAATCTGGGGTGACTCTTGGCTCCTCACGGCGATCGATCATCGGAATCCGACAAGAATAAAGCAGGGGAGAAGGTACAGAGGGATCTCCATCGAGGGGAAAGGATGCTTGTTCTAGCAGTTTGTTTAATGGGCAAGTGTGAATAATTCTATGTACCCCACTTAACTAATGAGAGTGTGGTTGAAATTGAATATGTGTAATGTGTGGATTCATGTATAGAATAAATATAAATACAAAATCATAATTATGAATAATTTTTTATTAATTAAGTCTGAATTTATAATATTGATAAAATGTATGTGGTGAGCATATTAATAATCATTGAGCCAAATGAAACTAGAAAGTGGTGGACATGGCCTGAAGGCCCACCCAAGCTGTCCCACTGTTTGGTTTTGTTTTTTTGAGTTATTTTTTGGAAAAGTGATTTGAAAATTTTGTTTTGAAAATGGATATATGTTTGGTTTTCAAAAAAATGCACTATATAATTTCAAATTTCCCTCCAAAAGTTGTGAGAGGGCTAGATACATTGACTAATTAAAAAAAAAAAAAAAAATCCCTCCAAAATGCACTATACATTGACCAATCAAATTTCCCTCCAAAAGTTGTACCAAGATTAAACTTTGTCCCATTTTCAAAATAACCAAACAAAAATTTCAAAATTTTCAAAAAGAATGAGTTTAGAAAAATGGAACTAAACATGATGTTTTTAGAATTTGGGATAATACAAGAACAGGCTGGGCAATTTTATTAGGCCCATTTATCATTATGACCAGGTTGATAGATAATGTTTGAAGTTCAGCTTGGCCCAGCCTGCAAAATTATACTATGTTTATACATATACATGTTATTCATATTTTATATTATTTAATTTTGTTCGTAGATATGAGAATTAAATTTACAAATGAATTAGTTAAAAAAATTAAGCTCTTAACCTTGAGCATATGAGAAAACACCAAAATTATTAAACTATTAATATTACTTTTGTATTTAAATTGTCATACAAATATATTTAATATTTGAAGTATAATTACCAACAGATCCTATGAATTGGACTTATTTAGGGTTGGTTTGGGGTGTCCTAAAAAAGTGTACTTTTTGTCTTTTTACGAAAAGATGTGCAGAAAAGTAGAGAGGTGATGTGATGAAAAAAAGATAAAAAGATGGATTATATAGATTACCCCAAACCAAGCCTTAATCATAAGTCCTGAATAAACAATTTTAAATACTTGTTCCTTTTTTCTATAATGAGAAATTTTGAGATTTTTCAGGCGTACCATTTGTGTTTGTGAAATGATTAGTATTGATAATGATATTGAGAAATATACGATGTGAAAAATGATAGTCATTTCTACCTGCTAACTACCCCTTAAGTTGATGTGCTATATGGGCAGACTCGAAATTATGTTTGTCTTTTGAGGCAAGTTTAATGTAGGCCCGATTACCGGGCCCAAAATACCACAACTAGTGATATCATAGCGAACAAGCCCGGCCCAACCCAACCCATTATGTCCACCCTAGTCATCATTATAACGTTTTTCTGAGGTTACTTAATGTCCACATATAGCAATATTTGTGATCAAGACCAATGAGTACTAACTAGACAAGCCTTTTCAAGATGTAGGGTGATCATGAAGTTTGATCTCATACTTTATCATGACTTAAAATGTACTTGTATATCCATAAACTATGCTTTATTGATCTTAGATGTCGGTGATTTTTATTCTTGGTTTTAGATATTTAATCATTCCTATAACATATGGTGCACATGGAGAGAGAACATTAGCAGTGTCCTGAATATGGTTTTAATATTTAAGCACATATCTTCTAGCTCCTTAGGTCATTAACGCCTATACGTGCACTTTAGGGTATTTGTGTATTAAATATAAGTTGTTATTAACTTGTAATTGTAGTTTAGTTGACGGAGCTCGAATTTTAATAATCACAAATGACTGACTTTAACTCAGTCAATAGATCGAAAACACTATAGTTAAATATTTTTATTTTGATCGGACTTTTTTTTTTTTCATTTGATTGTGATTTTACAATGTCACAAGGTTTGGTTCATTGTGAAAAGCAACATTATTTGGACATTGCATAGGAGAAACAAAACAGCATCATGAAATGGTTGTTTGTACCCTTGGAGCTGTGTTTGGGGAGTGACTAATGTTGTTTTGTCTAATTTTATGGTAGTCAGTTCAAAAAATAATAATAATTTTATGGAAGTCTATTAGAGCATTCTCGGTAATATTGGTCAAAATATCTAGTCAAAATTTCATTTATAATTTTATCTAGTTACTTTTTTATGCACATTTTAATACTACTCTTTATTTTAATTATTTTATATACATATTCATTTAATATTTTTATTTATGAGAAAGAAAAATGAAAGTGTAAATGATTTAAGAATAAAAAATTAAGTGATTAGTGAATAGTGACTCTCTACAAATAGTGACATAAACTATTTTAGTTAGACTTTTGAGTAGTTCAACAAAAAAAAAAATTCAGCGTTTGACCCTTATAATAAAATAAATTCTGAAATTTTAATTTTGTTAATTTTAATTTAAACTTTTGATTTATTTTTAATTTAAACTATTTGTCTATTTTTGTTAAGTAAAATTAAGTAAAATAGACTAAAAAAATAATATTTTAAACATTTTATGTACATCTGCATTGAGTTTAATGACCAAAACGACCTTTTTTCATCGATTTTATTTACTAAAAAATAGACAAATAGATTAGATTAAAAATAAATTAAAAATTTAGAGTTTAAATAGATAAAATTAAAAATTCATGATTTATTTTGTTATAAGAGTCAAATCCTGGAGGGTTTTTCATAATTTTCTAAGAATTTTTCTTAATTTTGTCTAACTATTGTAGTTAAATTAATTTAACTAACCTTGTTGTAGATGTGTTAGAACTCCACATAAATCTTGAGAATGGAAATCTTATTGTCTTTGATATCCTGACAAATCAGTTATTGTCCAAATTTAATATGTAGAGATTGGGTTTTAAAACACAAATTTGGACATATATAGAGGCAATATTTTAAAGTTTTGGACCATCCATCTCAACTCTACATCTCATTCTTTAAATTGTGTCAAATTTTGGAGTATGAAAGTATTGTGACAAATTTAAATAATTAATGTTTGGTTATTGACTTTTAAAATTTATTATATTATCTTACCAAATCAACTCATTGTATTACAAATTTACATAATCAACTCATTTTTTTAATATATGAAATTTACAATTTTTAAAAAATATATATATATATCAAGCCATCATATAAAATTAATTTTAATTCAAATATATATTTTTAAAAAAAGATATTTGAGCCAAACAAATAATTGACACACTAAACAAATTTCAATTATTATGTTGATCATCTTCTGCCCTCTCTCTCCATAATTATGAAAGAAAATTGAAATAGAAGATGCTAAACCATACATTATAAAAATGAATAGCACCAATCATAGGTCCAATAATGCTACATTCCCACCCACTTTTGACTGTCGGTGCTCAAAATAAAACAAAAAAGCTACTTACAAAATGGGTTTTAAAAATAAAATAAAATAACTCACACAAAGAGCTAAGGCAATGTTTGTTGGTAGCTACCAAAAATTCATACAAAAATATCTTCTCATTTTTTCTACTACATATTTTCTTTCCCAATGCCAACTCTGAAAAAGGATGGAAAAAATAATTTCAAATAATTCCATAAAATGTAAAAACTAAAATATTTATACCTTAGATTAAAGTAAGGAGATTTTTTTTAGAATCACTGATATTAAGATTTTATAGTATAAAGGATATTTAATAGTTTGTATAGGACATAATAGTTAACCATTAATAGAGTTTATTAGTTCAATAATTGATTCCTGTGTAATTATGTGCACCAAATTTGTGTGGGACATAATAGTTAAACATTAATAAAAAAAAATTTGGTCGTTATTGAACACTAATAATAACAATTGATTCTATCTAAGAAAAATACTATATAAATCAACAAATTTAAAAATAAAAACTTACAACTAATATGTCATGTAATAATTAAAAAACAAAATGCTAATAGACAATGATTAATGTCAATATATGTCAAAAAATATATATAAAAGTATATAAGAATATGTGAAATGTGTATTAAATGTCTAACTTCTTCTTCTTCTTTTTTTTCTTTTTTTTTACATTAAGGATCCGTTTATTTTGACGTAAAATATTTTACATAAAAAATATTTTTCTTATAAATTGATTTTACGCATAAGAAATGTTTTTGTTTTTGTTTTTCGACGTTTGGTGAGCACTTGAAATAAAAATATTTTATTATCTAAAAAAGAAATTTTGATTCAATAATATGTCATTTATAATTTTTTAGTGAGTTGAGATAATTTGAAAATGCTAAATATATTGAAAATATAATGAGTGAGAATCAATTTTGTAAGAATTGACTTACAAATTTTTTAAAGGTAAGTCATTTTTAAGAAAATGATGTAAAAATATTTTTAATTTTTTTTAACTTTTTATTTAACCAAATAATAAAAAATATTAAAACATTTTTAACAAAACAAACGGAACTTGATTTTTAACCTTAAAACTTCAATTTAACAATATAAAAAGTGTTATACTTACAAATAAAAAAAATTATAAAATTTACTAATTACGTAGATACCGTTTGGTAATACTTACGTTTTCAGTTTTTTGTTTATATTTACAAAAATTTTAAAAACTCAAATAAAAATTTGTTTGGTAAAATTTTTGATTTATAAATCAGTGGTCTCAGTTTATAAATTTGGCCAAAAAATGAAAACACAAAAAATGTATTTCCGTTTTGAGTTTTGAGTTTTTTTTTTTTTTACCACCCAACACTAGCCACCACCCGCCACCATTTTCCACCACCGTCTTCCGCCACCACCACCTACCACCCACCTCCCACCACCACCTGCCACCACCACTCACCATCCACCTGCCACCACCACCCACCAGCCACCACCAGCCACTACCCACCTGTTACCCACTCACCACCACCACCCATCCCTCGCCGCCGCCACCACCACTCACCACCAACCTGTCATCCACCCGCCACCACCCACCACCCGCCACTACCATCCACCGCCAAGCACCACCACCTGCCACCTACTTGCCACCACCACTCACCACCCACCTGCCACCACCAGCCACCCATCACCACCAGCCACCAACCACCTGCCACCCACCACCCACCACCACCACCACCATCACCCACCACCCACACCCACCCGCCACCCACCTGCCATCACCACCACACTCGCTACCACCTACCACCCGCCAACCGTCACCCACCCACTCACCCACAACCACCACCACCGCGCATCCGCCACCCACCTGCCACCACCACCCACCACCTGCACCCACCACCCACTCGCTACCACCACACGCCGCCACTGTCACCCCACCACACCCGCCACCACCACCCCACCACCACCAGCTACCCACCACCACCGTCACCATTTTCCACCACTGTATTCCGCCGCCACTTGCCACCACTTACTATTTCTCACTCTTTTTTATATTTTTTAAATTTTTTAAACATTTTGTCAATTACCAAACGCGTTTGTAGCTTATGTTTTTCTAAAAATAAACAAAAACCAGTTTATAAAATTTTTGTAAATATAAACTGAAAACGTAAACGTTAACAAACATACCCGTAGGGTTCGTTTGGCATGTCTCTTGGGGATTAAATAGTCATATAAGACAAAATAAACTATTTTAATTAAATAAGATAAAATATCACTTCAAATTCATAATTATTTTATTTTTTCTTTTACAAAAGTCAAAAAAGTTTAAAAAGTATATTTCAAACGAAACTTTTTAATCCCAAATTAAAAGTCAAAGAGTTAAAAAACTAAAAAGTCAATCTACATTCCAAAGGAGCTCACAATATCCCAGTGTGTTTGGTTTAAGTTTTCTGGATTAAGTTTTTTGAAAATTGAATTTTTTATTTTTCGTATTTTTTTGATTTTAGTGAATATTTCTAAAATTTTAAGCATTTTTTTTCTTTTTTAGATATACTTTAGTTAGATGTATTTAAAAAGTAAAAAATTTGTAAAAAAATATTTTAAAAAGTTAACAAAAATACATAAAAATACGAAAAACATACTAAATTTTCATTTTTTTTTATTTTTTGGTATTTATTGAATTTTTAAAAGTTTTTTTTACAAAAATTATATTTTTATATGTATTTATATTAAGTGTGTCTAAAAATTAAAAAATTACTTAAAATATTAAAAAAAGTTCAATAAAAGTAAAAAATACAAAAAAAAATAAAAAAATTAAATTGTCTAAAAATTGTTTGTAAAAAAACGAAACCAAGCAAGCTTATCTCCCACAACCACCAAATGGACAATAAGATTCACCAATTTTAGTCCCAAAAATAATACCCGCTGCATTTTCCCGCCTTCTATTTCATCAGCCAAAAATTTCTACAACCCCGCCAAAAAAACTTTCCCACCGACCAAACAGCCGACTCATAAAAACCCAAAACACCTAAACTAATAAACAACTAAAATTGAATTAAAGAAAATTTAATCCCAATAAATAAAAATAAAATAAAATAAAGGTCATATCATATACACAGGTCAGTAGTAATTGGGTGACAGCTAATGAAAGTGACAGACCATCACTACTACTACCATAACTCACAATCAAGCTGTCTATTTGGCCCACGCTCTGGTCCACATGGCGTGAGATGCGCCAAAAACCAGCCGATCAAAACTCTCCCCAGGGAGAAACTGTCGGCGGTGGTGCAATGCGCACACACCCCATAACTGTTGCGAGTGAGAAATTGAAAGAATATTCGGGTGTAGTGTAGTGTACCACTCCACTGGGTTGTTCGATATTTTGGTTTTATTGAAATTGAATTTCTCGCGCTGTTTCGCTTTCCACCGACGAAAACTGAGGAAGACACTGCCAGCTGTCACGTGTCTGTCGGAGGAAAAAAAAAGTTCCTGTGTGTGGGGGCCTATGCATTGAGTTGAGTCCCATACTTTTGTTATTTCCAAAATCACCACTTTGATTTGAATTGATTGATTATAATTAATTATGAGTTTGTTTAGCCTTCCTTAAATAATTGGATAATACTTGAGACCCCCTTTTGGGGCACCCCTCACCCCCCCCCTTTGCCATGTGTCAGGGGGTGATTGGATGTGCAGGAAAGGGGGACCAATGAGAGAAGAGAGGGGGTCAAAAGGGGGTCTAAAAAAGGGGGTCTAAATCACCACCCTAAATAACAGTTGGTTTGAGAAGTAGGTTCACTTTTAACTTTTTTAATTTTTTTTTTCTATTTTAGTCTGAAGTTAAAAAGTCTAATTTGGGAAAAGCTTTTGGCTTTTTTAACTTTTTTGTGAGAAAAAAAATATAATGATTATGAGTCGAATGTGATATTTTGTCTTATTGAACTAAAAAGTTTATTTTATTTTTTGTGACTAAAATAACTAAAAAAGTCTGACTTTTGGCTTCCCAAACAAAGCGTCTGATTAATCAGTGCCTCTAGGGTATAAAAGTAAAAAAATTTAAAAATTGAAGAATACGGGATATTTTATACTAAATCTAATAAATTTTTATTGAAATTAATTTATTTTGTAATATTTTTATAATAAATTAAAATTAAAAGAATGATTTCTCTCAAATTCGAGTATGGGCAGGAGTGTTATTTTTGAGTTCTTAAATTGTATTTACTCTATTTCGTTTTGTTTACAAAAATTATTTTTTAAAAAATATTAGAATCACTTATTATTTTCATTATTTTCATTTTTTTTAGGGCAAATTTTGTTTTTTTGTTTATATTTAAAAATATATATATATTTTGAAAACTAAACCAACCAGAGTCATTATGTTAGTCATTTTTGTAAATTAAAATTAAAATTTTGTCTCAACATTGACGCCTTCAATATTAGAAATGTTTTGCACAATTATTTTTTTGCAAGTTAAAGTTGATAACAAAAAGTAGAGACCAGTTTTGCTATTTTAGTTGGCTTTTTAATTATTTTGCTATTTTAATCTAATTTAAAAAGTTGTGTTTAGGATAACAGTTGGTCTTTTATTGTAGTTAATTTGATGATTGTGAGAAAAAAATAATAATTATAGTTTGGATGTGGTTTATCGACTATTTTAGCATTTTTTATTTTTATTTGCTATTTTAGCCAAATTTTGGCATTCCAAACAGGGCCTACAAGCACGATTTAGGGTTGGTTTGGCATAAACTAAATAATACAAAAAGTCAAAAAGTCACTATCCTATTTAAGTCACATCATCTTATTTAAATCACATCACCTCTCTAACACATCACATCAAACCCAACCCAAACCCAACCCATATAAGCCAATAAGTGAAAAAGTGCATTTTTTTAGAACATCCCAAACCAACCCTTAGTCTAATTTTCAATAATCAAATTTATTTAAATTATTTTTGTCTCATAAACTACAAACAAAAATTGCATCATAAATTTTTAAAATAAATATAATAAAAAAAAAACTCCAAAAGACTTTATAATATTTTACTCAATTTTTTTTAGATTAACACTGATTTTGTGAATGAATTGACAAAATTCGAATCTTTAATTTATAAAAAAAGTGATCAATTGACAATTTAATAGCTTTAATCCGAGCAGTAGAGAAGTCGTACTCAAAAATCAGATCAAATATAATGATTCCAAATCATATAATAATCTTTTTGTTTCTATGCATCTAGTTTATTTTCTAACACTGTTGCTTGCGTGTTTCAACATATTGCATTATTTAACTTAACACTACATTATATTTAAATCAATAGTTCAATCGTGATCAATTTTGAAAGCATATGATATCACAAGTAAAATGATATCTAAAATCTATTATTCAAATTTAATTAATTATATTTTTATATTTGACTGCACACTTGTATAAAATCTATGTATAAAGAGTTGCATGAAAGTTATAGTTGAATTTTAAATTTGTAGAGTGAAAAGCAAAAAAAGTAAGTGAAGAAGGAAAATTGATGAAGTAGAAGTTAAATTTTTATCACTTTCTAGTTATTTTTATAAATTTAATATTCAATATATATATGTTTGAGTAAACTACATGTACATGTTCTGAGATTTTTGACAATTACAAGGACTTTTTTTGTAGTTCAATAATTACAATAACCTCCCTTACTTTTAAAACTATTATCAAAATTCTCTTAATCTGCTAAGTTCGTATAAACGACGTTAGTTGAGTATGAAAATGACCATATTACCCTTTGATTTACATTGGAAAAAAACGAAAATACCCATAAACCAACTCATTCATTATCAACATGGGTAAATTACACTTAACTCCTCTAAAGTTTTGCATAGATTATTTAATAAAATTCTTAAATTTCATGCAATATAAAATAAAATCCTTAAATTGTTAAGATATTATTAAAACATTTAATGGAAAAAAATATAATTTTCATTGATAAAATACTTAAAAATAAATAATCTCTCTAAAATTAATGTTAGATAACATCCTAATAATTTAATATAAACTTATTCCACACTACATAAATAATGTAAAATTTAACATTTTAAGTAATGCATTTATTATTTGAATTTTTTTTAAAGTTGACATAAACGGATTTTTATTTTATTTTTTTGACAATTTGCATTACTTATTTATTCATATGTAAAAAAAATATTATTTTATCTTTCTTAATCATATATTATTCTCAAATTTTAAATTTTATCTTTAAATCATTAAACTTCTAATCAATACATATAAAAAAAAACGCAAGTTAATATTTTTTACATGATTAAAAAATTAAAAAATAAATATAAAAGTAAAAAAAATCTTACCTTTACTAAGATTTCTGATAATTAAACCAAACACATTCATTATCAACATTAATCTTAAACTTAAATGCACTAAATTTAATCTATCCTATTAAATATAAATGAAATTATTATTTATTTTTCATAACTTTTTCAAAATATAAATGTAATTTCTTAACTCTATTTTTTTTCAGAACAAGTTTTTGAACTTTTATAAACTGAAAATAAATAAAAATTCAACCATTAATGAAGGTGAGAAATTAATTTTAAGATTTAATTTAATAAAAATAATTTAAATGAGATAATAAAGATGGAGAAATAGATTTTAAGTATCATAACTAACAAATTAATTGAGTATTTTATTATTTTCAAATAATTTGTCCCTTCAAATAAAAATTAATTTTAATTTTAGGTATAAGAAATGATAAATTGTTTGAACTATTTATTATTCTCAATTGATTTATTGATCTTTCTTTCCCTATCAACTAATTTTAATTTATTGTGAGGCGATTAGATTTTTTTGTACTTCTATATTTATTTTTTAATTTTTTTTAATCATGCAAGAAATATTAACTTGCGTTTTTTTAAATATGCATCGACTAGAAATTTAATGACTCAAAAATAAAAATTAAAATTTGAGAATAATATATGATTAAGAAAAAATAAAATAATAATTTTTTTACATATAAATAAATAAGTAATGCAAATTGTCAAAAAAAAAAATCATTTATTTCAACTTTAAAAAAAAATTAATAATAAATGAATTACTTAAAATGATAAATTTTATTTTATTTATGTAGTATAGAATAAGTCTTATATTACATGATTAGGATGTTATCTAACATTAATTTTAGAGAGATTGTTTATTTTTAAATATTTTACCAATAAAAATTAAGTTTTTTTTTCCAATTAAATGATTTAATAATGCTTTAACAATTTAAGGGTTTTATTTAATATTGCATGAAATTTAAGAATTTCATTAAATAATGTTAAAATATGTATGAGTCTTTAATAATATATATGCAAAACCTCAAGGAGGTGAGTGAAATTCTCATTTGAATAGATAAGGTAATTAATGGGCAATTTTGTCATTTTTGGTATTATAACATCTAAGACCATCTCCAACGCTGTACCAAATCTGATATCAAATTTGAATTTTGATGAAAATGACACTGTTCATGGCTCCAACGCTTCACCAAAGCTGGCACCAAAATGAGATTTCACCAAATCTTTCATCAGATCGACGAGGAAGAAATAAATTCACCAAAACACTGTTACGGACCGTTGGAGGGGGACCCGGGTCGACCAACCGGTTGCCCACCCGGTTGACCAATCGGTCAACCAGTAAAAGGTTCAAACAGTTCAGCAAAAAATTCAAAAAATTCAAAAAAAAAAAAAAATTTTTTTTTTTTGCCTAACCGGTCGACCACCCGGTCATCCCGAAAAAAGTTCAAAAAAAAGGTTCAAAAAATTCAAAAAAAAATAAATAAATAAATAAATTTTGGGCAAACCGGTCAACCGGCCGGTCGACCACCCGGTTGTCCCGGGACAAATTTGATGAATGGTGAATCGTTGGAGCATCTGTTATCAAATTTGATGAAATGGATGCTTTTTGACTCAGATTTGGTGAAAAATTTGAGTAAGCATTGGAGATGCTCTAACATAAGTAAATTTTGTTAAATAGTCTAACAGTGAGGGAATCTTGATAATAATTTCAAAAGTAAAAAATGTTAGTGTAATTATTGAAACTATAGGAGAAGTCTCTGTAATTGTCAGACATCTTAAGAGAGATAAGTGTAATTTACCCTATATATTTTGATGATTGGGTGTTTGGGCTCAAACACAACATAAAAGATATATATATATATATATATATATATATATATTGATGATTAGGTGTCCGACCGGTTTACACGCACCTCAACTAATCTCGAGCAGAGCTCGCGGGTATGGTTCCATGGAATTGATAGTACTAATAGGAGTTGAACCTGAGATTTAGAGGGAACACACCCTCAGTCAGACCCCAAGTTACACCTACTAAACCAATCTTTTAGGTTAAAGATATTCATTTAATTAGTCTTAGTTTTGATAAACATTAGTAATTACACAAAATCATGGTTAATGTAACCTCGCCTGCCGTACTCTTGCCATCATCGCCTAGTTAAAGTCATGTGCTCAGTTTGTGTATGGTTCAAATTTTTTGTTTTTTAAATTTTTACAACAACAAAATAGGTTTTCAAAACATGCAGAACAAGGATGTGTCATTCTAAGTGGATTGAAACTTAAGACACTTAAATCAAATAATCAGAAGTTATAAAATTACATAATTTTGATCACCATATGTGTAACGATATAATTGTGTCAACTAAAAGGTATAATTTGGTGCCGTTCCTAATTAATTGAGATATATATATTTGTGATAGCCATTTTAATTCCACTATTCTTGAATTATGCATAGAATTTAATATGATAGTGCCAGTTAACTTATGAAAGTCTTTTGATGGTCTTAATTTATATTTCGTATTTAACGTTCTTATTATGAAAAATATTACGACCCATTACTCAAAATGATCTGATAGTTTTTTATATCAATTTCTAATTTGTCACAAATTTAATCATATAAAGTTTATCATCCTTATCATATAAAATGTAAGATTTACTTTGTGCATGTCTAATATTTCTCTCTTATTATTTCAGAAACAACATATCAATATGATTGATGTTTCTTTTAGGATAAATTGTAAATGAAAAATGACTGGTAGCTCGAAATTCGTGGCTCGATTTTGGCTCGACAGCCCAAAACGACGTCGTTTTGGGCCGTCTTTTTTTTTTTCTTCTTCTTCTTCTTCGTCATGCTGGTTTGAAACAGAGGGAGAGGAGAGGGAGAGAGAGAGAGGAGGCAGGTCATCCGTCGCAGCCCTCCGCCCGATCGTCGCAGCCCGCATCCGCCGATCGTCGTCGCAGCCTCTGCCTCGCAGCCCCCGCCTCGCAGCCCCCGCCCCTCTTCCGCCTCCGCCTCCACCTCCACCTCCACCCCGATATGTTGGCCCCCTCCAGTCCCTCCTCCTCCTCCTCATCCTCCTCCTCCTTCTCTCTCACTTTTTCGAGCCAATTTCGAGCCAAAAATCTCGAGCTACCAATCGCGATTGATTATAAATTAATGAAAAATAAAAAGTAAAAGGATTGTTATATATCAATTGTTTTTTTACATATCACTTTGTATGGTAAGGTAATCATCTTAGATATGATGTAAAATAGTAACAAAAAAAAGCAATGGCAAATAATATTTTTCTAAAAATAATTTTAAATTTATAAGAATGCAAGAATAAAATTTTACTTCTACCTCTCATGCTTTTATAATTATTTTTTAAAATTCACACTTTATGATTCTTTCTTCTTTTTAGGAAAAATTAAAATTTAATATATTTTAAAAAAAAATTACATCAGTTGCAAATTTTACAAATATTAATAATTAAGTTATTTTTTTATCAAAATTTTAAATAATTTGTAAAAATACCACTGAGTAATTTTCTCAATTTTTTACTCCTTTTGTGGGCCATGCATGGTGTTTGTGTATATCATGTTCTTGCATGTGAGATGTTGGAAGGAACTACTCTTGCTACAAGCAACACTTCAATGGTGGAGTATGACTTCATACAGCTTCACTGAAACGTTTTGGTAAACCCCACTTACCAAGTGACAGGTGTCACCAAAAAAGTGTACAACTTAGCCACGTGTCATATGATTTGGGCACTTTATTAACTCCAAAGTCTTCTTGATTAAGCCAAAGCTGGGATTTGTGGAAAAAGAGAGAGGTTGATTTGACAGTTTGGGGAGTTTCTGACGGAAAAGTTGTTCGTCAGTCACGCTCCAATTGGATTGTGATAGATAAGAAAAATGAAATTCATGATTTTATATTAAAAAATTAAAAAATATAAAAAAATTAAAATTGTGTTTGGTAGAGCTTTTAAAACGTAATATTAGACTGTTCTTTGAGTGTCGTGTTTGGTTAGTAATTTTAAAAATTAATTTCATATCCACTTTTAAAAACATATCTACTCGGTCATTTTTTCGGATATTCTTGAATGTCTGGCTGGTTAATCGTAATAATTTTTTTTTTTGGCACTTATTATTTTTATATTTTAAGTAAAAAACATTTTCAGAATTTTTTTAATTTTTATGAGTTTTGAATAGAATTTTAGATTATGTGTTTAATTATAAGTTGTAAATTTTTAAATCAAATATCATATGTCACATTATTTAATTCAAAAAATATTTCAAAATTCATAACCAAATAAATTTTTCACACTCAAATTATAATTTTAAATCTCACAAACTCAAAATATAACTCTATTCTTAAATTATAATTCTAAAACTCTACCAACCGTAACTTAAAATTCGTGATTAATTTAGAAATGTTTTAAAAAGTTGATTAAAAGTTACTTTTAAATTTTTTTAACTTTTTTATAAAAGAGAAAAATAAGGTAAAAGTTGAAAAAGTAACTTTTAATCTATTTTTTAAAATAACGCTTAAAATCAATAAATTTTGACATGTGTCAAACAATGGATGGCTATGCAATCATGGGTTGCATTATTTTGTAATTACCCAATGATGACAACTAATAAAACCCTAAAAAAATGAAGCATCCAAGGGAGAAAGCGAAGGTGAAAGTTTCTAATTCCATTTGCAACCCTAGTTTCTTGGTATTAGCAGTCAACTAATAGTCACATATAATTAGATGAATAAAAAATTAGTAAAGCATTATGTTGATATTTTTGTGTTCCCCCAAGTGGGCCATAACCTGAAAACATGGAAAGTTCTCCTATGAACTAAAGCTGACTAATGTGATTTAAAACAACAATGCAAGGCCTAAATTTTGTGGTTCAAAAATAATTTAAATGGTCAAAATGATGTCGTTTTGAGTACAAAATAACATTTAAATAGTCAAAACGACGTCGTTTTGGCCATTTGAGCCACTTTTGAGCCACAAAATTTGGACTCCAAACATTTTTCGATTTAAAAAATGTAAATATTTAGGTCTAATAAGAAGAATTACAATCATAATGCAATATGAAAAATACTAATAAGTACTTTTAAGCCTTGTTTAATATTAGAAAATATGTAAAAATATTTTAAAAATATATAAAAATATTAAAAAATATATTGATTTCAATAAAATTATATTTAAGTTAGTGAAAATAATATTTCTACTCCCTCTGTCCCAAAATATTAGTCCTTTGTTCCATTTTTCATTATCCCAAAATATTAGTCTCTTTTTAAAAATCAAGTACAAAAATGACATGAATTTCCCATTTTACCCTTCTTTTAAATTCATTACTACTAACATACACAAAAAATACATAATAATGACAATTGATAACAACAACAACAACAACAATAACGAAATTACTATACTATTGTATTTCATTACATTTCAAAAGGAATATTTACATCAAAAAGGAGCAAAAACAACACAAAAAAAAGTGCTGATACATGGAGTTTCAATTCTCACCACCACTGCCATTTACATTTAGCATTGCAAACTCAAATGATTTCTTCAACAGCAACACCATCAAAGAAGCATTTAGTTAAGTGACAAAATTCACCAACAAAAATTGTTCTCTATCAGCAGAGTTCTTAACTAAGGAATTCACCCAAAAAATTCTGAAGCCTTGTGGAGTTAGACCCCTGAAAAAAAAAAAAAAAAAAAAAAAAAAAAAAAAGAGAGAGAGTGAAAGAAAACTTAATCTTTCATGCTACATATAGACAAACGAAAAACAGAGAGAGAAACCCAGAAACTCACCTGGACTTAAATGGAGATGGGCCAAAACATTTTCAACAACATGAGGTTCACATTGAATTTGGCAAGGCAAAGTACCATCTCTCATCAGTTTTCTCTTTGCCATATGTGGCAAATTGTAATTGTTTCCACCTTTGATTTTCATCACCTCTAACATACATGCTTGCAAGGTTACAAATACATGATCAAGAGTTTCCCGTGATAATTCTTCGAACGATTTTTCTACGGTATAAACCAATTCATCAATATTTGTGGGTGCTTCTTGATATTGCAAAGATTGGATCGCTCTAAAATATCCGAGGTCCAAAACATTCATATCTGGGCTGTTTAGGGGTTGATCGATAAACGAATATCAAAAGCTTCTCTACTTGTAGCTTCAAGAAATCCAACATCAAATGGATTAACATGTGGTCTTGCATTATCTTGTTGAATGAATATAGTGTTCATTGCACTAGAACGTGGCCATTTATATCGAATTGCAGGATGAACCTTCTCAATCAAACATGCACGAATAACATCTTTTGTTACCAATACAATTGCCTTTGTTTCAAGTTTACCAGTTGCACGATTTTTACTGCTCTTTTTAGCTGGTTCTGTCACGACCCAAACCCACCCCTATGGGTTTAGTACCGTAACTAGCCAGTAATCCGAGATTACCGAAGGCCTGCTTAACAGTAAGACAGTATTACAGAGTACAGGGACATGGCGGAAGCCAAAACAGTAAGTAAACAATGTCCAATGAGCTGTGACAGTCTGTATACAAAAAGACTTTTCATACATATAAACAAACAGTGCAAAACAGTATGTACAACATTTACACTTATTCAGGACGGGGACCTAATCCCTATTAAGCAGTACAGTATCAATCTCAACAGTTATTACAAAACAGATGTAAAGACAGACGGGGGAAATAAAACACCTCTAAGCCATAGCTTGACAGACTCGGAACCTCGCAGTGAGGCACAGTAGTTGGCTTGACAAAAAGGGGAGTCTAACCCTCGCTCCTAGCTCCGGTCTGGTGCCTGAACACCTACATATATATATATATATATATATATAAACAGTGAGCTAAAGCCCAGTGAATAACATAATGCGTAAAGAGGTTAAGAATGGATGTCCTTACAGGAATGAAAACAGTTCATTGATTCAGTATAACAGTCATTCAGCCATAACAGTCATATATGGTACATCCATTAGCATAGCAGTACAGTAAACAGTAGGTCTTAAAAGACTGAATAGTCAATGATGGCAATCAATCAGTAAACAGTAGTGGTTCCAACAAGGGAACCGACAGAGATCTCTATAACAGTAACAGTAAACAGTAGTTGCTAAGGATGCCACAATACAGTTCAGAATATAGGACATACATTCATTCGATTAACAGTATCAGTTCAGAAAGCAGTTCAGTTAAACAGTCAGAAATATTCACAGTTGAACATATCTTTACACAATTGTTACTCACAGAGTTCTGGGCTACAATTAGGCTAGAGCGCGTTCCCAGATGCCAACCCTAATCCCTAATTTATACAGTTGGGAAACAATAACTTAATCCCTAATTTACCTCGGTGTGGTTCTAAATCAATATCCTCATTAAGATGCCTTAAACATGCCCTAGGAATGCCTAGGATGGAAAGAGGATGCAAAGTTACAGTTAGAAATACTTTTCAAAATTTTCAGAAAACAGGGGTCTCGCTCGAGCGTGGCTTTCTACGCTCGAGCGGACATGCAGACAAAGGATCTCTGCTCGAGCGTGACTTATGTCGCTCGAGCGGACTGCAAGCTACAGTGAAAATACTGGATGCTCAAAATTCACGCTCAACGGGCGCTCGACCCTCGCTCGAGCGTGAATTTTCTCGCTCGAGCGGACTGTAAGCTCATGCAAAGTACTGGATGCACGCATTTCACGCGCGGGCATCACTTTACTCGCTCGAGCGGAAGGCATGATCACAAAGTGTACGCTCGAGCGTGGAGTTCCTCGCTCGAGCGTGGGTCCAAAATCTGGAAATTCCAGATTTGAACCTCAAGCTCAAAACCAAGTTTTAATGCATAAATTTCGCTCATCTTGGGCTAATTTTCTAGAAAACACTTGTAAATACATAGAATAACGTGATTTAAAGCTCAATTTGTAAAATCAAGGCCCAAGGGAAGATCAATTCAATATGATTTTCAAACCAAATTCATGAACATGATTTCAATTTACATGCGAGACTTTAAACAATTTTCCAAGCCTCAAATACATGCTCTAATGAGCCAATTGTTCCAAAAACAAGATGAAATCATGGTCTACTCTCAAAACATGGACATGCATGTGAGGAATTATGAACTACCACCTCAAAACTTCAATATATATATACATGCATGCAACAATTAAGCTTCATGGCAACAATTTAACTCCAATTTATGGCCTTAGGCTCTCATCTACCATGAACCATGCACAAACTAACTTGAATTCATAATTAAGAAGGTAGTCACTCTACCTTTGGTCCTCAATTACAAGAATGGAAACACAATATGCAAGAATCCTTTCAATCTCTACAAGTCTCTAAGCCAATTTGTGAAGAACTCAAGCTTTCTCTACCTCTCTCTCTCTCAAGTCGGCAAGAACAAGAAATGGACTGATGAAATGTTGCCTAAGTGTATAATGAGGCTCAAATATAGTCTAGGTAGTGGGCCACTCATGTGGCAAAATGATAATTAGGCCAACTTTTGACATTAAGCTTATTTTAATCTAATTTAATCATACCAAATCACATCTTAAATGAATATGCCATAAAATCCTATAAATTATGATTAATACATATCATTAATCAATTTCAGATTCAGCCGCTGATAAGGCCTTCAATTTGCAATTTAAACATAAAACACAAACAGATAATCAAACAGGCAACAGATAGATATACAATTAAATAGATATACTCAGTCAATTCAGTTCCAGATTTCAGTCAGGCTGTTCAGTATTTCAGTTGATTCAATTACTTATCATAATCAATCTCAGTTTAACAGTAATCAGTAAGGTTATCAGTAATCAGTGGTGAGGGTTATTACAGGTTCCTTGTACGTGAATGGCCAAATTCCAATTTTACTTGAAAATTCTTCATTTTTATTTTCATCAAACCGTGGCCGAGCAACTACTACAAGGAACATTACCTTTGTAATGAAACATTTACTTTTACAACAACGATGTGGTTCTTCTTCATCAGGAAGAAGGTAATACCGCTCTGCTTTTTTGGAGATGTAAAACCACTTCTCATCAATGTGCACATAGTCATACATGGATTTGAACATTGGCTGGCCTTGAAGACTATTAGGCTCAAGCATTGAAAGACAAAATCGGAGTCTTGCTCTCTTATTCTCTTCAGATAGGTATAGCTTCAACGCATTTGAATGCGGCCTAATTTTGCCTTCTTTAATTCTCCTATGAACTGTTGATTTTGGAAGATTCAATGCCTTTGACAATGAGCGGATATTGGTTCGACGATGAAGAGAAATTTCAGCGACTTTTCCAAAGTTGAGTTGAACTCGCTTGCAGCCAGAATTTGTTAATTTGCTAGATACATTGACCATTAACCCATTTTTCATACAAGCTATTCCTCTCTGCCAAATACGACGAACAGTTTTTACATGGACAGAGAACTTCGCAGCAACCTCAGTTTGACAACCCCTTTTCAAGTTTCCATCCTTACTTCGTATTAGCAGAGTTTCAAAAATTAATTGGCGTAAATGATTTGTTAGATTTTTCTTTGTTCTATGATGAACACAAGAAAGAAAAACAGGGGAACTAGCAACAGAGGAAGTCTCAATTATAGAATCCATAATGGATTAAAATGGATCAACACTTAAAAGATGAAAACATGAAACAATAAGCTGAAAGAGTTGATGAGATATAGGAAAGAAAAGAAGCAGATTTGGTGATGGAGCAAAATAGAAGAGTTTGCCTTTGTGAGAAAGAATGGAGTAGTTTCTGTAATAACATGGAATTTTAAATTGAAAAGGAAACTTTCAAATTTTATTTAGATACCCTACCCGCTTAAATTTGGTTTGATTCAGAACAAATTGCCGCCAAAGTTTTGGACAGATTTTCTTATACACTACTATTAGTAGTAGTACTTCTTTGACCTTTATTTTAAATCAAAGGGTATTTTTGGAAATTTAAAAATTTTGAAATGTAATAATTGTATCATAAAAAAAAGTTGGATTCCCCAAAATGGACTAATATTTTGGAACGGAGGGAGTATATTTTATAAATATTTTGTCTTTTACTTGTGCCTTAGAAATACTTGTTAGCAAAAATCATGTAATATTGTCATTGTCATAAGTTGAAATCATTTTAATGACGGTTTTGTTTAAAGTGAAATGTCTACACTTAATCAAATTAGTATATATAAAAATTTTGTATAAATTTTATGTTTATATATTATTACTCTGATATTAAAATAAAACAATATAGTAAAAAAAACTCAGCTAGCAGTATAAAATATGTTATACAAAAATGTTACAGTTCTATTTATATTATTGGTTGAATTTTTTTTTATAAAATTATATCTATTATTATAATTGAAACTTAGGCCAAGTTTGACATATTGTAAAAAAGCTAAAAAGTCAAAAAAATTACTCAAAAAGTTAAAAAGTTAACATTATTCATCAAAAGTCAACAATTACGGCTGCACAACTCTCAATCCTAATTTTTCCCTACAAATCAATTTTTACAATTTTTTATTACACATTTTTCCATAAAAAGTCAAAAAGTTAACCCAAACATCCATATTTTCTTTCTCAATTTTTTAATCCAAAAAGACAAAAAGTGCACTTATTTAGGACACCTCAAACAACCCCTAATTTAGTAGTAATTAGTAAGAGTTAATTTGTTACAAATAAAATAAGATATATTAAATATAAAGATAAGAATTATCTATGCACAATCCCATTTGTATTGGTTATTGTAAATTTCCATTTGTATTGTTTATCGTAAATTTGACTTAAATTAATAAATTAAAATATTACAATATCAAGCATCACATTGAGAAAATTTTAACTCAAATTACGATGAATATTTTTTGGGTGGAATGATAGTTGATAATATGAGAAATGTTTTAATTGATATGTAAAAGAATGGTAATTGATAGATAGATAAATAAAAATAGTACCAAAATATATATATATATATAGTTGAAGTACTGTGCTATTTTAGCACAATAAATTTTACACACTGCTAGAAAAACTTTGTAACAAATTTTGTAGAAAATTTATTTTTAATATGCTAAAATAACATAAAAATAGACTTGTTTTGAAAAGTTGACTTTTTAATTTTTTTCTAATTTTTTTTTGAAAAAACATGTAAAAATATAAAAAAGTGATGTAACTTAGGGGTTGTTTGGGATAACCTAAATAAGTGTATTTTTTATCTTTTTATGAAAAGATGTGCAAAAAAGTAGAGAGGTGATGTGATGAAAAAAAGATAAAAAGATAAAAAAATAAATTATTTTTTAGTTGCCAAACTTGGCCTTAATAGGCTAAAATTCATAACTTTTAGCCAAGTTTTCAAAACAGCTCATAATACACTCTTACAAATGCTCTAAAAGTTTACGAGAAAGGATTGCTTCCAATTACAAAAGTCAAATTATATTTAGGCCAAGTTTGGTAAATTCATAAAATGTCAAAAAGTTACTTAAAAAGTTAACATTATTCATCAAAAGTCAAAAATTACGACTGCACAACTACCAATCCTAATTTTCCCTTACACACTAAGACCAAGTTTGGCAATCCAAAAATAATCCATCTTTTTATCTTTTTTCCATCACAACACCTCTCCACTTTTTTGCACATCTTTTCGTAAAAAGACAAAAAGTACACTTATTTAGATCATCCCAAACAACCCCTAATTTATACAATTTTTTAATACACATTTTTTCATAAAAAGTCAAAAAGTTAACCCAAATATCCATATTTTTTTTCTCAAATTTTTAATCCAAAAAAATAAAAAATACACTTATTTAAGACATCCCAAACAACCCCTTAACTCTCACTTAACTTTTGTGAGTGGATTCATTCCTCTTCTTATTATTCTCTTTAAGTTTTGCTTCATCCCTCACACCAATGCTAAAATCTATTATTATGGTAAGGTGCTAGATGACTCTAGATGCAAAAACTGACTATGATTGTGCTTAATTTCCATTAATTGCTATCAACTGAGTGAACTACAATGATTTGAATCATTGGACAAAGCGTATCAGACAAGCCTACTAATTGCCTCCCAACATAACTTGTATTGATTATGATCAAATAAAACCGCATTGCCTAAAATGGAAAGACTCGAAGATGAACCAATAGGTTGCCACTTAACCATATACCAATTATTTAAGAGTGTGCACTTTCCTCAGACTTTCTTTAATCATAAATTTGAGATGATATTTTTTAAAATAAAGAAAAGCAAATAACAATTTGACAAAAATTTAGATAGCGTTTAGTAGAATTTTAAAATTATGATTTGATAATAGAGTTGTATTTTAAGTTTATGAGTTTTTGAATTGTGATTTGAATGTGAAAAATTTGTTTGATTAAAGCATTTTTAACGGTGAACTATTTTTTTCATCAAATCTGAGGAAAAAAAAAAGCGATTTCCTCAATCTAATACGAAGTGCTCCAACAGCTTGCATCAAAAGACTGAGGACATCCGGTGGAACGACCAGCCGGTTGATCGGTTAAGTGACTGAAATTTTTTTCCCTTTCTGAAACATTTGAACTCATTTTCTTCCCCCAAGAAACAACGGATATCCACACCCACAAGCACAAACACAAGCACAATTACCACAAGCAACAACCAAAACCACCCTGCTCAAACAAGAGATTTTCAAGTTCAAGACCTTAAAATCGTCAAAAAGACTCTCAGAATCTCTTCCCCGATATGTCCTCACCCAACTAGAAAAATTTTCCAATTCTAGACGATAAACCCCAATTATTTCCAACCCAGCATTGATGTCTGCAATAAAAATCCAAATCGTAACAAACCCCAGAAGCAATCTTATCGAAAAAATACTCCAATTTTACACTTGAATCCTCAATGAAACGCCAAATATCTCAGACCCACGAAGCAAATCATTAAAAAAAACACCCAAAAAAACCCCAATGATATCATCAACAAAACCCTGCCTTTGCTCCAAAAAAACCTTTAAAATCAATTAATTCCCACATTAAAAAAAACACCTAAAAAAAACCCAATGATATCATCAACAAGACCCTGCCTTTGCCCCAAAAAACCTTTAAAATCAATTAATTCCCACATTAAAAAAAACACCCAAAAAAAACCCAATGATATCATCAACAAAACCCTGCCTTTGCCCCAAAAAACCTTTAAAATCAATTAATTCCCACAGGGACGACCCACGAGACGATCAGTGGAATGTCCGGCCGGTTGTTCGATGGGAACCACTTCCAACGTAAACGCACAAGGTTTTGGTGAAATCTGCCCAGCTCCTCAATTTGGTGAAATTTTTGAACGATTCTCACTTTGATATCAGTTTGATGAAATTGTTGGAGCCAAAAAAGTTACGTTTTTTCACCAAATTCAAATTTGGTGATGGTTTTGCTTAACCGTTGAAGATGGTCTTATAAGTTTTGAATTGAGTTTGAAATTAATGATGTGGCATATGATATTTAATTCAAAAACTTATAACTCATAAGCAAACACACAATCCAAAATTCTATTCAAAGCTTATAAAAAAATTTTAAAAAAATTAGGAAAACATTTTTTATTTAAAATATAAAAATAACAGGTACAAAAAAAAAAAGAAAAAAAAAAAAGAACACTATTCCGGACAACCGAGGGGACGTTTGGGGGGCTGACCGGATAGACGTGTTTGCAAAAGTGAGTGTCGAATCAATTTTTAAAAACTGTAACCAAACACCTACCTCAAACCAAACAGTGGAATTAACTCTAGAAAGCTCTACCAAACAGAGCCTTAAATTTTATTTCATTATCTTTTCCTTTATGTCCATAAAAGTCTTCTCAAATTTTAAATCCAAACGCAACCTTAAGCTTCGTTTGGTTTTAGATTTTTGGCTAAAAAAGCAAAAAAAGACAAAATTGGTTATATAAATCAATAAGACAAAATGTCATATCTAAATCATAATCATTATATTTTTTCTCTCGCAAAAGTCAAAAAAATCAAAATAAACAAGACTAAAAAATCAAGTTAAAAAAATCTCAATACAAAAAAACTAACTAAAAAGATCAATACCAAGCGATGAGTTAGGATCTGGCCACATATATCACTAGAAATACATATATTATGGGAGTGCACCTTCTTTTGAGAGGTGGAGACTCTTCATATGAGTTTTGCAAAGGAGCTGTACTAACAAAGCCACATTCTCATTCCTATTCTTAACAATTGTTAACATCTTTTGCTTTTGCTTTCACCTTTAGCTTTTAAGCAAAGCATTGTATCCGAAAAGACTACATATACTAACCAAAAGGAGCAACATAATTCAATGTTGTGATCCTTGCAAACAACCACTAAAATTTTGAAATAAACAAAATAATCAAGAGGTACAAATTTGTGACTTGTTATTGATTTTTTATTTTATTTTTATTGGTGTATATATCAGTAGAAAATAAGATGGCTAAAAACAAGCTTTGTCAAAATTCATTATGGTTTTTCTACAAACAATAGTAAAACACAGTGGGATGTTATAAATTATTTATTTCTTTTGACTATCCTTCTTTTTTTCAAAATGCTAAATAAGGTATTGGCAGGAACAACTTTTTGAGATGTTCGCTCAACTATAATGAGAGTCACCATATTGTCAAGGTCGTCCCAACCTTTATGAGCGCAATTTTATGTAGATTGATAAAATTCCCTTAGTTAAAGTCTCCAATGAATTACATGAGGGCATTTTGACAATTCTTTTGTAAAAAAATGTTTGAGAACTCTAAAGTAAGAGCTGAGCTCTATGGGGTAGGCCCCACATATTAATTGTAACGCTTTCAAAATAAATTCATAAATCATACATTCATGATACAAGAAAATGACAATATATTTCATACATCAAAGTATTTAATACAAAAGTATTACATGTTGACAATAAAAGTAAATGCCCTACGGGTTTACAATTTTCCAAGTCAACACTTGGGTACAACAAAAGAAGAGTTCTAACTCTTTATACAAAATAAGCCATTGGCTTGAATTTACATGTAATACCAAAAAGAGAATAACAAAAGATCCTTCAGCCTCTAAGCCTCTCAAGCTACGTCCTTGGAGGTGGCATATCACCTGAACCTGAAAATGATGTCCCATATAGAGTGAGTCAATGCCCAGTAGAGATATATTAAACCAATTATGAGAAATGACTAAAACATTAACATTTGATAAATGGCTAACACTTGTAAACCAACTTGTAATACAATCCAGTTTCATGACAATATATCTATGTTTCATTTCACTTTCCTTTACTTAAACAACTTTGATTCATAAACATGGCTCAAAACCTGGCCAAACAGTTAAATGAGACTATAACTCATATTAAAACACTTCCTTACTTCAATTTTCAACATTATACAAACGTGTGGGGATGTGGTTTGGAAATACTCTTCAGATCCTGGAAGACGCCAATGATCCTCAGCTAGTCACCTGCAAAGATACAAATACTCCGGTCGGGGGTGCCGGAATTAGCACTCCGACGGGCAAGTCAGTTCTTCTACTCAAGAAAGCTTGTTCATTAAGTTTTTAGAAGTGATTCTTACATACCTTTTCTAGTCCATTGCCATTATATTTATACTCGTTTCTTCTGATCCTCGGGGCCAGGGCCTACTTTTTCAATCATTACCTTTTCCACTATTCGGCTCTAGGGATCCTTCCCCATTCGGCCTATTTATCCTATTCGGCCCCTTGTCCTAGCGGGATGTCTGCCGACTAGCGTCTAGCTTCTGAAATATACCTCCTTTATCTTTGCCAATTATTCGGCTACCACAATTGCCCTCCGAACTCCCTGTTGACGGCAGTCAATCGGCGTGTTTGGTTCAGAATTTGAGAAGTTCAGCGTCAGGCGGCTTCGCGTGCCCCAATGTATGTCAGGAGGCGCGCGCCTTTTTGCTCATCATTACGCTTTCCCACTCTATTCATGTGTATCTCAGCATTTATTGCGATTTGAAACTTTGGTCCTTTCGAATTCACATTTCGTCGATTTTTTGAGACTTTTGGATCGCCAGTGCATATACCTCCGTGACTCGCGTTTTCTGCAACTTCTTCCCGTCTTCCCTTGTTTCATCTGCTCTTCGTAAGTTTCCTTATCCCTTCTTTGTAATCCCATTTTCTGTTTGCTATTTTAGCTTCGGCGAATATTTAGTTCTTTGCTAAGATGGCCAAACATTTAAAAGACCTCCTTTCTGAGGATTGTATCTCCAGTTTCCGGCAACATTTTTCTATTCCTGACGACGTCCATTTATCCCTTGTAACGGACAATGCTCTCGACATGGAGAGGGAAGATCAGAACACGATCGTATTCCCTCTTTTATCCATTGCGGAGGGCGGGGTTCGTTTCCCCCTACACCCACTCCTTAGGGCCGTTCTCCGCTATTGGGGTTTGATCCCTTCTCAACCCAATGTAAATTTCTTTCGAATCATCATGGGGGTTGTAGAGTTGAATCGACGCCTTAGGATTAACCTTGGGATTCCGGCCATTCGGCATTGTTACGCCTTAGCCAAATCCTCCGGTCGGCTGGGGCGATATTTTCTCAGGGCCAAAGATACTGACCATCACTTGGTGACTATGCTTGCCAGTTCTGGTAAACGGGTCGACGACGTGATGGTCAACGTCCGTGGTAATTGGGAGTTCGCTGAAGGGGAGGATCGCCTGGACCCTATTCCCAGACATAAGGGCGACCCAGGTTGCCACGCAATGTCTTATTTGTTGGTCTGTCTCTTATTCGGCTCTTTTCCCTAAATCATTTTTTATCTTCTGCAGGTAATAGGTTGAAGAAAATTCTGACTTCGGTTGACGACGTGGTTCTTGGGGAAATCAAGACTGCACTCACATATTTCGGCCGTCCAAACGTACAACAGCAAGGGAGAGCCGTCCACATTCTCCTTCGGTACGAACCCACTTACACTACTTTCTCGGCTGCAGATAACATTCCGATTCCAGTCGGCGATCAACAGCTCTCGGCCCTTATCTTCCCCAGCTTCAAAAACCTTAGGCAGATCGGTCTCGTAGCTTCTGATTCGGGGGAAGACGCCGAGCCGGTTGTAGAGGTGATTGCCGATCCGGCTAGGGAGTCTACCGAGGGGGTAGTAGAGGGCAACGAGGCTGTACGCTCGGCATTCGAGGCCACCGAGCCATCCGCCTCAGGACGAACAGATTTCTCTTCCGGGGATATTTTTGCGAATTTGGGGGATCTACCCGGCGATTTCTTTGAGGGTATGGCGAAGGAAAGCCTAACGCAGATGGCACGTAAAAGAAATGCCGAGCGGATGGCCGCCCGAAAGAAGGCTGAATGCGCCGCATCAGATCCCAGCTTGATCAAGCCGTTCGTACCCGTTTCTGAGGGGACGGTTGAGGTTGCTGCGTCCGATACGGGAAAAGAGGGTGAAGAACAGGCCGATGGGGAACGGATGACCCCGGAGCAAGGCCAAAAGCGTGGTGCCGAGGGGAAAGTGAGTTCAGAAGCTGGCCCTGGTAGCAAACGGCCTCGGCTTGAAGAACCGGACGTGGTCGCTCCGTTCGTTATTCAGCCAAAGATCAGGGACATGCCGATTTTATCCGACGCTTCGGCCATCGAGGATCCAGCCGTGGCTCTGAGCCTGGCGGCTTCGATTTCTCTACCGGCTGACAACAAAGCCTTTGGTGCCGTACCTGATATTATGGCCGTTGCCCTAACTGCTCAATCGGCATTCCTGGTAGGTCACCTTCATTTCGCTCTTGTTTGTTAAAGGCGTCTAATCATACCGAATTGTTTTGCAGACGATCGGAAGGATCGCCGACTTGGGTCGCCGCCTGCGTGATGCTCTCGGGAGAATTGACCATTTGCAAACAGAGGTGCAGGGTCAGAAAAGTAGGGCCGAGTTCGAAATTATGAGAGCTGAAATGAAGAGCGCGCGAGCCGAAGCGGAGAAAGAGAGGGTTCGCGTCGCCGAACAGCTTCGTGTTGATGCTGAGGGTAGGGCAAACGCGAGCGAGGAATCGCTCAAACTTTCCAGGGAAGTACTTGCTGAGGCGGAAGCTCAGTTAGAGGAGCTTAAGGCGGCCCGCGAGAAAGCCGAATCGGAGGCCTTTGAGGCAGGGAGAGGCGCCGCTCTGACGGAATATGTTGAAGAAGTGTCCAAATTTGAAAATCGCGGGTTCAAACATGGGTGGCTCAAAGCCCTTGCTGCCGTTGGGGTTACATTGGATTTGCCAATTCCTTATGAGCAGGTGGATGTTGAGCCACTTGAATCCGATACCGACGAATGATCTGGGAGCCGTTTACTGAGCAGACGTCTTTTTGTTTTTGTTTTTCTTCTTTTGGATAGGGCTTTGTTGGTTCAGGGTAGTTTTCATGTATAAATTGGTTAGCATCTGCGCACAATTTATTAATGAAAATTTCTTTGTAATTTTTGCTACCACACATTTTGTATGAAAGAGTTCTGTGGTTTAATTTTAATGAAAGAATTCTGTGTTTGTCAATGCATTTGGTAAAATGGAATTGCATGCACTGTGGGGAAACCCATGATACATATCCCATCAAAATCACCATTTGCAATTTCACTGCCTACTGATCTTGGACCCTTAGATTGATGAATCTGCCCTTGCCCCAGGGGGTTCATGATAGGAACTCTGGCTCTCGTGAGCCGGCTGGGGTAGTCTAGCCGAACAGATTGATGAATCTGCTCTTGCCCGAATCAACTTGCGAGCCGGCTGGGTACTTGAGCCGAATAGAACCACTGAAGGTAGAGGAACAGATTGGTCAATATCTGGGTTCCTGCAGATTCATTACATATCCCATCAAAATCACCATTTGGAATTTCACTGCCTACTGATCTTGGACCCTTAGATTGATGAATCTGCCCTGCCCCAGGGGGTTCATGATAAGAACTCTGGCTCTCGTGAGCCGGCTGGGGTAGTCTAGCCGAATAGATTGATGAATCTGCTCTTGCCCGAATCAACTTGCGAGCCGGCTGGGTACTTGAGCCGAATAGAACCACTGAAGGTAGAGAAGAAAGATTGGTCAATATCTGGGTTCCTGCAGATTCATACATATCCCATCAAAATCACCATTTGCAATTTCACTGCCTACTGATCTTGGACCCTTAGATTGATGAATCTGCCCCTGCCGCAGGGGGTTCATGATAAGAACTCTGGCTCTCGTGAGCCGGCTGGGGTAGTCTAGCCGAACAGATTGATGAAACTGCTCTTGCCCGAATCAACTTGCGAGCCGGCTGGGTACTTGAGCCGAATAGAACCACTGAAGGTAGAGAGGAACAGATTGGTCAATATCTGGGTTCCTGCAGATTCATTACATATCCCATCAAAATCACCATTTGCAATTTCACTGCCTACTGATCTTGGACCCTTAGATTGATGAATCTGCCCTGCCCCAGGGGGTTCATGATAAGAACTCTGGCTCTCGTGAGCCGGCTGGGGTAGTTTAGCCGAACAGATTGATGATCTGCTCTTGCCCGAATCAACTTGCGAGCCGGCTGGGTACTTGAGCCGAATAGAACCACTGAAGGTAGAGGAACAGATTGTCCTGTCGTCAACTTAGTCGGCGTCAGGCGATTGGGTTTCGCGATTAATGAACTTGCCTCGATCGCGCTGTCTCTACGAGCGTTAAATGATCAAAGGTACAACTTTTAAGGGTCTGGTAGGTATCTGATTCAGACTTCTGAGAGAAAATCTATTGTGCGAATGTCGAACAAACTCTTCTTTAACAGCAAAGGGGAAGCCAAGACATTGGCTGAGCTTGGCGGTAATATGAATCGAAGTGAACACCGTGGTGCGCCCTTGCGTGCTGGGAGTAAGAGTTCTATGGGTCGAGAGAGGCGTCAATCTCCTCGACGTCGTAGTAGGTCGCCCAGACGGGATAGGCAGTCCCAGGGGAGATCGCCACACGCCCAAGTCGAAAGGAGATCAGACGCGAATCCGTGCCCATTAAGTTTTGCAGTATTTGTGAAGAATAAGCCCATGACGGAAGCGGACTCGATCGTTCGAGATCCAGACGTGGCGGTCGAGTTTACTCGACAAATATTTCCTCCGGAAGTTCAGCAGTCAATGGTTTGTCGTCAAGACTACGAAGTGTTTCGCGAGGGCATTCATGGGGCGGTGAAAGGGCTCTATACGGCTTATGAAGTCGGCATGCGATTGCACGCCGCCCGCCGAGAAATGGAGAAAAAGGAAGAGCATATCCGCAGTTTGGAGGCTCGCGTGGAGGCGGCTGAACGTGAGTTAAGAAAGATCAAAGCGGCTCAAGTACAACCAGCAGGACAGGTGATTCCAATCGTGGAAGAGAAGGTTACCAGTCGGCTTATAAGCGCTGCCATTGCCGATCGTGAAACGGCGAGCATGTTCGCATTGGAGTCCGCCAAGGGGAGGTCTTATGAAAAAGGTTTTCACGAAGGGCGCTTGGTTGGAATCCAAAAGACCAAGGAGAAGCTTGCCGAAGAGGTTTGCCGATGTGAAAATCGTGGGTTCAAGCATGGTTGGATCAAGGCATCTCAAGTCGCCGAATCTCTTCGCTTGTCAGGCATCGATTCAGCGTCACCTCTCTACCACAGTAAGGACTTTCTGTTTTCTGCTTTCGAGGTTGAGAAGAGTGATGAGGGCGACGCCGTATGACTTTAATTATTGTAAGGTTCGAACGCTGGTCGCGTTCGCAATTATGTAATTTCTTGGTTTTTTGAATAAAAGACGCTTTATTAAAAATGTCAAATTGTCTCCCGGATTCGGCGTGTGCGTGTTTAATTTGATTGCATAAATGTTTGGATAGACGTAAATCAATCGGACTCAGCATGTTAAATCGATGCGCCGATTCGTTGTGCGTGATCGGCCTACATGTAATGGCCGTTCACTTTTGAAGAAAGCCATTGCGGCGTGTTGTTTGAAATTTGAAGAAGCCGTGAGCCAGGGATCGGAGGGGCTACGGCATTTTGACTTAGCTCGAATGCCAGATGTCTAGCCGATTGGGCTAGGTAGTTTTTGCCCTTACGCAGCCTATGCGCGCGCGTTTTAGCCAACCGTTGGGTTAACTAGGTCATGGAGAATGTTGACCGACGCCTGTCTCGTGGGGTTTAGTGTTGATAAAATCACTTCGGGATTTGGGCCTCGAGATCGCGGCCATCTCTGAGAATAAAAGCGGCAGGCGCCTCATGCAATCAGACATATTTGGCTTACCAGCATCTATTGCGTGGGATGATCAAGAGTTCTCACCATCAGATGGTGATGGTAGTTGCAGGAGCTTACATTCCGGGCGAACTTGGCGCTCAGATGGTTTGCGGCGGAGGATTCTCCGGTGCGGGAGGTGGACCGCTGAAAGGAGAAACTGGAAACACGTCAGCCTCCAAGTCGTTGAAGCAGATCGCCCCGAAAGGAGACACAACGACCGCTGCCCCTAACCTTCCTTGTCTTGGATCTTGGCCTTGACATTGTCGATGGTGTCGGAGGCCCGGCGACATGCCGATTCGGGCGTGGTTAGATCGATGCGTTTTGAGCCGCGATGGTTGTTCAAATGACAAGAGTTGGGTCGATGGGTTGATTTGTCTTAGAAGTTGGAGATAGATATTGTAATGTTCGAACGCGGGTTGCGTCTATGTAACAACTTTTTAATCAAATAAAAAGTGTTATTTCGTATAGTTGAGTCTTACTCTGAAAATCTTTTGTTTAGCTATGCCAGATGAATGTTCCTGATTCCAACTTTTAATGATTAAGCACGTCATTTTGTATGGTCTAATAGTTTGCCATCTGAAAGTTTGCTACCGGAACTTTTGTATAGCTTAAATATTTTACCTTAAATATTTTTCCTGTATTCAGGGAGCGGCCCTTGCCTTAGGCGGGATGTGAGTTAATCCGGAATGGGTCGTACTCGTGGGCCGGCTAAGGCACGCCTTGTCCGGCGAACCATATTAGTGATTTCGGCTTAACTAGTTGATTAAAACAGGCTCCGGATCCGGAGACTTATTTTGGCCAATCGTGATATCCACGAAGGGCGCTTCGAATCCGGAGGCTTATTCGGCCCTAAGGTGTCCTGCACCAAAGGGGGCTCCGAATTCGGAGACTTAATTTGGCCAATCGTGACATCCACGAAGGGCGCTCCGAGTCCGGAGACTTATTCGGCCCTAAGGTGTCATGCACCAAAGGGGGCTCCGAATCCGGAGACTTATTCGGCCCTAAGGTGTCATGCACCAAAGGGGACTCCGAATCCGGAGACCTAATTTGGCCAATCGTGACATCTATGAAGGGCGCTCCGAGTCCGGAGACTTATTCGGCCCTAAGTTGTCATGCACCAAAGGGGGCTCCGAATCCGGAGACTTATTCGGCCCTAAGGTGTCATGCACCAAAGGGGGCTCCGATTCCGGAGACTTATTCGGCCCTAAGGTGTCATGCACCAAAGGGGGCTCCGAATCCGGAGACTTAATTTGGCCAATCGTGACATCCACGAAGGGCGCTCCGAGTCCGGAGACTTATTCGGCCCTAAGGTGTCATGCACCAAAGGGGCTCCGAATCCGGAGACTTATTCGGCCCTAAGGTGTCATGCACCAAAGGGGGCTCCGAATCCGGAGACTTAATTTGGCCAATCGTGACATCCACGAAGGGCGCTCCGAGTCCGGAGACTTATTCGGCCCTAAGGTGTCATGCACCAAAGGGGGCTCCGAATCCGGAGACTTAATTTGGCCAATCGTGACATCCACGAAGGGCGCTCCGAGTCCGGAGACTTATTCGGCTCTAAGGTGTCATGCACCAAAGGGGGCTCCGAATCCGGAGACTTATTCGGCCCTAAGGTGTCATGCACCAAAAGGGGCTCCGAATCCGGAGACTTATTCGGCCCAAAGGTGTCATGCACCAAAGGGGGCTCCGAATCCGGAGACTTATTCGGCCCTAAGGTGTCATGCACCAAAGGGGGCTCCGAATCCGGAGACTTAATTTGGCCAATCGTGACATCCACGAAGGCGCTCCGAATCCGGAGACTTATTCGGCCCTAAGGTGTCATGCACCAAAGGGGCTCCGAATCGGAGACTTATTCGGCCCTAAGGTGTCATGCACCAAAGGGGGCTCCGAATCTAGAGACTTAATTTGGCCAATCGTGACATCCACGAAGGGCGCTCCGAATCCGGAGGCTTATTCGGCCCTAAGGTGTCATGCACCAAAGGGGGCTCCGAATCCGGAGACTTATTCGGCCCTAAGGTGTCATGCACCAAAGGGGGCTCCGAATCCGGAGACTTATTCGGCCCTAAGGTATCATGCACCAAATGGGGCTCTAAATCCGGAGACTTATTCGGCTCTAAGGTGTCATGCACCAAAGGGGGCTCCGAATCCAGAGACTTAATTTGGCCAATCGTGACATCCACGAAGGGCGCTCCGAATCCGGAGGCTTATTCGGGCCTAAGAGGCTTGAAGGAAAGTGAGAGAAAATCGATTTTCATTAAAACGTGGTACCAGTACAAGCATCAGATCCCACAAGTCGGGTCCGAAAATGGATCTTCATAAAGTCCACGTTCGCGCGGATTGCGGTGAGCCACGGATCTCCTCAATGCCACGGTCTGTTGGGAAGCGCATAAGCTGATGGTAGGTGCTTGGGACAGCCTTCATGATATGCAACCAGGGGCGCCCCATGATGGCATTATACGGCGACGGAAGCTTAACAACCAGGAATTCCACGTCAACCGTTTTTGAGCCCGCTCGAACAGGTAGCACGACCTTCCCCAACGGGTACTCTGGATTCGTGTTGAAGCCGAACAGTGGCTGAGACGACGGTGATAGGTCCGACTCGTTGAGGCCGAGTTCAACAAAAGTTCTGTAGTACAAGATTTCCGAAGTGCTTCCTGGGTCTATGAGAATGCGTTCAACGCTGAACTGATGTACGCGTAATTTGACGACCAAAGGATCGACGTGGCTGGCCACTGTTCCGACGAGGTCGGAGTCATCGAACTTAATTGTCGGAGTTTCTCTGGGCCTGCCGGTTGACATGTTATGTTTTTGGGGAATTGGGTGCGATTGGATTGTATGCACGGTCGGGGATGCCGGCAGACCGTAGATTATGTGGATCACACCAAGCGGAGGTGAATCTTGTCTCAAGGCTAATGCTTTGGTTGGCCTTCCCTTGCTCACGTATTGCTGCAGTCGACCATCTTGCACCAGTTCCTCCAGATGATCCTTTAGCGCATAACAGCTCTCGGTTTCGTGGCCGTGATCTTTGTGGTATTCGCATCGTCTGTCCCTCCTCCGTGTGTCGGGGGCCCCACCATCTTCGACGGCCACTTGAAAAATGGAAGGTGCTGGACTTTGGTCATTATTGCCGCGATCGGCTCTGTCAACTCCGTATACTTCTTGTCGGTTCGCCTTGAGCGTCTGCTGTCGACTTGTAGTTGTTCGTTCGTTCGGTGGGAGCACTGATCGCTTGATCGGCGGGAGTCCCGCCTTTTATCTCGCTTGGTTCGTTGCCGGGGCTCAGGGCTCGGTGGCGGCACGGAGCTTATTGGTCGAGCAATTTCGGGGAGGGCCGTTTTGCTGGAGATTTGTCCGGCTTTTATCCTCAGGGCATCATCTTCGACTTTACAATATTCTTCAACTTTCTTCATCAACGCCCAACTGTTTTGGGGGGCCTTCTGGTCAGGGAACTGCGCAGAGCACTATCAGGATGTAAACCCATTTTGAAGGCGGTGATGGCCATGGAGTCGTTGCAAGCGTCGTCAACGAGGTTGAAGCACTCCCAATATCGTGCCGAGTACGCTCTGAGCGTCTCTCCCGACTGGATCTGCATAGCCCAGAGGGAGTCGGCCTGTTTCGGTTGTACCTCGTTGGTGATGAACCTGGCCCTGAAGGATTTCTGCAGTTGTCGGAAGCTTTTAATCGAAGCTGGCTCCAACTTGTAATACCACCTGACGGCTAGTGGACCTAGGCTGCTAGGGAATATCCGGCACATGAGGGCTTCATTGTCTGCGTGCAGCGTCATGGCCTGTTTGTAATGACGGATATGATCAGTGGGGTCTGATTTTCCGTCGTAAAGAGTGAACGACGAAGCTTTGAATTTCTTGGGCAGGGACGCCCTTGCGATCCGTCGAACGAAAGGATCGTGCTGGTCTTCCTCGTTTGAGCTGATTCTCCTGCGCATGTTCCTTGTTCGCAGATCCTCTTCGGAGGAGCTGGAGGTTTCGGATCGTCCCCTTGCGTCCAGCTCCGTGGATGATGAGTTGGAGTTGCTATCGGTATCTTTTGGTCGGGCCCGAGGTCTTTGCCCGTCTGCCCTCAGAGGTCGCTCTGGTTCCTGGCGCATGGCCTCTCTAGATTTTGCTACCTCCAGGGCCAAATCTTGACGGAGTCGTTCGTTCTCAGCGATCATGTTCTCGAGCCTTTGTTCGTTCTGCTTTGCTTGTTCTATGATAGCCTGCATTGTTTCTTGTGTGAAGTTGTTGGCGAATCGAAGTTCAAGACGCGTCGTGCCGCGATGGTTTCTTTTCCGAGCATATTAGCCGGGGTGAGGTTGTCTACCTGTGTGATCTCGTCGGTGGCTATCGGAGGATCTTCGGTCACGCCTTCCATGGATGTATTCGAGTATTCCCACAGACGGCGCCAATTGTGGGGATGTGGTTTGGAAATACTCTTCAGATCCTAGAAGACGCCAATGATCCTCAGCTAGTCACCTACAAAGATACAAATACTCCGGTCGGGGGTGCTGGAATTAGCACTCCGACGGGCAAGTCAGTTCTTCTACTCAAGAAAGCTTGTTCACTAAGTTTTTAGAAGTGATTCTTACATACCTTTTCTAGTCCATTGCCATTATATTTATACTCGTTTCTTCTGATCCTCGGGGCCAGGGCCTACTTTTTCAATCATTACCTTTTCCACTATTCGGCTCTAGGGATCCTTCCCCATTCGGCCTATTTATCCTATTCGGCCCCTTGTCCTAGCGGGATGTCTGCCGGCTAGCGTCTAGCTTCTGAAATATACCTCCTTTATCTTTGCCAATTATTCGGCTACCACAAAACGTAATCAAGATTTCGGGACTTTCACCCTGGACACTCCGGCCAACTTAGTTATCAATGGAGTCCATCCCCTATCTCCTCCTAAACAGGTTTGAGAGTACATCCCCTATCTCCCCTCAAACCATGGAGTACATCCCCTATCTCATCCCAAACAATACACATATACAATGTGTTTAAACACTTATCATATATAATGATCAATCAATACACATATTCGATGTATTATTTTAACTGTCATATTCAATGACATATTCCGGATGATTAGTTTCAGTTTTCCCTAATCAATATACAGTGTCTACAACAATCAAGACTATCCTCCACCGATAGCCCAAAGTAGTTATTTCTAAACAGATAATAAATGTATCAAACAGATATAATATTAACATTTTCATAAGTGAGTGATTAATTTATCCAACTACACCATTCAATCTCACAACTCCCCAATTTCATGAATTTCAACTCAATTTCACAATTTCCCAAATTAATTATTCAACATAATTAAGGCATTTTCCCCTTTTTCGAATAACAACCCTAAGGTTCAATTTCATCGATTTAACAATAATAATACCATTTTCCAAGGTCTCACATACACATGGAATTTAACATTTGAAAACCCACTTTTTATAACCTCACATCAAACCCTAACTTTTTCAAAATTACCAAACAACACCATCTAATCAAAATGACTAAAATTTATGACAAAACTCATAAGATGGAGTAGGGTATCCCTACCTCAAGAGAAAAGACTCAAAGGAGATGGAGGTGAAAACTCGAGATGCTCCAAACACCAACTTTTTCGGATTGAAACGAAGCCCACATCAAGCTCCACACTTCTTACAAAGGGTAAGAAACTCTTAGAACATGGAGTATTTGTAGAGAGAAGGTATGCAGAGAGGGAGGGAGCAGCCGGATCTAGGGTTTGAAATGTAAAGAGGATGAAAAAGTGAAGTGTAACCCGCTGCTGCCAACTGATATATTCGAGGCTCGCTCGAGCGAAGGAGTGGTCGCTCGAGCGACCAGACACAAAGAAACATCGCTCAAGCGTACAAAGCCTCGCTCGAGCCAATAATTCGAAACTTCAGGTCTGTAACCTAGAAGCACGCTCGAGCGAAGAAAAGCTCGCTCGAGCGAAGAAACCCAAAACATATAGCTCGCTCGCTCGAGCCAAGAAATGCAACTCTCAAGTCCAGAACTGGACGCAGACGCAAGCTCGAGCGCAAGACTTCTCGCTCGAGCCACCAGACACACCACTGAACTCTCGCTCGAGCGAAGGAACCATGGCTCGAGCGAAGGAATTAAAACACAGAGCTCGCTCGAGCGACAAAAGCCTCGCTCGAGCGAAGACATCAAAATCTGGGCAGCAATCATTTGTTTCAAAACACACCCAACTTGTTACAAACCTGCCCAACGCATTCTAAAACTCAAATATATAAAATTGAAGGACGGAAATGAAACATATTCAACAACAGACATCTACGGAATCGAGTCTGGAATACAACAATCAATGGAGGGAAAATCGGGATCACTATATTAATGTGATGTTTTGTCTTTTTTTTCTTTTTTCTCTCTCTTTATCATATCATTAAAATTCAATTAAAATTTCAATATTAAGAAAATGTATCATTATTCTTTTGAAATTTCAAAATTAACCAGATGTAGCATTATTCTTCTTTTGCTGTGGCAATGGTACCTTGACACCTTATAAATGACTAGCCATAGAAAATTTTGAAGTATCTTTTTTCTCGAGATTGTAAGGGGTCAATAAACACAATTACAAGTAGAGGTATTGCGAATTTTTAGGATAGGAGATTCCAACTTTTATTTGCATGTAAAAAGTTGACTACTAAGATCTCGTTTGGGAACATGTTAATTTAATAATTTTTAATTATTTGGCTAAAAATATGAGTTAAAAAAAATTAGTATGTTTGGGATAATTTTTTGACTTTTTATAAAAAGATGTATAAAAAATAGAGAGAAAAGAGAATCTTTGACTTTTTGGTATGGATTGTTGGCTTTTTTGGCTAATTTAGTAACTTTTTGACTTTTTAGCTAAAAATGAGAGTTCCCAAACGAGGCCTAAGGTATTGTTTCGAAAGTAGGTTTGGGGTTAAAATAGTCACAAAAAATAAAATGGGCTTTTTAATTTTAATAAGATAAAATATCACATCTAACTCATAATCAATATATTCTTTCTCTTACAAAAAAGTCAAAAAAATCAAAAATTCTTTCCAAACCAAGCTTTTTAGTCCCAGGCTAAAATAACTAAAAAAGTCAAAAGTCAACCCACTTCCTAAACTAAGCCTAAGCTAATTCCAACGTGTAATTAAGGGGTATTTTGAAAAGATAGTTAAAAGTTATTTTTTAACTTTTTATTGACTTTTTTGTGAGAGAGAGAAGTAGATTAAAAGCTGGGAAGTGACATTTAACCCACTTTCCAAAATAAATCTAATTAATTAAGGGAAAATAACAAATTGTTACTTTTGAAAAATAATTACAAATTTATGGTAAACTTTACACACTTTAATAATCAAAGTCCTAATTTTTTTTTTTTTTTTTATGAATCTATAATTATTTGAGGATAGTACTACTAATTTATAAATTCACGTTTAATTAATGTAAGTATCCTAATTATGCAATTTAAATACATTGACACTACAAAAAATTAAAATTTTAGATACTAAAATTTAGGTGCAAAATATTTTTTTTTGAAAAAAATGTCGTTATTATATTTTTAGCAACAAAAATTGGACATTAGTGATGAATTATTAACCTTTTGAAACCAAATTTTTCGTCTCAAAAAATAAACCATTTTAAGACTAAATTATTTTGTCTCTAAAAGTTTATTTATTAGTGACATTTTTAAAATTTTGTCGTTAAAAGTCTTATTTCTTACTTTTCGAGACGACCTTTTAGCGATTATTCTAATGACGATAGAAATTGGTCCCTAAATATCTTTTACAACAAAATTTTCACTTTTAGAGACTGAAACATTAGTATTTAAAACTTTTATATGTTGTAATGTGAGTCACAATTAATAGATGTTATTACAAGTTTGTAATAATAAAAATGATATCAAAAAGAAATTTTTCAGTACTTCTTTATGCGATATTTTTGACAATTCATTAATAATTTTTTTATTAGTGTATACATAAGCAGAAAATAAGATGGCTAAAAAAGCTTCCTTAGCATAATTTTTCTACGAATGATAGTAAAACATAGTGGGAAATTAAATAAATAATGTATTTCTTTTTACAAGCAATAATAAGTAGTTATTGGTCCATGTAATGCGGGTCATCAGTTTTATATTAATGTTTTAAAAAATTACATGAGAAGTGTCAATAAGTAATTAAGATGTGTGAAGCATTATTTTAAAAGTATCTAATCATTTTTGATTTAGAGGATGCAATTGTCATGAAAATGACCTTCACTATATTTTTGTCTTTTCTCATTCTCTCTCTCGGTGTCATGTCATGTCAAAAAAAAAAAAATATAGTAGTAAAATTTTTTAATTCTAATTTGTATACGTCAATTGTTAATGAATTACTAGGGAATTGACAATGGCAACTATACTAAAATCTTAGGTTTGACTTTTTAAATATTTTTTTGTCCATTTTTATTTTTTTTTAGGTTTTTTTTTTAATTTTTTTTAAAGATTTTACATTTTTAAATCTTACTTGACTAAACTGGTCAGAAAAGTAAAAAATAAATTAATTAATTAATTAAAATTTGGAAAAAAAAATCTACTAAATAGTAAATTATTTTTAAAAATTTTCAAACCTTTTTAATTTTTAAATCCTCTTACACTAGGAGAACCGAAAAAAAATACTAAACATAAAAGAAATAGAAAAAATGTGACATCCCACCTAGCATTTAGTAGTTGGGTTCTATCAAACAAACTTAGGGGTTGTTTGGCATGATTTAAATAAGTGTACTTTTTGTTTTTTTACGAAAAGATATACAGAAAAGTAGAGAGGTAATATGATGGAAAAAAGATAAAAAGATGAATTATATTGAGGTTGCCAAACTTGGCCTTAATAAATCCTTTGTCTACACTGAGAGCAACGAAAATTTGAGTAATTCATTAAATTTATCGACAAAAAATATAAAAATTTAAATTACTTGAGAGACATATTCAAAAGTATTTGTTTTCTCTTCACAAAGTCATATGCATTTTCTAATCTTTCTCCTACCCCCAACAATAAATAAATAAACTTATCGTTCATTATTCTTGTTCTTTTCTACATCCAAAGGTATCCTACTAATATTAGATGAAGAGGTAAGTTAGGTGGCTCTTGGAGCGTGTCCAATTGAAAAGGCATTTGAAACATTTTAGGTATTTACTTAGTTTCATTATAGAATGGAACTTCAACAAGATAGATAAATACGATATGTATTTTGTCTCATCCTCTTTTAACTAGTTACATTTAAAGAGTATGAGACTAAGCAAATCAATTTGAGAGATAGAAAGCATTACTGAAGTACACACTAAACAAAATAGTTAGACAAAATACAAAATTTACTTATATATATATATATATATATAATTTTATTTAATTAAATTAATGAGAATTATGAGATGACCCTATAAAAGGGGCCAGCCAAAAGGTTATTAAATGTGTCAATTATGTTTTTGTGAAATATCATTACCAAAACCCATGCATTCATGCCATGTGGCCTTTACATGCTAATTTGCTGTCCAATTTTTATTTATGCTGTGTTTGGTTGAGGGATTTGAGGAGGAATTTGGAAAGGAAAATGAAAAAGGAATGTGAAATGTGAATAAAACATACCTATATTTCACATAGTTTCACACATCTTTTCCTTTTTCCTTTTCAAATTTCTTCCTAAATCCCCTAACCAAACACAGCATTAGAGACAAAACATTTATTGTCCAACCTTGCATCTCTTGTAGATGACACTTTTTTTTTCTTTTTTCTTTTTTTTTTTATATCTTTATTTTTTTAAAGATGATTTCTTTAGTTGGTGATCTCACTACCCATGACCATTAATTACCACCTGGCTCATCTATCATGTGCCAAAGCTGTGGCATTAGATTATGGAAAGTCTTCATGTGGTCCCCCCATATTAGTCAATTTGTTTACTTCTTAATTTTTATTTATTTATTTATTAACGTGTGTAATAAAGATTGTTCAATATTTTTTAACTCTATTAGCATGTGTTTTAAGATGCATGTTAATATCCATTTTTGTTTTAGTATGAGAGATTTTGCCATCAAATTCTCCTCTATCTCTCTGTCGCAATATACTCTCAATTATTGAATTATATATCAAAATTCAAATACTTTAATTTTTTCACATGATTTAATAGTTAAAAGTATTTTGAAATAGAAATTTGAAAAAAGATAACTAGACCAAAACAAGAAACATGGGATCTTTTGTTCCTAAAGTTAGTCTCTAACTATCTTCAATGTACATGTCTCCAAATTTTTAGGGTAAATTATACTTAATAGTCCTTATAGTTTGGAACTCGTGTCACTTTGATTCCTGATTTTTCAATTTAGACACATTTGACCTTGAATTTTGAATCCTGTTCCAAATAAGGACAATTGAAGATACCATTGTGTAATTTCAAGGGCAAAATCGTCAATTTAATAAAATATAAACTAATTTGATAAAAATAAATGTCAAAAAAATATTTTTAATTTTTTTAAAATTATTTGTATCCACCAATGATAAAATTATGTAAAATTGATAAAAATTAATAAAAATTACATGATTAATTTTTAAAAATTAATTTTACATGATCATTATCCAAACACATAATAAAAATTAATTTGGTAAAAAAATAAATAAATGTCTGAAAGATTTATCAATTTTACATAATTTTATTTTTAGTGGTTAGAAATAATTTTTAAAAATTCAAAAATATTTATTTTTGTCTAATTAGTTTATATTTTATCAAATTAACGATTTTACCCTTGAAAAATCAAATGAGATTTTCAATTGTCCTTATTTAGAATAAGATTCAAAATTCAGGGTCAAATGTGTCACAATTGAAAAGTTAGGGACCAAAATGATAAAGTCCCAAACTATAAAGACTATTAGTGTAATTCACCCAAATTTTTATGTTTCAAATTTTTTCGTCATATTATACGATTAGGAATATATTGGGAATAATAGACAAAAAAAAAATTGGAAATGAGAATCACTAATCCAAAACAAGTGTAATAACTTCGTTAAACTAACCTAAGGCCAAGTTTGGGAAGTCCCAAATAATTCATCTTTTTATTTTTTCATCTTTTTTTATCACATCACCTCTCTATTTTTCTACATATCTTTTCGTAAAAAGACAAAATACACTTATTCAGGTCATCCTAAACAACCCCTAAATGAATTACACGGTGTAGGGTAGTGGTAAGAACGTGAGTTTTCTTCAAAATACCTGGTTCACTTGCTGGATTCACATGATGACATAAAATTTCAAGTTATGTCATCACCATTGAAAACAACAATAACCGATCATGAATCTTGACCATTCAGTGTGTATCACAATGGGATCAACAAAAATATGAATTCAAATGGCCATTCATTCACCTTTCTTTCAAAATTTTAAAGCATAGAAAAATGTGTCAGCAAAATTCTAGAAATTATCAATTTTCATGTTAATAGCGCATTGCATTTATTTTCTTGCACCCCACAATGCATAAAGGGTCGAATAATGCTAGTATACCAATTGATAATGTGGTATAATTTAAGAGATTTTTGAAATTTATAATGTGATTAATGAGTAGAGTCAATAATAATGTCATAACTAGTGTTGGTACATTAGTTAATATACTAATTGATACATGTAGCACTACCGTAAAATGTCACCAAAGTCATGCATTGTATTGTAGTACAAAAAATAATCTTGCAAAAAAATGAAAAATGGCTGGTTGCTCGAAATTCTGACTCGATTTTGGCTCGACAGCCCAAAACGACGTCGTATTGGGCTGTCTTTTTTTTTTTTTTTCTTCTTCTTCTTCGTCATGTTGGTCTGAAACAGAGGGAGAGGGAGAGAGAGAAAGAGAGAGAGAGAGAGAGAGGAGGCAGGTCGTCCGTTGCAGCCCTCCGCTCGCCGTCGCAGCCTTCCGTCGTTGCCTCTGCCCGATCGTCGCAGCCTCTGCCTCGTAGCCCCCGCCCCTCCTCCGCCTCCGCCCCCGCCCCCGCCCCCGCCCCCCGCCTCTGCCTCCGCCTCCACCCCGATATGTTGGCCCTCTACAGTCCCTCCTCCTCCTCTGCCCCTCCTCCAGCCTCTCCCTCCTCATCATTCTTCTCTCTCACTTTTTCGAGCCAATTTTGAGCCAAAAATCTCGAGCTACCAATCGTGATTGCAAAAAAATATAGGGTAAGTTACATTGACTGCTTTTTAATTTATTTTTTTTTAAAAAAAAGGAGTAAATTTTATAAATTTAACATCATTATACTGTTTTTTCTAATAAAATTAAAATGATGAGAACAAATACAGATGATGTATCAGATAGATTATTTTTGTAACATAGATAACAATGTCATTTTTTCTATTAATATAATAATAAATGATTGCTGAAAAGAGGTTATCACAGTTTTATGTGAATTAAAATCTTAAAACTAACAAAGTATAATTATAAACTTGTAAAATTTTATGTATTTTTGTCAATCCTCAAAAGAGTATATTTGTTATTGTAATTTATCTAAAAAAAACTAATAACGTGACAATAACATTTCATAAATAATAAGTCATTTTAATGAGATTTTAGATTCAAAATAAATCAATATAAATCTCTGGATCCTTCTGTAAAAAAATTTATGCATAATTTTTTTTATTTTTAATTATCATTATTTACTGTAGGATATGAATTGCTGCAAATAGTGGCAGCCTCATTAACATTGTGAAGAAATTCTGTACCAATTATTTTTTAGGTAGTGTCAGATTCCTCAGATAGTGACTGCTATAGAGCTATACATTAAATACAAAAATAAATGAACATACTACCTGTTGAAAACCATATACATATAATTAATATATTTATATATATTACTATTATCAGATGGTCCACACCTGCCCAACAATAATAATCTCTCAATTTGCATTTGTGTAAACATGCATAGTGTTGACATATCTGTTTTTATTTCCCTTGTTTTTTTCTTATAGACATGATTGCAAATATTCTCTCTTTTTTCTCTCTTTTTCTCAATAAGAAAATGGTGCAATTTGTTAGGTGGAGAGGGTTCTTGTTGCTTTGTTGGATTGAAATATTTTGGACACAATATCAATCTAACCTTCTTTGAATAAATCTATAGATTTGTTAAATTTGACTGTCCTTGGCATTTTTTAGAATTAATCAATATCAAAGTTTGCAGGTAATTATAAATATATGAAATTTACTCTATAAGGAATGGCTCAAAAAGGTTGTGATGGTTCAATGGAACCCCCCCAGTAGAAATGATTGTACTTGTGGTTAAAATGTGTATACATAAAAAGATATTATGGTTAAAATAATTTTCAAAAATCAAAGAAGTAGACAAAAAATTCTCTGAAATAAATTAAAATAATGGTTAAATTTTAAATTATCAAAAAAGAAGGCTACTTCATCAATTATCTTACACTATTGTTTAGATGAGAAAGAGAGTAAAATAACCTCTCATTTGATACAAAGAATGCCTCATCATTACATTTACATTACATCTTTTCATTCTCAAAATATTAAAAAAAAAAAATTGTCAAAATTACTTTAATTATAGTAAACAAATACAATATAAAATATTATAAAACTTGAATGTCAAAAAAGCTTCAGTCACCTCAGCAAAAAGGCCTATATTAGATAGATTCCTCATAAGAAAACAAAAAATAAAGAAAAAAACATTTGTGTGGGATAAAACACTTTTGTCTAAAATACATCTCAATCCACATGCTTCAATGTGACAAGTTTTTACATGGATCAAATATGATTGCTTTTGGCAACAAGATGGGAAGTAACACCTATCTTTTTCAATAGATCTTCCCTTAATTAAGATGCTATGTGCATGCTCAAGATTAAATATCATGATACTGTTTAGTAAAGATGTGATTTGCAAGCAGCTCTCAAAAAATTCAGCATAGCCTTAATTGCAATTCACTTTTTTCCTATTTGTTATTATTAGGTTTTATTGTTGGTAGATATGCATAAGTAAATGATTTAAACATTGAAGGAATATTAGTATTGTTTAGTAAAGATGTGATTTGCAAGCAACTCTCAAAATCATAATTATTGTATCGCCTCTTGTGTTATTTCGTTATTGTAGTTCTAATTGTATTGAATTTTTCGTACTATGTCAATTTATTCCAATTGACAACACCTTTTTAAAAATTAAACTAAAATCAATATGCAAATAGTTTATTTACCCTCCTCAAAGTAGTTGAGAGGTTGGCAGGTTGACATCCAATCCAAAAGGATGATTTTATTTACCCTTATTTGTACAATATTTTCTTCATATATAATATAAAAGTATTACAGTGCATATTTTAAGTGCAATGAGAATACTTTCGTAAATAGAAGTTCCAAATTTAAAAACATTCATTCCCTTTTGAAATGACAATTTTGTCCTTGATTTTCATTCAATTTCCTCGCTGATCTTATTAATTGAACTAAATTGACATAATGTGAAAAATTAAATAACAAAACTAATACTATTGAGACTATATAGATCAAATTAATAAAGAGATAAATTACAGAGACTATCTGTATAATTTGTTCTTATCTAAAAAGTTAAAGTATTTGTAACTTTTAAACACTTTACCTAATCTTGTTAAATTCTTCAGTTGAATCATTATTTTCATAGACCATTTGGAAGAAATGATATAATAGGTTCGGTAGGTAAATAGATCCAAAACCATTAGCTAAACCTCGGCACAAAGTTAATTGGTCAAAAATTGTTACATAAAGTTTGGCTTTGAAATTTTTTTTTTTTTTTTTTAAATAAAAAAAATCCACCTGTGTTTAATATTAAGACATTGATATAACACTGTACCATTTTGACTTAAAACTCTTTGACCCAGGCTTTGAATAAGAGGTTTATATGACATATCGTGCCTGTTTGGCCGAACTTAATTACAGCTTATTTCAGCTTTTAGCTTAATTTAAGCTATTTTGATGTGTTTGGTTTAGCTTATAGCTTTTTGGAAGTCAGAAATCAGCTTATTCTTTGAGTGGGGCAGGAGATGCTTTAAGAATAAGCTGGAAATCAGCTTAAGCTGAAAGTTATAAGTTATAAGCTGTTTAGGCATAAGCTATAAGCACTTTCCCACAGTTCTACCAAACAGGGCCATCATATATACAGTTTTTTTTTTTCTCTCTCTTTAAAGTTTGTGTCAAACTATTTATTATAATTTTTACTTAAAGGGTTGTGATTTAAAAATAATTTAAATAAGTTAAAAAAAATACAAACTGAATATTTGAAAGCATAATAATCTCTATGTAGACATGATCAACATGTACATGCTTTTGTATTGACAACAAAATACAAATAGACTATGTAAGAAGGATTAAACTTCATTAATTAATTGATTGATTATTTGTTTATTTTATTTTTGCTACCCAATAACAGTAATGCTAAAAATTAACAGCATTTTTTCTTATGCATGTTCATCGACAAGCCAAACCAACGAGCCTGGAAGTGGCATAAAGTGCATCTGACATATGGTTCTGTATAAAGAAGAGACGTAACATTTCAAGTCACGGGGTCAATATAAGTTGTTGGGGGGTTTGTTTTGGGAAGTTGGTAAAAAGTTGGTTTTTAATTTTTTATCAAGTTTTTTGACTTTTTTGGTAGTGATTTGGGAAGTTGGTAAAAAGTTGGTTTTTTTACTTTTTGGTTTAATATTTATTTATGGCATCAAATCAAAATAAAATGACCAATATACCCTTGCCAAACTTTAGAATTTTAGGTAATTTATTAACATAGAGGGTATTCAGGTAATTTCGCCCGGCAGCTTTTTTTTCACTTCCCAAATGCAAGTTCCGGCGTTTTCGACAGCATTGCGTTTTCCTTCACAAGCCAAAAACGCCACGTTTTTGGCAAGTTCCCAAAATGGCACGGAGTCATTCACCAGAATAAGAGGTAAAATATTTGATAAAATATTTTATATAAATGTAAGATTTATATGATATAGGTTTTATATCTATATAAGATATTTAGTAAAATATTTAATAAAATATTTAAAATTTCTAATATTTTTCATAAAAGCATGTAAAGGAAAAACCAGTTACCAGTAGTTCCTAAGAGTTAAAAAACAGGTTTAGTCGGATGATAAGGCGCAGATGTTTTTTTTTAAATTTTTTAAATTTTTTTTTTTTTAATTTTAGGTTCAGAATACCCCAAAGCAGGATCTTAAGGATCTACTTTTACAAATCAAATTAAGAGAAATTAACTAATTTATCTCAACCGTCAAACTTTACTTGAATAGTAAAAAATTTGAATCCTAATAAGCGGAGATGTTTGATTTCAAAAAAAGTGCTGCAAGTCGCAAGCACAAAATGCTAGGAACCCTATTTTTTGAGGACCTTACAATCTTCTTTGGATCTCAACTATTGATATATGTGTAGGACCACTTATGTATGTGTGAACGGGAATGAGGTTAGTGATGTGCCTTATAGGCATATCATCGTGTTGTGATCCCGTGAAGGCACGTCTTGAATTTATTTTAATGATCCGAAATGTTCATTGTGTAGAGTTCGTTGAGTAGATCATCCATAAAAAAATTCAAGTTAATTAGATATCTGTAATTTATAACAAAACTACATTTATGTTTAAAAAAATAAACGGTTAGTATGATTTTAATAATTTTTTAGAGTTATTATTTATCTTGATCATGTGATTATATTTGTTCGATTAATTTTATTTTTTATAAGGATAATATACTTAACAAATCTTATAATATGACGATTTATATTATCAAAATATGATCAGAATAAATCATACGGAGGGTGACAGCATAGGTGTTGTCACAGTATCTACTCCCAATCCGTGTGAAACTTATACCATCAATGATTGAGATCTAAAAAAATTGTAGAATGCAAAAAAAAGGAGTCTTTGCAAGCTAATGCTAGTGGAGTCCGGATCCTTGGCCGCACAATCTTGTGGCCATCCCTGCAGCACCCCCAAAACGACGTCGTTTCGGGGGAAATTTCAATTTGAAAAAAAAAAAAAAAAAAAAAAGAACAAAAGCCAGAGGAGAAGAAGAGAGAGAGTACGGAGGGGGGCCAAAATTATAGCGACCCCGGTCTTTCCCCATTTGGTTGTTGTATCCGGACTTAGGTTCTGTGGATCCTGTTACTATATATTTGTTGTTGTCGTCCTTTAATTCCTTATGTTTGAGTTATAGGATGTGTTGGGCAAGTTTGTTACAGGTTGGTTGAACTTAGAAACCAAGGGTAGTTGCCCAGATTTTTGCCTTCACGCTCGAGCGAAGATTTTGACGCTCGAGCGGGCCCTTTGTTGTTGCTTCTCCGCTCGAGCGGGAGTTTTGACGCTCGAGCGTGATTTTCCATCTTCCAGTATTTCCTCTGCAGTGTTGGACGCTCGAGCGGGCGTTTTGACGCTCGAGCGTGAGTTTGTGTGTGACGCTCGAGCGGGGAGTTTTACACTCGAGCGGGGACCTGGTTCAACAAAAAGTTCTGGGAGTGTGTATCCGCCGCTCGAGCGGGATTTTGACGCTCGAGCAGGAGTCTGTGAGTGACGCTCGAGCGGGGTTTCCACGCTCGAGTGGGGCGACTCTTATATAAAACCGAGATCCGACTTTTTGGATCACTTTTTCATCTCCCTTTTGATTTTAAAACCCTAGAGCCGTCTTCTCTCTCTCCCTACACACCTTTTCTCTAGGGTTTCATCTCCTTTTAGTGTGTTTCTACCCTAAGCTCTTTGTATAAAAGATAGAGGGTGACTTGGGCTTCGTTTTAATCTGAGCAATAGTGGATTTGAAGCACCTTGGGTTTTCGCCATCTTCTCCATTTGAGTTCTTCACTTCGAGGTAGGGATTTCCTACTCCATATTATAGGTTTTGTCCTAAGTTTTGGTATTTTTGATATGTTGGTGTCGTTGGGTAATTTTGGGAAAACTAGGGTTTGTATCATAATTTGAGAAATAGGGAATTGTTTATATATTAAATTCCATGTGATTGTGAATCATGAAAAATGACATAGGTAGTGTCAAGTTGATAAAATTGAACCATAGGGTTAATTTTGAGAAAGGGGGAAAAGCCCTAATTGTTGTAATAAATTAATTTGTATAATTAATTTTGGGAAAAATGTGGAATTGAGTTTAATTCATAAAATTGGGGAATTATGAGATAAATGGTGTAGTTTAATAGTTTAATCACTCACCTATGAAAATATTGAGTTTACATTTGTTGTTACATTTATTTCCTGTTTAGAAATAACTGTTTTGGGCTATCGGTGGAGGATAGTCGTGATTGTTGTAGACATTGCATGTCGATTAGGAAAAACTGAAACTAATCACATTGAATGAATCATTGAATATGACAGTTGAATTAATACAGCGAATTTGTGTATTGATTGAATATTGTGTATGACAAATGTTTAATACATTGTATATGCATATTGTTTGGGAGGAGATAGGGGATGGACTCTCAAACCAGTTTAGGAGGAGAAAGGGGATGGACTCCATTAGTACAGCAAATATGTGTACTTATTGATTTATGGAAGTGTTTTAGTATAAGCCTTAGTCTCATTTGATTTGTTGATATTGGAAGTAATGTTGATATGAGATGTAATCTCATTATTATTGTTTGGCCGGGTTCTGAGCCATGTCTGTATAATTGGAAAGTTGATTAATAACGTAAAGCGAAACATGTCATGGACATTATTGTCATGAAACTGTAAAGTGATATAATGGATTCAACAGTGTTAACTATCTATCGAATGCTATTGCTTTAGTCAATTCTTATATTTGGTTTAGTAAATTTCTGCTGGGCACGGGAACATCATTTTCAGGTCCAGGTGATATGCTTCCTCCAAGGACTTAGCTTGAAAGGATTTGGAGTTGAAGACTCTGTTTAGTTAGTTGTTCTTTTGTTTTATTTTGATATTACATGTAAACTCAAGCCAAGGGCTTAATGTGTAACTGAGTTAGTACTCAGACTTTTGTGTCAAAGTGTTGGCTTGGAAAGCTATAAGCCCGTAGGGCATTTATTTTCGATGTTACATGTAATGTCTTTTAATAAAAATACTCTGATGAATGGAATAATGTTTTGTTTTCTTTTAACAATGCATGTTAATATTGTGTATATTATGAGTTTATTTTGAGGGCGTTACAAAAATCAAGATTGATTCGTAATCCATCTCTGCTTCTCTCTCATTTTGATTCGTAATCCATCTCTGCTTCTCTCTCATTTTTCTTATATGCCCTTGTGTTTGTATATTGGTTTCTGATGCAAGATTGTGTTTTTTCTTTTTTTAATATTTTCTCTTCTCTGTTTGTTTGCTGAGAAAACCGAGCATTAGAAGCAAAGTTTTGTCCAGATTAAGCAAGATTATATACAAAAATCTGAGAAGAAGAGAAGAGAACAATTTTGAAGAAAAAATTGAACATTTATATATATATCTCAGATTTTGATTTCTGAGAAAATCCAATTTTGAACATTTATATATATATCCAGATTTTGAGAAAATTCAATTTAACATCTATATATATATATATATATATATTTGATGGTCTATTTCTTAGATTTTGAACATCCAATTTTGAACATCCAGTTTTGAACATTTATATATATATATCCAAATTTTTTAACATCCAAATGATAAATCAAAATTGAACATTTATATATATATATATATATATATCTCACATTTATATATATACAAAAATCCAGATTTCCCAGATTTTCTCAGATAAATCAAAATTGAACATCCAAATTTTTTTCTTCAATATTTTCTCAAATTTTTGTATATATATATATATATATATCTCAGATTTGTAAAATGAAGAAGAGATCCGGACTCCAAACAAGTTTCAAAAAATCTGAGATATATATATATACACATATTAACACTTTGAACATCCAAATGATAAATCAAAATTGACTAAAAATTAGATCAATACATCTCTCAAAAGCGAACCGCGCGAATCTGTGAAGCTAATTTATTCAAATCCCCATAGATCAAAGACTTGATACAATGTTTCAATAGACGAACAAACGAGGTCGTTGGTGGAGGCGGTGGGCTGGCGAAAAGTGAGGGTTGCGACGGTGGATCTGCCTTCCTTCTTCTCCCATCTTCCTTCCTTCTTCTCCTTTGTTTTTTTCACTGGTTTTTGTTCCCCCTTTTTTTTTTTTTTTTAATTGAAATTTCCCCCAAAACGACGTCGTTTTGGGGGTGCCGCAGGGATGGTCGCAGGATTGTGCGGCCGAGGATTTGGACTCAATGCTAGTGTCCCACAGATGTGAGAAGGAAACTGTAATTATTGGCGGTTATAATCTGTTGTGGCCAATCAACAACTTGGAGGAGCTATAAAGAAGGAAAACAAGGAAATTTTTTTGCCCAAATAACAAATATCTTAAACTTAGATTTATAGGGGTGGTTTGGTATGTTCTAAATAAGTATATTTTTTAATTTTTTATTAAAAAAATGTGTAAAAAAATAGAAAAAGTGTGTATAAAATTAGAGAGAAGATGTTAATTGATGTGATCTAAATAAGTATACATATGTAAAAAAAAAATACTTTTTTAATAAATGCCAAACAATTACATAGTGTAGTTTAGTTTAGTTAATGTACTCTTTACTTTGGATGCTAGTGTAATTAAAAAGGTTTATTGATATAATTCCTTTTTGATTCTTCTCTTTGCAATTTCTTTCTTCACTTATGGTTCTAAAGAAGGGGGTTAATTTGTCAAGGCATTAGAATCTAAAATAATTGCTTGGTCATTTCATTTATTGAAATTTGTGTTAAGACACTACCGATTATAGCCAAATAGAAATTCTACTAATATAAAATAATCAATAAAGATAAAAAAAGATTAAACTAATTAATAAGATAAAATATTACATTTAAATCATAATTATTTTACTTTTTCTCTTACAACCATCAAATCAATTACAAAAAAAAGGGTCATCTATCATCCCAAACACAAATTTTTTAGGACAAATTACACTAACAGTCCCTATAGTTTGGGACTCGTGTCACTTTGATCTCTGACTTTTTAATTGTAATACATTTGACCCTGAGAACAATCAAAGATACTATTGTTTAATTTCAATGATAAAATTGTCAATTTGATAAAAATAAACATCAAAAAATATTTTTAAATTTTTAAAAATTATTTCTACCAATCAAAGACAAAATTATATAAAATTAATAAATCTTTTAGATATTTTTTATCTAAATTAATTTTTATTATGTATTTAGATGATAATTATGTAATTGATGATGGACAAGAAATAGATGATTTATTTTTTTAATGCCCATAACACTCCCAAGATAAAATTTTAAGAATCCACTTTTATAAGTCAAATGGTGAGAAATTAGTCGATGCATCTTAACCGTCAAACTACTCTTTGAATAATAAAGAATTTGAACCCTGCAGCGGCAGATGTTTGATTTAAAAAAAAAAAGAAAAGTGCTGCTACTTGCAAGCTAATGCTAGTGTCCCACAGATTGAGAAGGAAATTATGGGTTGGTTTGGGACGTAGGTTGGCTTTTTAATTTTGTAATTATTTTAATTTAGGATTAAAAAGTTTCATTTAAGATAATTTTTTTAATTTTTGTGAGAGAAAAAATGAAATGATTATGATAAAGATGTGATATTTTGAGCCCGTTTGGGATATCGGTTGGTTTTTTGATTTTTTGAATTTTTTACTATTTTGGGGCTAAAAAATCTTATTTGAGACATGTTTTTTTGATTTTTTTTTTACTTTTGTGAGAGAAAAAATAAAATGATTATAGGTTAAATATGATATTTTATCCTATTTAGTTAAAATAACCTATTTTGTTTTATATGGCTTGTTTAGCCCCATTGGGTTTGTTTTATTAATTTTTTAACTTATTTTATTTTATTTTTTTAAACTAAAATAACCAAAAAAACTAGACTTTTTGACGTGGCACACAATGGTTGTAATGATTGGCGTTTATAATCTGTTGTGGCCAATCAATAGCCTAGAGGGGCTATGAAGAAGGAAACAAAGAATTTTCAATCCCGCTATGTAGCTCGAATTTTCCGTGGCTCGAGTGGCCCGAAATTCCAAAACGACGATGTTTTGGGATTTTTTTTTTTTCCCTATTTTCTTCGTCATTTCCATGACTCATAGAAGAAAGAACAAAACAAAAGAAGAAGAAAGTCATCAACAACCAACACATCATTATCATTATCAACACCACATCATCATCATCATCATCATCAACAACCAACACATCATCATCATCACAGAGACTTCAGAGAGAGAGATACAGAGAACGAGAGAGCAAGATATACAGAGAGAGAGAGAGAGAGAGATACAGATCTGTGTATACACACACAGATCTATCTGTGTATACATAGATCTGTGTATATACACAGAGGATGGATGGCGCCGGTGATGGTCTCTCTTCACTCTTTTCTCTTCCTTCTTCCTTTCCACTTCTTTCTCTCTTTCTTCTCTATCTTTCTCTTCCTTTCTCCTTCTGTTTCTGTTTCAAATATAAAAGAGAGGAAAAAATAAAAATAAAACCAAAACGATGTTGTTTTGTATTCGGGCCACTCGAGCCACGAAGAATTCGAGCTCTAAAGCATTTTTCAGAATTTTTTTTGCCCAACTTAGATTTATAGTGTAGTTAATGTAATATTTACTTTGGATCGTTGAGTAATTTAGAAAGTTTGTTGATATAATTTCTTTTTGGATTCTTCTCTTTGCAATTTCCTCTTCTTTCATAGTTCTAAAGAAATTATTGAATTTGTCAAGGCATTAGAATTAAAAACAATTGCTTGATCATTTCATTTGTTGAAATTTGTGTTAAGACACTATCGATTGTAGCCTAATAGAAATTCTACTAACATAAAATAGTCAATAAAAATAAAATAGGTTAAAATAATCAATAAGATAAAATATCATATCCAAATTATAATAATTTCAGTTTTTCTCTTACAACTATCAAATCAATCACAAAAAAAAAGTCAGCTATCATCCCAAACACAATTTTTTTAATTAGGCTAAAATAGTCAAAAAATAAAAAAAAAAAAAAACAACTAAAATAACCTATTCCTAAACGAGGCCAATATAACATCGTGTTTTAGCAGGAGGAATGGGCTGCCAAAGAAGCCATTAGAAGCATCTACCATCAAGCTACAGAGATACATGAGACCTTCCAAACTAACCATTTTACTGGTCAAAAAATAATCCAAGTAACTAATTGGTGTTGTCCTATTGCAGGTAAAATAAAGCTCAATATGGACAAATGCTCAAAAGGAAACCCTAGATCTGCTGGATATGGGGACTTATTTAGAGATAAGAGAGGAACTTGGTTGCATGGATATTATGGAAAGTTGGAGAAAGCAACAAGATAAAGCCGAACTATGGAGTGTGTGTAGAGGCTTAACCATCATACTGAAGGAGGATACAAAAGACGTAAGCATTGAAACTGATGATACAACGTGTCCCAGATGGAACAGGTCGGACTGATCCACGCTTCCCAAACCAATGTCTGAGGTACCAAGCCCACAGTGGAACCTGCACAAGAGTTCAACGGGGAACAAGAAGTCCCCCAGCGAACCCTCCGACGAGCAAGTTAGAAAGAGAGATGAAATGTAGAGATAGATTAGAGGTAAAAAGCTTAACCTTCTTCTTGTCTTTAACATCTGCTTATATCCTCTGGTAATCATTTCGTTGTCCCTTCCGACCTGGCATCTTGGCCGAAAGTCTATACTCTAGCTTGCCTTGTTCATGGTGAGGCCGTTCTGTCTTGACGGGGAGGGGTTATCGCAATAAATGCTGTAAGGGGCTTCATTAATGGCTGATGTGCAGTGTAATAACTTTGCAGAATCTTTGTCTGCTTATGTGGCTTGTCCTTCACCTGCCACGTGTCTAAGTGTGATTGGTTCTTGATGCCATGTTGAGCTCCAGCAACGCTGGGCTTTAGTATTTGAATTATGCATTGGACCCTAAGTGGTGGGCTGTACCCTTTATGGGCTTACTCATGTCAGTAGTCCTCCACTTCCAAGTGCAGCTTTAGTCCAACGAAGGGAATAATGAAGAAGAGGATGGTTGTGAAAGACCGGGGGGGTGAAGACCGACCGATAGGTGGGCCGACGGCGATGGCGGTCGAATGGAGGGACCGACCTTGAGGAGAGGGGGACCGCGAAGGGTGACCGAGTGGAGGAACCGACTGTGAGGAGGGCCAACCGCGAAGGGTGGCCGAGTGTAGGGACCGATCATGAGGAGGGCCGATAGCGAAGGGTGGCCGAGTGTAGGGACCGACCATGAGGAGGCCGACTGCGAAGGGTGACCGAGTGGAGGGTCCAACCATAAGGAGGGCCGACCGTAAAGGGTGGCCGAGTGTAGGGATCGACCATAAGGAGGGCTGACTGTGAAGGGTGACCGAGTAGAGGGTCTGACCATGAGGAGGGCCGACCGCGAAGGGTGACCGAGTGGAGGGGCAAGTGGCGATGTGTGGGGCTCGAGGAGTGGCAGGGCACGTGGTGATTTGAAGTGGAAAAGACAGGGAAGGAGAAAGAGGGCGTGGATCATGGTCATACACGTGGCGGAATCCCGTAGTGGGGAAGGTTAGGCGTTGATCAAGAAATGAAGCGATATGTCAATATAGGGTGTTGAAAGGACAGTTTTGGCGGATTTTTAAAAAATTTCAAACTGGCGAAATTTAATTGTGACCCTTGGAATATAGGCAAGCCTCGGGCTTTTTGTATTATCCGTTTTACCTATCTTTTTGCAAAGAACCAAAACGTCCCAGAAGTAAACTCTTTCGTGTCGAGTGATACACCTTTGCAACATTTTGTGAACTTTCTTGTGCCCGTGTCCGAAGCCATTTGTAGACACACAAGAGAAATGGCCTAAGAGAAAGCAGCAACCGCAAGGGTCGATCCGTTAGGCAATGACGACGCGGTGGATTTGGCGGAACAATACAGGACGGAGAGGCGAGTAGGAAGCAAGGGGGGGCCGGCGGGGCGACCTCGTTCGTCCACACTGATGTCGGCTGTGAAGCCAATCAGTCAGGTTGAGTCAGATCACTGGCACACGAAGGCCAACAAGTCGACCGTGACCGCGGAGGAGTTGGTGGGTATGCACGAGAAATATCAGATTCCCGCGGAAATAGAGTTAAAACTGCCGACACCGAAAAAGAGGCCATCCGACGCCCGACCGGAGGAGTTTGCCCTCTACGAGGAGGCGTTGAAGAGAGGGTTGAGGTTGCCGCTTCCGCAGGTGGTAGTGGAGGTGCTAAACCGATTGGAGGTGGCGCCGGGTCAACTAATGCCCAATGCGTGGAAGATTTTACTGGCCTGTGCAAGCGCGTGGCCGCGAGCGAATGAGAGGGCGGCGATGACAGTGGCGAGTTTTTTGCGTGCTACAAGGCTTCAGGCCAGCAAGAAACTTGGGTCACTTTGCAAGTGACAGCAGGGAAGGGTCTGGTAACGGGGTTGCCGTCGTCAATTAAGGGCTGGAGGTCGCGGTGGTTCTATGTGTCTGCAAACGGAGAAGTTGGAGTACGCACGGTGTGGAGAGTGCCTACCAAGTCTGTGGAGCCAAGGTTGGGGGCAGCAGCGGAGAAGAGGGTGAAGAAGGTAAAGGCATGGAGAGAGAAGAAGGGCACTAAGTGGGACGACTTTGTGCAGCCCTCAGCCTTGTTTGCCTCAAAGTTGGGCCTTCAGCCGACCGGTGGAGATCTTGCACCGGCAGAACTAGAGGCGAGGAGAAGAGCGCAGGAGGCGGAGGATAGGGCGATTTTTGCCAAGGGTAATAAATTCAAAGAAGAATAGTTAGGCCGTCCGCCAAAATCGATCGCGAGGGAAAGAATCCGACCGCTCCCCAAGTCGCTGGGGGAAAAGGACTTGAGCGGTTTTGAGTCACGACCGCCTCCAGTTGATCCGTTGAAGGAGAAAGGCGACAAGGAGGTGGAGGCTGTGTTGAAGAAAAAGAAGAAGAGAGTAAGGGAGAGTGAGGAGGCCCCGGCCTTGAAAATGATGAAAGAGGTGACGATGGAGGAGGCCCCCGACGTGGGGTTGGAGGAGGCATCAAAAGGGATGGAGAGTGGGGCGACTGGCCCTGAAAAACAAGTTGAAGATGGGGTGACTGGGCCTGAGGAGGGGACAGAGCAATAGCCAAAGAGGGGGCTGCCCCCTAAGGAGAGGAAGATGGGGTCAAGTTGAAGATTGCTATCTACCACGCTCTAGCAGTGTCTAGGAGAAGGAGGCCCAGCCAAGACTGCTGCCGACTGGCTCTTGGGCGTGGTGGAGGACGCGGCAGTGCGCTCGATGGCCAGTTTCACTAAGGCCGAACTGTTAAGGGGGTTGTGCTCTGCCCAGATGAAGGCAACTGCCTTAGCAGGAGCCCTACTGAACAAGGCTGCGGCTGCCAAAGGCAAAGTGAGGCCACTGAAGGCAAAGTTGGAGGAGGTGGAGGCCCAACTTGAAAGTTTGAGAAGGGAGACTGTAAGGTGGAGGTAGACTGCGCAGAGTGCGTGCGTTAGGGGGCTAGAAGAGGCCCAGAAAGCCAAGAAGATGGAAGTGTTGGCGATGGTGCATGGCTATTCAGCCAACCGAGCCAATGCTGAGCTGCTCGCGACCAAGTTAGAGCTGGAGACGAAACGCCGCAAGGTGGTGTCGCTCGAGTTCCAATTGGGTGGCGAGCAAAAGAAGCTAGAAGAGGCCTAGAAGGCCTGCACCATCGCCAACGAAATGTGGGACGAGGCCATGGTCTGCAATGAAGATCTGTGTGCTCAGTCGATCGAAGAGAAGGAAGAAGCAGATCTGAAGATCGCTGAGTTGGAGCGGGCGCTGGCGGACGAGATGGTCAAGTCGATGGCTGAGAAGTCAGGGGTAGAGAAAGCCTTGGAGGAAGAGAAGACCAAATTGGCGTCTGAGAGGGCGGCGTACCCCGATCTATGTGTTGCAGCAGTAGAACAGTTTAAGGGGTCCGCCGACTTCCAGATGGCTATTGATGCCGTAGTCGCCAGCAGCCTGGCGAGAGATGGGGTTATGGAGGCTGGCCCATCGAGAGCGACCGCTGGAAGTAGGAGCGAAGAGAAGGTGATCCAAAGCTTCCAGCGGTCGGACTTCTACAAACATGAGATGGTTGAGTTCTGGGACAGCGGCTGAAAGATGTTTAAGCATAAAGCAGAAGAGCTGTTCCCAGACTTGGACTTCAGTAATGTTAGAATAGACGAAGACGATGTGGCTCAGACCCCCTTAGATGAAGGGGTTGACGAAGAAGACCTTGCCTCGAGCGAGGATGAATGATTGATTGTAAAGAAAAGTTGTAAATAAAATTTTGTTTTGTCATTTGTTTGTTTTTTGTTGTGTAATTGTTGTAGTGCACTTATGTGTAAGTTTGTAAATAAATAAAATGATGAGTTTGAATTTTTTCATGCTGTTGCCATTAGTCCTTGTAGATCTAAAAAGAATGGTCACTCAAATAAGGCTTATGTATAAACCATAGTAAAGGTTGAGAAGTAGGGAGCCAGTCTAACTTGTAAGAAAATCACAACGCAAAGTGAAGTTTAAAGTGTGAGAATGTTAAAAAATGTGAAGTTTCAAATCATGACCCAGTAGGGAGCCAATCTAACTTGTAGAACGTTGAATTGTAAAGGTCCTAAAATGTGAAGTTTTAAATCATGTTGTAAGAGTGTTGATAAATGGAAGGTTGGGTTGGGAAATGGAAGTTAAAAATGTAAAGAATGTTAAGAGACGTAAAAGCATGGACCTGGAACTTGACTAAATATGGCAACTATGCCACAATCATGAAGTTGCAAGAATGGCCTCTGCCGAGCTCTTCATTCGTGCTCAGTTTGGGTTAAGCCATAATTAACTTATTCTGGTTGAGCTCTTCACGCTCAGTCTAGTTGAGACTTTAAGTAACTCAGTTTGGCTGAGCCCTTCGTGCTCAATCTAGCTGAGGCTTTAAGTAACTTAGTCTGGCTAAGCCCTTCGTGCTTAGCCTGGCTGAGGCTTTAAGTAACTCCATCTGGTTGAGTCCTTTGTGCTTAGTCTGGTTGAGGGTTTAAGTAACTCCGTCTGGCTGAGCCTTTCGTGCTCAATCTGGCTGAGGCTTTAAGTAACTCAGTTTGGCTGAGCCCTTTGTGCTCAGTCTGGCTGAGGCCGCAAGCAGTGTGTTATTGAAATACCACACAGATAACTGAGATATAAGATTGTTGTCTTTTAAAGTGCAGCCCATTTGATCATAAATTTACACCATGTGAGAAGAGAATAAGAACATTCAAGTGCGTAGATTGTCAAAAAGAAAATACAACAACTGATCAATACAAAAATAGGGCTTTATTGAAAATAACGCTTCAAGTGCTCGGCGTTCCACGGATAGGGAAGATCTCGACCTTCCATGTCTTAAAGTCAGTAAGTGCCCGGACGAAGTCTGGCCTTAACAACGTAAGGTCCCTCCCACTTGGCTGCCAACTTGCCCTCAGCCGGATTTTTGGTGGCAAGAGTTGTTTCGCGCAAAATACGGTCCCCAACGGCGAACTCTCTCGGTCGGACTTTGCGGTTGTAGTGTGTTCTCATTTTCTGTTGATATGAGGCTCGTTTGACAGCAATGGTCTCTCAGAGCTCTTCAACCAGGTCTAGGTCGGCTCGACGCAGTTCTTCAGTGAGTTCTGGATTTGGGTGTAGAACCCTTGGGGTAGGCAGACCGATTTCCACTGGGATGACCGCCTCAGCGTCGTATGTTAAGCGAAATGGGGTCTCCCCATTGGGGGTTCAGACTATAGTACGATACGCCTAGAGTACGTTTGGTAATTCCTCAGCTCAGAGTCCCTTAGCAGCTTCCAGCTTAGTTTTGATGATCTTCAGAAGAGAACGGTTGGTAACCTTAACTTGGCCATTGGCTTGGGGATGACTTGGGGAAGAGAAACATGGCTGGATTTGAAGTTCTGCACAGAATTTCCTGAACTTGGCATTGTCAAATTGCTTGCTGTTGTCAGAGACGATGGTTTGAGGGATGCCAAATCGGCACACGATCGACTGCGAAATGAATCTGGTGGTGTTCCGCTCGGTAATTGTGGCAAAGGGTTCCGCCTTCACCCATTTAGTGAAGTAATCAATAGAGACAATTACGAATTTGGTTTGGCCTTGGCCAGTGGGCAATGGGCCAACTAGGTCAATCCCCCATTTGACGAATGGGTAAGGACTGCAAAGTGTGATCAATTCTGTAGGAGGAGCATAAGGGATGTTGGCAAAGCGTTGGCACTTATCACATTTAAGCACGAATTTAGTGGCATCTTGGTTGAGAGTAGGCCAGAAGTAACCAGTGCGGAGTATTTTGTGGGCTAGTGACCTGGCACCCGAATGATTGCCACATACACCCACGTGGACTTCTCTCATCACGTAGGTCGCTTGAGCAGGATTGAGGCATCTCAGGTATGGGCGTGAAAAGCCACGTTTGTACAAGAGACCGCTGATAAGAATGTAGTTGGACGACCGGGCCCTGACTTTGGCGGCCTGGTGCTTGTCGTTTGGCAGTTCTCCCTTTGTCAAAAATAGAAAGATGTCGGCTGCCAATGGAATAGGTTCGTTTTGGAGGAAGTGGACTTACTGCTGGTTCGGGGAAATGGCAGGGTGAGCCAGATATTCGAGGCGGATACCATGGCTGAGGTCTGACTGGTCGGCAGAAGCTAATTGAGCCATTTCATCTGCCCTGGAATTTTTCGTCCGAGAAATGTGCTTGATGTGGAAATTATTGAAGGGGCGAGCAAGGGGGGGTGCAATATCCCTATATGCCCACATTATGTCTTCCTTGGCATCGAATTCTCCCGTGATTTGTCCGACAATGAGCTGGGAATCGCTGAACACTTGGATATGGTTGACACCAATGTCTCTGGCGAGACGGAGACCTGCAATGAGTGCCTCATATTTAGTCTCATTATTGCTTGCGTCGAACAAGAAACGGAGAGCACACTTGAAATAACCACCATCGGGAGCGGTGAGGATGAGACCAGCCCCACTGCCTTCTTTGCGGGATGATCCCTTGACATTGAGGGTCCAAGAGTGGGGGTCTTCTGCCTTAGTATGGGATTGCGGCAGCGAGGGAGTCGTGATTGGAGTGGGGTTAATGAACTCCAAGATGAAGTCGGCGACAGCCTACTCCTTCATCGCCGTTCGAGGTCGGTAGGAGATGTCAAATTGGCTGAGCTCGACTGACCATTGCATAAGTCGGCCGGACAACTCTGGTTGTTGCATTATCTTCTTCAACAGTTGGTCAGTGAGGACGACAATGGGGTGGGCCTAGAAGTAAAGTCGGAGTCGTCTTGAGGCTATGACCAAGGCTATGGCCATTTTTTCAAGCAATGGGTAGTTCTGTTCTGCTCCCCTGAGAGCCCGACTGATGTAGTAGATCGGTCGTTGGACAGAGCTGTCTTCCCTGATGAGTGCTGCACTGACTGCGGTGTTTGACACGGCTAAGTAGAGGAAAATGGGTTCACCCGTGATTGCCTGAGAAAGTAAGGGGGGTTGGCCATGCACTACTTCAATTGCTGAAAGGCCTCTTCAGATTCTGCCGTCTACTCAAAAGTTTGCCGAAGAACTTTGAAGAATGGAGGCACTTGTCCGTTGCGCGGGAAATGAAGCGGTTGAGGGCGGCGACTCTACCAGTAAGCCTCTGAACCTCCTTAACCGTTCTAGGCGACTGCATTTCTATCAAGGCCTTGATCTTTTCGGGGTTAGCTTCGATGCCTCGCTGATTGACCATAAAACCCAAGAATTTCCCAGATTCTACGCCGAATGCGCATTTCTCCAGATTGAGTTTCATTTGATACTTTCGTAGGGTGTCGAAGGTCTCTCGTAGATCGGCCAGATGATCAGTGGAGAGCTTGCTCTTGACTAGCATGTCGTCGACGTATACTTCCATGTTTCGGCCTATCTGGTGATGAAAGACGGCGTTGACCAACCGTTGGTAAGTGGCCCTGGCATTTTTCAACCCAAATGGCATGACACAATAATGGTAGGTTCCCCGGTCGGTGATGAAGAAGGTGTGTTCCTGGTCAGACGGGTGCATCAGAATTTGGTTGTACCCAGAGAAGGTGTCCATGAAGCTGAGCATTTGATGGCCAGCCGTGGTGTCAACGAGCAGATCTATGCGAGGAAGGAGATAACTATCTTTGGGGCAAGCTCGGTTAAAGTCGAAGTAGTCGACACATAGTCGCCATTTATCATTGTTTTTACGGACCAGGACCACATTTGACAGCCATCTGGGGTAGTCCACATTTTTTTATAAATTGTGCCTCAATGAGCTTATCTACTTCAGAAGCGATAAAAGTGTTGCGCTCCGGGTGAAAGATGCACTGCTTCTGGCGGAAGGGTTGGAAGTGGGGCTCAATGTTGAGACGATGGGTTATGAAGGAGGGGTCAATACCCGGCATGTCGGAGTGGGTCCAGGCAAATACGTCGTTGTGCTCAATCAAGAGGGCAGTAAGGTCGGCCTTTGCCTGGGAGGATAATTGGCTGTCGATTTTGGCAGTTTTTGTCGGATTGGTAGGATCGATGGGGACCTCGACAAGCTCTTCCACGGGTTCCCCTCTGACCAGCTCATCCTCGTCCCTGACGTCGAGCCCTTCAATGATCATAACTTTATTTAGCTTGACCTCTTTAAGTGAAGCGACGTAGCATTCTTTGGCCACGGTCTGCTCTCCACTTATGCCGACCCCCAGGTCGGTGGGGAACTTAACGGCAAGATGGAAAGTAGATGTGATAGCTTGGAAAGCATTTAGGGCAGTGCGGCCGAGCATGATGTTGTAAGCGGAGGGACAGTCGATGATGAGGAAGGTGAACAACTTTGTGGTCTGCCGCGGGTACTCTCCGATTGTGATGGGAAGATTGATAGAGCCGATGGAGGTCACCCGATCTCCAGTGAAACTGACCAACGGGGTTTGGAGAAGGGACAGACTTTCTTCCCTGACCTTGAGCTGGCGAAAGGTATTTAAGAAGATGATGTCTGAAGAACTGCCGTTGTCGACGAGAACCCGTCTGACTTTGTAATTGGAAAGGAGAGCAGATATGACGAGGGGGTCGTAATGGGGATAACGAATGCTTGTGCAGTCAGCCTCCGTGAAGGTGATAGGCTCTATCCACTGCTTGGGCTGTTTGGAAGGGCGGTCCAATGTGGCAACTTCTTTGTCTGAGCCCTGCCTTATTCTTCTAAGTTCCGCCTACTGAGCCGAACGGGATGGTCCTCCACAAGCAAGCCCACCGGCAATAACTCTGATTTCTCCAACAGGGAGGGCGGGGTTACCTTGTGCCCGGGGTTGCTGTGGAGGGCGATCATGACCTTGGTTAGGTTGTGCTGGTTGCTGAGGAGGGGTGCGCTGGCGGTTGTTTCTGATGGGTTCAGTTCTGTGCCTCTGCTGATGGCGAGCTTCCGCGAACCGACTGAGATGTTCCTGACGTATCAAGCCCTCGACCTGATCTTTGAGGTTAACACATTCCTCGGTATTATGGCCATGGTCCTGGTGAAAATGGCAGTATTTGGACTGGTCTCGCCGGTTGGAAGAAGACCGCAACGGTTGGAGCCATTTTAGGGGGATAATCTCGCTGGATCTGGTTCAAGACTTGTTCCATGGGGGAGTTGAGGCGGGTGTATCGTTCGAACCGGACGAGCGGTTGGGTTGACGCCGACCGGTTTGCTCGGGGTGGTCGGTCGGTATACTGGGGTGTTTGGTGAGTGTACTAGGTGTTTTTGGTTTCTGAGTCCTTTCTCTTTTCTCTAGGAGTCGGGTTTTTGGCTATAGGATCTTATCGGGCGGCTAGGGAATCTTCAACGTTCATGTATTTTTGGGCTTTAGAAAGTAGGGTTGCCATGGAGGTCGGGGGATTTTTGGAGAGGGAAAAGAGGAAATCAAATGATCGTAGACCGGCCATAAAAGCCGTGAGAATGATCGTGTCATCATTTTCTGCCACCTGCAAGTGTCACGACCCAAACCCGGCCCTATGGGTTTAGCACCGTAACCGGCCAGTAATCCGAGATTACCGAAGGCCTGCTTATCAGTAATACAGTAAATCAGAGTACAGGGCCTAGCGGAAGCCAATACAGTAAATAACTAGTGTCCATCGAGCTGTGAAAATCTGTATGCCCAAAAACATTTTTCATGCATTCATACAGTTCAGAACAGTACAGTCTATATACCATCTATACGATCATATACAAACATTCAGTACGGGGACCTAATCCCTCGATAACAGTACAGTAAACGTTCAGTCTATACAATCCGCTCGGTCATTACAAAACAGTGAGACAGTACAAAAGGGGAAATACTAAAACACCCCTAAGCCTTAGCATAACAGGCTCGGAACCTCGCAGTAAGGCACATTGGCTGGCTTGACAAAACTGGGACTCTACCCCGGCGCCTCTAGCTTTGATCCGGTGCCTGTACACGTACATATATATATGAGCAGTGAGCTAAAGCCCAGTGAATAACATAATGTATAAAGAGGTTAAGAATGTAATGTCCTTACAGTAATGAAAACGGTTCATTAAACAGTATTTCAGTTTTTCAGTCAGAACAGTTATACAGTCATATGTAGTACATCCATTAGCATAACAGTAAACAGTAGGTCTTAAAGACCGAACAGTAATGATGGCCAGTCATTCAGTAAACAGTATGGTTCCACAATGGAACCGACAGAGATCTCTGTAACAGTAACAGTCAGTAACAGTAGTGCTAAGGATGCCACAGTACAGTTCAGAAATAAAGGACATACATTCATTCAGTAAACAATACCAGTACAGTAAACAGTTCAGTTCAGTATTCAAAAGATAAACATTTTGAACATATCTTTACACATTCGTTACTCACCGAGTTCTGGGCTACAGTGTGCTAGAGCGCGTCTCCCAAGTCGCCAACCCTATACAGTTAACAGGATGAACACACTCTAAGTTTCACAGTTGGGAGAGATAATCACTTAATCCCTAATTTGCCCCGGTGTGTTCTCCATCTAAATCCTCATTAAGATGTCTTAAACTAGGCCTAAGAATGCCTAGAATGGAATGAGGATGTAAAGATGTGCTTAGAAAACATTTTCAGAAATTCAGTGAAACAGGGTTCCGCTCGAGCGCAGGTTTCCCCGCTCGAGCGGACAAGCAAACAAAGGTCCCCGCTCGAGCTCCAACTTCCCCGCTCGAGCGTGACACACAATCCTCCGCTCGAGCGTACATTGCCCCGCTCGAGCGGTCTGATAAACAATGCAAAGTACTGGATGCGCGATTTCTCCGCTCGAGCGCGCATGTCTCCGCTCGAGCGGACTGTAAAACAAGTCGAAGAAAGTGCTGGGAGCATGATTTCCCCGCTCGAGCGGCACTTCCCCCGCTCGAGCAGACTTCAAAAATCTGGAAAATCCAGGTTTGTGTTCCAAGTTCAAAACTCAACTTTGATGCTCCCAAGTCGATCCCCTTGGGCCTATTTTCTGGAAAATCCTTGTAAACACATAGAATATCAAGTTTTAAAGCTCAATTTGTAAAATCAAGCCCAAGGATGTTTTAAACAAACTCAATTTCAAACCCATTTCCATGATCAATACTCCAACATGACATGCATGAATTTCAAACCAATTTAGAGCTTCAAAGCTTGCTCAAATGAGCTCAAATCTTTGAAAACAAGATAAAATCATGGTCTTAAACATCAACATGAACATGCATGCATCATTTTGCCAAGAAATCAACCCAAACTCTTCAAAACACACATGCATGCATGGAATGAGCTCCAAATCAACATTATAGAACTAATTCATGGTTCTACTCTCAAATTTGGCATGAATCATGCAAGAACACAACATTAAGAAGGTAAAATCCTTACCTAAGCCTTGTATTCAAGGTTGATGAACTCAATTAGCAACTACACTCAATTTCTTCAAGATTTCAAGCCAAAACAACAAGAACAATTCTCTCTCTCTCTAACTCTCTTGTTTGGTCGGTTGAGCTCAATAGAATGGCTGAGGAGTTTGTTTGCTAAGTGTATAACAAGGTGTAAAGGCTCAAGTAATGAGATTAAACAAATGCCCACTCAATGGCAGTTTCGTAATTATGGTAACTTAGGTGTTTAACTTAACTTAATCTAATTTAATCGTACTTAATCACATTTTTTTGATAAATATACCATAAAATCACAAATATTCTATTGATCCCAAAACTCCAAACGGTTCCTAATTCGGCCGCCGATAAGGCCTTCAATTAGCAATTTAAACATATGAATTCAAACAGATAATCAATCAATCAAAAAGATGCAATATGCAATTCAACAAATAAACTCATTCAATTTCAGTTTCGATTTCAATCAGTTTATTCAGTACTTCAGTTAATTCAATCATCAGTCATTATCAATTCAATTTAGCAATAATCAGTATATAATTCAGTGGTTTATCGGTAATCAGTACGAGGGTTGTTATAGCAAGGCCTTGGTGTTGAAGCGGGTAATGAAGCTGCACAGCGACTCTTCTTCTGTTTGATGGATGTTAAGGAGTTGAGTTGCCAGACGCCATTGGTGCTGGGCACCAATGAAGTGGCTGAGGAAGGAGTCACTCAGGTGCTGAAAGGTAGAGACAGAGTCCGTCGGTAGTTGACTAAACCATAGTCGGGCCGACCCTTTAAGTGTTACCGGGAAAGCCCGACACATGATTTTATCGGGGAATACATGGAGGATCATGAGGGTCCTGTAGGTCTCAAAGTGATCAACTAGGTCCGTTGTACCGTCGAAAGAATCAATCGAGGGCATTTTAAACTTAGGGAGTAGAGGTTTGTCCCTGATGGAAGCAACGAATAGGGAGTTGGCTGTGGTAGATGGTTTATGCTGTATGTTCTCCATGACTCCTTGGAGTTGGAGCTTCATGGCTCAGAGTTCTGCATCCCAAAGAGGAATGTTGTCACCACCGAAAGGTAGCGGGGGCTGGACGCTACTGGCCTCTCCTTCAGGGGTTGATACCGGGACTGATGGATGCGGGGCCCGGGGTGGCGGGTTTATATCCGGGGGAGAGGGTCGCAAGCCTTCCAAGTTGGGTGGATGGGGCTGCTGAATAGTATGGCTTGGGGCTCGTTCTTAGTTGGGTGGGATATCTGGAGGTAGTGGAGGGGGCATAGGAAGGTTTCTTTGGAGTAGAGCATTAATCAGGGCTTGGTTCTGCTCGGCCAAGCGGTTAATGTTGTTGGTGAGCTCGGTGAAATACTGCGGTGGGTTGTTTGGGTTGGGAAGGTCGGCTTGGTGGTCGGCAACATTGTGGTGAGAAGCCATAGATCTAGTTGCGATCATCCACCTTGGTGGGTGGCAGGAAAGGGTTATTGGGCAAGGGTCTCCGGCGACAATGAGCACAATTGGCGCACAGAGCAAAATGATTTCCACAGACGGCACCAACTGATGATACAGCGTGTCCCAGATGGAACGGGTTGGATTGATCCACGTTTCCCAAACCAGTGTCCGAGGTACCAAGTCTACAGTGGAACCTGCACAAGAGTTCAACGGGGAACGAGGAGTCCCCCAGCGAACCCTCCGACGAGCAAGTTAGAAAGAGAGATGAAATGTAGAGATAGATTAGAGGTAGAAAGCTTAACTTTCTTCTTGTCTTTAACATTTGCTTATATCCTCTGATAATCATTTCGTTGTCCCTTCCGACGTGGCATCTTGGCCGAAAGTCTATGCTCTAGCTTGCCTTGTTCATGGTGAGGCCGTTCTGTCTCGATCGGGAGGGGTTATCGCAATAAATGCTGTAAGGGGCTTCATTAATGGCTGATGTGCAGTGCAATAACTTTGTAGGATCTTTATCTGCTTATGTGGCTTATCCTTTGCCTGCCACGTGTTTAAGTGTTATTGGTTCTTGATGCCATGTTGAGCTCCAGCAACGCTGGGCTTTAGTATTTGAATTATGCATTGGGCCCTAAGTGGTGGGCTGTACCCTTTATGGGCTTATCCATGTTAGAAACAAACTCCAAGCAATTAGTTAAAATCATCAAGGGTGAAACTCCCATCCACTTCTCCCTAAAGAGCACTGCTAGAAGACATCAAATTTCTTATAGACAGGTGCAATTGCTCCATAAGCCACATCCTCACAGAAAGAAATAATGGTGCAAACGGGCTAGCGAATATGAATGCTAATCACCAAGAAAATATGGTGGTTCTTGATAACCCCCTAGTGAAATTGTAAGTTTGCTGATAGCAAACATGGTTGGGTCAACTTGTGTTAGGGCTTAGTGCCTTGTTTTGTTTTTGCTTCCTTCTTGCTTTGTATTTCCTTCTTATGAATTAAAAAAATAAAAAAAAAATAGTTAGTACATTTGTTGATGTGTTTATTAATGTACTTGACATTATTGTCACGAGCAATTTTAGGAATAAGAAATTTAAAATGGAGAAATAATCACAAATGTAAAAAAAAGATGGGACATGCGTGTCCACTATATATGAGTCCGGGCGATTGTCTCATATTTGTGATTATTTTTATGTTTCAATTATTGTTTTTAGATTTTTTTTTATTGTATAAATAACTTACTTCTTCAAAGTAAGGTCAAATTTGAGAAATTGAAAATAATCTATCTTTTTATTTTTTTATATTTTTTTCATCACATCACTTCTCTACTTTTCTGCACATTTTTTCGTAAAAAAACAAAAAATATACTATTTAGATCATCCCACACAACCCCTAAATGTTAGATCTCCACCTATTGATATTCAATTACACCTAATCCAATTGAGAAGATTTACTTGCACACAATTGACAACCATATTAAAATTTCCCCTATACTTCAAATTGATGCCTGTTATGTACATTAAGGTAACCATATATACAAATTATTACCAATGTCAACTTTTTATTATTTTTTTAGTCTAACCTAGTGTAAACTGTGCTTCATTTTGTCTTTCTGAGATTGACAATTCACCAAGATAGATGTGACAAATTAATTGATATACATTAGCTATTTTGATGAATACAAGTGATGTTATATAAATAAATTTTTTGAATAAATTAAATTGATTATCTTATAAATTTGAAAAAATGTAATAAGTGCCATTTTGGCAAGTTGGCAAAAAGCCAACGTTTTGCCAACAAAATCAAAAACGCCAGCCCAGCTTTTTACCCAAGAAGCCCATTTGGCAAGACCAAAAACGCAGCACCAAATTTACCAAATTACCCTCTAAAATATTTTAATTAATTAATTTAAAAATCAAAAAGTAAGGATATTTTAGTAATTTCAGAGTGATGTGACACTTAAGTCAAAAGCCAGCTTTTTACGAACTTCCCAAATCACTTCAAAAAAAGCCAAAAAACTTGGTAAAAAGCTAAAAGTCAGCTTTTTACCAACTTCCCAAAACACCCCTAAGTCTAATAAATTTGTGACAATTAGATTAATATTTCTTTTATAAAAGTCGACACAAACAAAATTAATACAAATGGTGCATAGGTAAAAGAATAATCAACCAATTGCTCATAGAAAAGAGTAAAATATTGAATAAATTAAAATCATAAAGATACACAATATAATTATGTCAAATTTATAGAATTTGATGTATTTTTTCAAACCTAAAGGGAGGTATGTATAATTTATTTGGTGACTTTTTAATTTTTTTTATCCCGAATAATTTGTTGTTTTCATTTATTATTATTATTAGTTATAATTAAAAAAATGTGAATATCACTTTGGTTGATTTTTGTATGATAATTTTGTGTGTGGGTCATTTTTTGGGCACGTAAAGGGTTGTTTGGGTTGTCTTAAATAAGTGTACTTTTTGTCTTTTTAGATTAAAAAGTTGAGGGAAAAAATATGGATGTTTGGGTTAATTTTTTGACTTTTTATGCAAAAATGTGTATTAAAAAATTGTATAAATTAGTTTGTAGGAGAAAATTAGAATTGGGAGTTGTGCAGCCGTATTTTTGGACTTTTGGTGAATAGTGATAACTTTTTCACTTTTTGAGTAACTTTTTAACTTTTTTTTAACTGGCCAAACTTGGCTTAGGGTTGGTTTGGGGTGTCCTAAAAAAGTATACTTTTTGTCTTTTTATGAAAAGATGTACAGAAAAATAGAGAAGTGATTTGATGAAAAAAAGATAAAAAGATAAATTATATAAGTTACCCCAAACCAAGTGACATACAGAAATAAAGGTATGAGCAATCACATAGAGCATTTTTCTCTTACCAGGTTCTTCAATTACTCACGAGAAATTGAAATTCTTGTCAGACCCATCTACAGGAACTGTGTGCACGTGATAGTTTGCGTCTTTGCCACTTTGCTTTTTTTATTTTTTTGAGTAGTCTGTTAATAGTGAAAATTATTGACAAAAAAAAAAAAAAAAGTGAAAATGAGAATTAGATACATGTCACATCGTATTTTTTTTTGAAAAAATTTTACTAATACAAATTCAATAAAAAAAATCCAAAATTAAGTCACATATATTATTAGTAAATATTATTTTATTTTTATTATTTATAAAATAATATATTTTAATCTTTTAAATATAAAAAAAAAAAATTTCACTTTCATTGTTAAACCCTTTTAAAAATGTATATTTATAAGATTTTTATAATTGAAATGGATAAGAGGGTAAAGTGATATTCACAAATAATTAAAAGATTAGGTTTTGTTTGAGAAGTTAAAGTTTCAGATAAAAAATGAAGGGCAAAAAAAATTAATTACAAAGAGATGGAAAATATTATAAATATTAATAATTATAATTATAATATTTTTTATTTGGTTATAATTAATTTACAGTGACACCAAAAATGAAAAATCACTACTCCACAAAAAATCTCTCCTTCTTTGTTTTTTTACACGTTTTTTATAATTTTTTTTTACAAAAACTAAAAATAGCAATTTCCAAATCAACATTAAAGGGTTGTTTATGATGACCTAAATAAATGTACTTTTTGTCTTTTTGTAAAAAGATATACAAAAAAATAAAGAGGTGATGTGATAGAAAAAAAATAAAAAGATAAATTATTTTTGAATTACCAAATTTGACCTAATTAACATTTTTTGTTCTTCATATATATCACTCTCTCACTTTCTTATCATATGCTTCCTTTCTAGAGCCTTTGACACAGCACTCAAACAATAAAAGTGTAATAGACAGCTAATATAGAGTGAGAAAACATTATTATTATTAGCTTCGTCAACCCAACACGTTAATAGAATAAAACCCAGACCAAACCCTTTTTTTCTCTGTTCAAAAAGAAAAAAAAAAGTTTTTTTTTCTCTCTCTTATTTTGTAATTTACCAAAATACCCTTCCTTCTCTCCTCTCAGCTCAGCACCACCGTAACTCCGATGGGCCCCCACCACCGTACCAAAAAAACCCAACTTGATCATCAAATTCACAGAAACAAATCCATCTAGCCGATCTCTCTGTCCCTTTTGAATTACGCGTTAAAAATTTTCAACACCCTCTCATTAAACCCAGTTGTCGCTCACTCTGTTTTTTTTTTTGGATCAGAAGTTGTCTCTCACTCTCTCTCCTCTGTCTAAAGTCTTTTTTTACTTCAACTCTTGTGGCTTCTTTTCTTTAACCCATCAAGCCACACCAACACAGTTTGACAGAGAGCCTCTTCTCTTCGAACTTGGGTTTCTATCTCAAGTTTTCTATGTCAAGAAAGGAATAAAATTTTTACCCACAAAAGGGACTATTTTGATTTACACACATTTTTCTTATATTCTAGTATTCGTTACACACATATAGAGATACGTATTTTGTGCTGTTCGTATGTCACTTTCGGTCATTCTTTAATGTGGGTTTGGTGCTTCTTGTGATGGGTGTTTAAGAGAGTTGGCTAAACAAGAGAAAAAAAGCTGTCTCTCTCTCTCTCTCGTTGAAGGGTTTGGGTGTGTCTATGTGTGTGTGTTGAGTGTGTGTTTTGGAGAGGTCTAATGGATACCAAAGGACGACTCGTTGCTGGTTCACACAACAGGAATGAGTTCGTCGTCATCAATGCTGATGAGATTGGACGAGTAAGTGTCCCGCTAAATCTCTTTCTTTTTCTGCTAATCTACATTAGCTCTTATCTCCTTTTCAATTCCATTTTTGGGTTTTGGAGAGCTTGATGATGTAAATCTTCTAAAAATCTGATCTTTTTTTGCTTTTCTCACTGCCTCTGGTTTTGTTTTTTGACTCCATTTTCAGATTTGGAGTAGACTCTGTTTGAGTTTATACGATTTGGGTTCTATTTTTCACTGAATTAATTTTAGTATTTTTTATGAAAACGAAAACAGAGTGAATATATTTTTTTGCTTATTGGTCAGTGATAAATCCGACGTCATTGTTAGAGTTTAGGCTATTAGGCATAGATTTCTGTTGTTTTTGTGGGATTTTTCTAATTTTTCACTTGAATCTTCAGTTCTTCAGCTCTATAGAACAAACCCATTTTCAGATTTAGGACCTAGTCAAAAAGACTCCCATTGCTTGCAAATTTTCAACTTTGTCTGTGTTTTCTTGTTCTTGTTTAGAGATTTGAACATCTGAGCCTATGCTGCTTCAGCACTCATCTGGGTTTGTTGATCTGATGCAGATTTACATTGTTAATTGTTCTTTGTATGACAGGTAACATCTGTGAAGGAATTAAGTGGGCAGATTTGTCAGATTTGTGGAGATGAGATCGAAGTTACTGTGGATGGAGAGCCATTTGTTGCCTGCAATGAATGTGCATTCCCTGTTTGCAGACCTTGCTATGAGTACGAAAGAAGAGAGGGAAATCAAGCTTGCCCTCAATGCAAAACCAGATACAAGCGCATCAAAGGTAATATTTTTATGTTCTTGCCAATTCTTAAGCCATTTAAAATCAAGACTCAAATTTTTACTCAAATCTGACAAAAAGTTTTGAGGAAAAACTTCATTTGATATGAAACGCTCCAATGGCAAACACCAATTTTTGTTTAGATTCTTTTTGAATATTCGTATCATATCCCAAGAATGGAAATTCAGTAATGAAGTATCAAATTAAGGAAATATAAACTTTGGAAATTTGAGTTAAGATTTGAGTCTTCATTTGGGTAAAAATTTGAGTAAAAAGCGTTTGGTATGCCAAATTTAAGTTTGAGTCAACATATGGGTAGTAATGGAGATGCCTGTGGTTGACTTTAGTTAATTTCAGGAAACTACTACTGATTATGGTAACGGATTATTTGACATTCCACCTATTATTACAGGGAGTCCCCGAGTTGAAGGCGATGAAGAAGAAGAAGAATTTGATGATTTGGATCACGAATTCGATTTCGGGATCAATGACCAGAGAGACCCTCATCAAATTGCAGTGGCGGTGCTCTCTGCTCGCCTTAATACTGGCCGTGGTCCCCAATCCAATGCTTCAGGAGTCGCTACTCCAATGGAGATGGAGTCCTCTGCACTTAGTCCTGAAATCCCTCTCCTGACCTACGGTGAAGAGGTGAATTGTTTCGACATTCTCTTAATTCCATTCTTTGTTTGTTTGTTTGTGGTATTTGTATGTTCTAAAATGTAATGGTATAATTTTCTTGACTAGGATACTGGGATTTCCGCTGATAAGCATGCTCTCATCATTCCTCCGTTTATGGGTCGTGGAAAGCGAGTCCATCCCGTGCCATTTCCTGATTCCTCCATGTCTTGTAAGTTAACTGGTTCAATGGAATAAATTTTTTATTTCAATTTTATGATTTCTGTGGCTGAGTGTAGTTGTCGGTGTTGATCTTACAGTTCCACCCCGGCCAATGGATCCTAAGAAAGACTTAGCAGTGTATGGTTATGGAACTGTTGCATGGAAAGACAGAATGGAGGAGTGGAAAAAAAGGCAGAATGATAAACTTCAAGTGATTAAGCATGAAGGAGGTGGTGGTGGGAACAATGGTGGGGATGAGCTTGATGATCCTGATTTGCCCAAGTAGGTCCACTCATTTTTATTTTACTTTATTTAATTCAATATATTATACTTATGGTAAATGGTAATTGACCCTTTTTTTTTTTTTTTTTTGTTATTTGAAGTTGGTAGATGTTAAGTGTGACTCTAAGGTACTTAGTTATCAGGATACGGGCATTGGTCATTTAATTAGTAGTTTATGAAGTGGTTTTTGTTCTTTTCTTGATTAGTTATGTTGGATAGTGTCTGACCTAGCTATTGAAGTATTGGAAATTAGTTTGGTCTTTTGATTGCTAATAATTATCTTTCTCTAATTAATCTTTAGCTAGGTGTTGGAAGGCAGCTGTCTTCAAGAGCAATTGGTCTTTGAGACAGAAGTGAAATATGAAATTACTATGTATTTTTATATCTAGGTGTTGGAAGGCAGCTGTCTTCAAGAGCAATTGGTCTTTGAGACAGAAGTGAAATATGGAATTACTATATATTTTTGTATCTTGAATATGGTGTAAATCACTAGCTTAAATATTCAGAAAATGTGAAGTTTTTAGTAAGCTAAATTTGAAGAATAGGAATAATTAATTGACAGTCATTTATGGTGCAAGTGCATGCCCAACGTTGGTGGTACTCCGTTAATTTCTACTGTTTCATCGATGTGATGCATGTTTGGACTAAAATAACGAATATTCAGAATAAACGACAACAAATGAAACTAAAGTAGCTCATCTCAATCGTCGTCATTATTAACATAACGAGATTAGTTCTCTTTTTATGTAAAACAAAAATGACTTGATTTTAAGCAAATGTCCAACCTTATGAAGCATGGTATTTCGAACAACATGCCGTACCGGTATATAATATTTTGTATGGTACTTTTGCATACGTACCGGTATACGAAATATGTATTTAAAATTTTTTTTCTTAATTTTTGGCGTACCCAAACGTACTTAATATATACCCCAAGCCGTGCTGTATTACGATTGAAATAATATTTTGTTTTACTATAAAGATTTATTTCATTAAATTTCTTTTTTATTTTTTGTCTTATGCTATTATGATTTTAAAATTAAATTATGGTTTGTAAGTTATTTAATATATTAACATTGAATTTTGATTTATATTTTTACTTTTGACATTAAATTTAATTGTAAGTTGGACCTTAACAAATTAAATCATTAATTAATTTTTACATTATTCTAAATTAAAAATAAATATTTTTTTTACAAGTGTACCAAGCGTATCCATACCCTATTTTTTTTTTAATTTTACTATATCGACGTACTCATATCATACCAGTATCAGTACTTGTACCCGTATCCCCTTCATCTCCAACCACTACTGGTAGTAAGTATATTCTTTATATGTATTATTTTCCTGGGTTGTTAATTCTAACTGGATCTTTGACATGCTCTTGCAAGCTGAAATGTGAACTAAAAAAAACAAACCAAACCAAGCGAAGCCTTGTGTCCCACTAGTGGGATTGGCTACATGAATCTTTTTTTTTGCCATTCTCTATCTGTCAAGAAGCTCCTTCACTTGTTTTGTTTTCTTATCTATAGTTATACTTGTGGTAAATCGTAGGTGTGCGCGTGAACAATTCAAAATTACATTCATGGTACCAAGTTCTACAACTCTACTAATATTGCTTGAGTTTTAGTTCTTGTCATAAGGATGTTAACTTATGGTTTGAGGGTTGGTAACATGCAAGACCAATTCTAGGGTTTTATGTATGCTTTATGTTTGAGCATCTTTCTTTTTTTTTTTTTTTTTTTTTTTTTTGCCCTTTTCCTTTTGGGGTGGTGGTGGGAAGCTGTTGAAATATCAGTGATTGGGTGAAAAAAATAGTCCATGACTTTACAACAATAACTTGTGGTATTGGCATGAATGCATGATAAATTACCCATAAGTAGTTGTATTTATATTAGATTTTCCACATTGTTCTTCTTCAAAATATAGGGGAATATAAAAGTGTGGATACATGACAAGAAGCAAATGCAATTAATGATAATTAAGAAAACAGATGGACTATGTTTCCATTATTTATGAACTGCTTCTCTGTGTCTTGATTTCAGAAATTTTTACTTACTATTGTTTCTTTTTTTCATCAGGATGGATGAAGGCAGGCAGCCACTTTGGAGGAAGTTACCGATATCTTCAAGCAAGATAAATCCATACAGAATGATCATTTTACTCCGACTTGCGATTCTTGGATTATTTTTTGACTATAGAATTCGCCACCCTGTCCATGATGCATATGGATTGTGGCTTACTTCGATTATTTGCGAAATATGGTTCGCAGTGTCATGGATATTTGATCAGTTCCCAAAATGGTTCCCAATCGAGCGAGAAACATACCTAGATAGATTATCGCTGAGGTATATCGTCATCTCTCTCTCTCTCTCCCTCTCCTTCCTGAGCTCGTGCTTATTTATTTATTTTTAATCTCAGGTATGAGAAAGAGGGGAAGCCATCGGAGTTAGCTCCTATAGACGTGTTTGTTAGTACTGTTGATCCATTGAAAGAACCTCCACTTATCACTGCAAACACAGTTCTGTCCATCCTTGCTGTGGATTATCCGGTCGACAAGGTTGCTTGCTATGTATCAGATGATGGTGCTGCCATGCTCACTTTTGAAGCGCTCTCTGAGACATCTGAATTTGCAAGGAAGTGGGTGCCATTCGTCAAGAAGTTCAATATTGAGCCTCGTGCCCCGGAGTGGTATTTTGCTCAGAAGGTTGACTATCTTAGAGACAAAGTGCATCCTACATTTGTGAGGGAACGTCGTGCAATTAAGGTTTGCAATTTGTCTTATTTATATGACTTTTTCCATTCAAGTTTTAAAAAAAAGGAGTTAATTACACCAAGATCCCATCAACTATTAGTGAATATCAACTTACCCCTCTCATCTATGTACACGTGACTATAAAAATGTCACTTTCACCCCCTCTAGACAACCTTCAGAAGGGGTGTTTGTACGGTTTTTATAGTTGCGGGGGTGTTGGTGTAGTTAACCCATGGCATGTGAACTCCGTGAAAATACAGTAGGATACAAAAGCACACCAAAGATAACTTTAGAATTCATGTTTTGGCATTCAATAAAATATATGACCTGTACTAATAGCCATCATCTTGAATTAATTATGAATCTTGATGATAAATACCAAGAATAACTGGAATTTCGGATTTAATTTTTTCAAATGTATTGATTGTTAGTGTCTTCTTTGTTGGTACAGAGGGAATACGAAGAATTTAAAGTTCGGATAAATGGGTTGGTTTCCATGGCACAGAAGGTTCCCGAGGAGGGTTGGACAATGCAGGATGGGACTCCATGGCCAGGGAACAATGTCAGAGATCATCCTGGAATGATCCAGGTGTGGATGTGTTCTCATATTCTTTTCCTTTTGCATGCCTATAGGTTTTTTGGTCCGTGGGACGTTAAATGGTAAAGGTTTTGAGTAATTTTTAATTTTGTTTTTCTTGATTTAGGTGTTCCTGGGTCAAAATGGTGTCCGTGATGTTGAAGGAAATGAGTTGCCTCAACTCATTTATGTTTCTCGTGAGAAGAGGCCAGGATTTGATCACCACAAAAAAGCCGGTGCAATGAATTCCCTGGTAAATCTCCGCCCCACTCTCTCTATCCTTGGAATTAACTCAATTCTCTGACTTTTTTTTAATTGTTTTTCCTAATTTTTCTAGATGCGAGTCTCGGCAGTCATCTCAAATGCTCCTTACCTACTGAATGTCGATTGTGATCACTATATAAACAACAGTAAGGCACTCCGTGAAGCTATGTGTTTCTTGATGGATCCCACCTCTGGAAAGAAAATATGCTACGTGCAGTTTCCTCAAAGGTTTGATGGGATTGATCGTCACGATAGATACTCGAATCGCAATGTTGTGTTCTTTGATGTATGTATAGCACCTTCTTGATAGTGTTCATGTTATACATGCTTGTTATACTACTTAGATGAGCTAATTAATACCTTTTATGAATTGAAAACAGATCAATATGAAAGGACTGGATGGGATCCAAGGACCAATTTATGTCGGAACGGGTTGTGTCTTCAGGAGGCAAGCACTGTACGGCTATGATGCCCCGATCAAGAAGAAACCCCCGGGGAAGACGTGCAATTGTTTGCCTAAATGGTGTTGCTGCTGTTGTGGATCTAAAAAGAAAAGTAAGAAAGGGAAATCAAAGGAGAGTAAGAAGAAGACAAAGAGCAGGGAGGCATTGACACAAATACATGCACTTGAAAATATTGAGGAAGGAATTGAAGGTAACCAATGGGGTTTAAAGGCACTACCGTTGATACATTTTCAAATTATATATAGATTCCGAGTAGTGGGCACTTGCTCAATATAGAAGTCTATATCAAACCAGCACAATCTGTTGTTGCTAACTATTTCTTCATTGCAGGAATAGAAAATGAGAAATCATCCCTCATTCCCCAAATAAAATTTGAGAAAAAGTTTGGACAGTCACCGGTTTTCATTGCTTCAACGCTGTTAGACGACGGTGGAGTTCCAACAGGAGCTTCTTCCGCGACACTCTTGAAAGAAGCCATTCATGTCATTAGCTGTGGTTACGAGGATAAAACCGAGTGGGGAAAAGAGGTATGCGACAACTGCTTCAAAATTCTAGAGATTTTGAACAATTTTTTGTTTTTCAATTTATTTATTGCTTGATTTCTATGTTGTACCAGGTTGGGTGGATTTATGGCTCAGTTACTGAGGATATTTTGACTGGCTTCAAGATGCATTGCCATGGTTGGCGATCAGTGTACTGCATGCCCAAAAGGCCTGCATTCAAGGGGTCAGCTCCCATTAATCTCTCAGATCGTCTGCACCAGGTTCTTCGATGGGCCTTGGGATCCGTTGAGATTCTCTTGAGCAGACACTGTCCAATCTGGTATGGTTATGGGTGTGGTTTAAAACCATTGGAGCGGTTTTCATATATAAACTCAGTTGTTTATCCATTGACGTCTATACCCTTGATCGCCTATTGTACGTTACCAGCAGTCTGTCTCCTTACTGGGAAGTTCATTGTCCCCCAGGTAAACCCCACAGCTTCTAATTTAAATCTTTAATATGTTTTTTGTACATGATTATTGGAAAAGGAGCGAAATATATTTTGACCACCGTAATTTGGTGGTTAAACTAGTAATTCTAGCATGTAGAACATGGTTTTTTAATTGCATTGCAAATTTTGCTGTGATTGCAGCCACATCTGTGATGACAATAGCTATTGTCTGTAGATGATGTAAATTGTAAATTTTGATGTTTTCTTGCAATTCCAGAGCATTAACGATATGGGTATTTTGGCAACGCAAGAAATTCATCCGAATTATCCCATAAAATGTCTTTGTTCTCTGGTGTTTGAATTTTTTTTCTTCATATCGACAAATAATGCAGAGATGATATTAAATTCAAATTTTGGAATATGATCCAAAAAATTGAAAAACACTTTGCCATAATATGGGTACAATACAGATTAGCATCAAAACTGATTGTACATTGTTTTACAAGGCTTTCATTTAACAATCTTTTGGTATTATCTACAGATTAGCAACTATGCCAGTATTGTGTTCATGGCAATGTTCATATCCATTGCTGCGACTAGCATCCTGGAAATGCAATGGGGCGGTGTTACCATTGATGACTGGTGGAGAAATGAACAGTTCTGGGTGATTGGTGGTGCCTCATCACACCTTTTCGCACTCTTCCAAGGTCTTCTCAAGGTTTTGGCTGGTGTCAACACAAACTTCACCGTCACATCCAAAGGTGGAGATGATGGGGAATTTTCCGAGCTCTACCTTTTCAAATGGACGTCGTTGTTGCTCCCTCCAATGACTTTGTTGATTGTAAACATAATTGGTGTCATAGTAGGAGTTTCCGATGCAATCAACAACGGTTACGAGTCGTGGGGACCTCTATTTGGCAAGTTGTTCTTCGCTCTCTGGGTCATCGTCCATCTTTACCCATTCTTGAAAGGTCTAATGGGGAAGCAAGACGGTGTTCCTACCATTCTCATTGTGTGGTCGATTCTTCTGGCTTCAATCTTCTCGCTTTTGTGGGTCCGGATCAATCCATTTTTATCAAGAGGCGGTATCGTGTTGGAAGTTTGTGGGTTGAATTGTAACTAAAGATGCGCAAAAATACCAGTTTAGAATGGTTTGAATTGTTATGTAATGTGGAAAGGTCATTTCGTGGATTACAGAAGATGGGTTCGGCTCAAGGCGAAGACGTATCGTGTGAAACATCACTTTGACACGGTATGATTATTGATGAGAATCATCAGTAGTATAGATGAGTCGAAAAGGAATTTCGTTGCCAGTTGTGTAGATAAAAAAAAAAAGGATTGGGACTTGATACATTCATATTTGTTCTGCAAATTTATCATTGATTCTTTTGGTACATTTCGGTTTTGTGGGTTGGAATGGAAGCGATGGAATGGAATTCGGAGGATCTCTCTGTAATCGCAGGAAGAACATAGAAGTAGTTTTCATCGTAATTTATAATCCCTTCTCAATAAGGGACTTAATGTAAGGATTTGTGTGCAAATTTTTATAGTTCTTATTTTCTGAACTGTGATTAATATTTTCCCCTCAAAACAGTGATTGATTGTGGTACTCAAATTTCATGCTGTCTGTGTGGTGTTTTAATAAGATGCCAGCTTTTTGTTCATTTCAGCAGCTTTCATGAAGTTAGGGCCCCTCTGATATTTTTGGAAACAAAAACAATGCTAAGTTTGAAAACATTTGTGTTTTTCTATTTCGTGTGAACCATTTTTGAATATTCCAAAAACTACATTTTGATATTTTCTTGAAAGTAGCTTGTGTATAGCATGGACTGTTAGAATAAATCTCATGTGTACAGTTATAATATGCAATAATTGCATCAAATATATTATTAAATTAAATATAATATAAAAAAAAATATAAGTTGAATAAAACGTAAATCGTTTGGGTTAAACTAAATCAAACCGCATACCGAGAATCAAAAATATTTACAGAGAAGTAGATAACTTGCAAATAGATTGTAGAAATCTGAAAACGAAAAACAATTTGATTGAGGTTTGTGTTAGACACAATTTTCTTAAGACAATTTGATTGAGGTTATGGTGTTTGTGAGTTTTTATTAGACGTTCGTCTTTCAGGATACAACGATCAAATCTTACAGAAACAACACTACCACAGCAAGTCTGGCGAACTTTACTGTGCAAAATTTTCTTACAGAAAAGACAGAGTGCAGAAGAAAAGAAACACAAGATGAATTTTTCAATTCAAATGAATGCAATGAGGGCCTCTTTATATAGATGAATTGGTGTCTCTTCGAATGGTTATAGTGACTTTTTACAAGAGTCACATCTTTTTTATGAAAATGTGCAACTAGAAAAGACATGATTGTTTTTTCAACAGAATTCGAATTCTGAATCGAATCATGTTCAAATTTTGATCCAAAAATTATCGAATTTATTTAAATAAAATCAAATTTTATATTAAATAAATATTGTCTTAAAACCATTTTCAAATTGTGCATTTTGGATTCAATTTCTCATTCAACTATTAATGGTTTCTAAGCCATTTTTCCAACAATCCTCCACATGAATGAAATGATAGAAAAGTATGCAAGACAATGCAGACTCAAAGAGAATTCAATTGAGAATATTCTACATGGGGATAACTTATGGCTTTGAATCTTCCTTAGTGAAAGACTATCGAACTTACTAACTAATCAGTGGACGCGATGCCTTGAACTGTTCAACTGTTTGTATAAGCCAAGACAATATAATTAACACAGAATATTTCCAGACATAGCTTAGTTCTCACAGTTGTGCCAGTTTTGACCTTGGGTATGTCCTGAAGCTTCGTGAGTACTTTAGAGAATTTAACCTTATCAATTCTCATGGAAGCAGCCCCTTCACACTCATACATGTGATCCTTATTTTGAGTCTCTTAAATACTCCTCTTGAAAGATACCCCTCTAATTTTTGAAGATATAAGTGATAATTAAAAGCATGGGCACCCTTAGTGATTTTTGGTAAGCTACACATAACTTAGTTGTCCCTTTGAACTTAGTTCTTGGGATCTTCAGTTATTTAAGTAGGGTTACCATTATGATGACTATTATGTAATAGGCTTTAATCACATTCTTTCCGATGAACTTTTCCTCATTTGCTCTCTGGTCAAACCTTTTGTTTAGCGGCCGCTATTTGTTCGTTTGACCTTCTCAGTTATATATCATTGAGTAGTTCGTGGATCCACTATATTATCCTTATGAAAGCAAATGTCCTATGGTATTAAGTCTATGTCACTCCTATTTTCAAATAATAAACATAGAGGTGTTCCTTAGGAATTAATGAAACCATTTTTGCTTCTACTCCAACTTTGTCCTATAGAAAAAATTAAGATTCTTTGTGGACCTACTATCGAAATCGTTACTTTGATAAAATCCTCCAAGCACCCCCACATTTTAAGTACTCTAAGAAAAATTTATAATTTTCTTATTAAGATATTACCATACAAAAATATCAATACACCCCCATAATTCTGATATAAATCAAAATATAATATTCATCACTTATTGACTATGGTGTGCTTGAATAACAAATTTCTAAATCAAATGTATGAAATAGAATAATTATGACTACACAAGTTAGAATTAATGCTTAAATAAAATCATATTTTCATTAAGATTTTGTCTAAGAACCAAACAATTCAAAAACGTCATTTGACTATATAAATTCTTACAATGCAAATAAAGAGAAATACTTGTACCTCATTTGAGGTTTTTTTTTTTTTTTTTTTTTTTGAGTTTCTGTGGGCAACTTGTCATGAATCATGATTAGCAGACAAATCTACTTCTCCCCCACACATTTGTGATAATACATAAATTAGCATAAACAACATGACTCATTTACGAAGAAGTGTCACTGTTACAAAAATGTGTGACAAAAATAAATTGAATTATCTCTTCTAATTCAATAGATAAACTCTCACATTAATATTATGGTTCATGATTAAAAAAATTATACTACACAAGTAAAATTATGATTGATGACAATTTATGTCACAAAACTCAAAGTTATTTTAAAATAACTTTCAATTGATTATTAACAAAATAATAATCAATACAAAAAAGATTCATCAATCTACTTCCAATGAAATAGAATGACACCACTATTTAAATCACCATGTTTAAATTTTTCTGATGTTAACGATTGTTAATACTACTATCACAATCAAACAAAAAGGTTATTTATACATGAAATATACTTTTCCAAATAATATCCCACAAGAGATCCATTGGTATGCCATCATCACAATCACAAATTAATTAAAAATTTCATAAACTTTCAAATAAAATTTAATTAAATCCCAGACATAAGCATTGGAAATATGTCAGTCAAAAACTAACACATCTCTTTTCTTTTTTTTTTCCCATAAAAGATTTCATTGTAAATTAATTAGACATACTACAAATTAATATGCACATGTAAAAGACATATATACATTTATATAATGCATCAGGCACCATACCATAAGCTGGATATTAAAAATCAGGAAAAAAAACTAAACATGTCTTAATTTAATCAAATAAAATTATTAATTTGACTTAAAACAGTTAAAGATCTCATATTAAAAAAAATAACAGAAGGCAAAGCCATCCCGATTGATTAACGTCAGAAAAGAGACCAAATATCTGTCAATAGACAAATCGAAAATCAAAAGAATCTGTGTTTCTCCATAAATCGTTTGAAAAGTTGTAACTATTCATCCTAGTCATGTCTGCATGTGAAGACAAAATACTGTTTTTGTATAGGCAAACCAATTCTTATACAATGATCATAAAAATAAAAATTATAATGAGCACTCTTTATACACGAAGTAAGAGAGATCCACGAAAATTCACAAATTATTACGAAAACGGCGAAAGGAAATTCTATGTACAATTAGAATTAACAGTAACCCGAAATAAATATATAGATACCCCAAAAAAAAAAAAAAAAAAACAGTTTCTGAATATGTAAACCAAGAAGATTGTATAAAATTAATTCACAACAATTCTTTTAAAAGCATACAGATGTTTATGCTATACATGGTTTGTGTGATCGAAAGAATAAAATAACTGAATTAACCTATTCCAAATTCGAAAAAGTATCGATCCAAATCTAATATTTATAATATAAAAGAAGATTGATCTACGAAATATCAATATTGTTTAATCAAAATAGATGTTCTTCATACTACATCATCATCATCATGACATACACCACCAAGTGCCTTTATGTGTGTTGGAAATTAGACCGGGTATTGGATCCAAATTTGATTGTCCATGTGGCATGACCCATGACCAATTAAATTATCCATTTAAATTTGAATTTGAATTCGAATTATTTGGATAACCCACAATCAATATCTATATCTACCATATCTTATCAAGAGATATGTATAGATGAATAAATAGATATTGATGGTTATATATTTGATTATATACATCTGATATGATGGGATCGATATAATATACGTTATGTGTTTTTTACCCATAACCATTTCCTAGACTCTCTCTCTAACTCTCTCCCATATGAGAACAATCTAGCCTCTACACTATGACTTCTGTGGGTGATACTCATATTATAGTATCACTCCACTGCGGGGTTCGTTGTTCGTATTTTTAGAAGCACGAGATTCTTCGCTTCAGGTTCTATCACCTATAGGTATGATCTTAATATTTTTACCCGCTGTGTTATACTTGTTTTACAATGTGAAAATCAAATAATGATAAAAACAATTAAACACATTAATGAACAATAAATATATATAAAAATTGATATGTCAATTTTCTGTAAAACTTTGAAAACCATCATCCAGTACCAACTATGAAAAACAAACCACAAAATATGATTAATCCAAATATGTATATTTCTATGCAAATTTGTCTTAAGATTGTTAGAATAAATCTTATGTGTACATTTATAACATGAAATAATTACATCAAATATATTATCAAATTAAATATAATATAAAAAAAAAATATAAGTTAAATATAACGTAAATCGTTTGTGTTAAATCAAACCAAACCATATACCGAGAATCAAAAATACTTACAAAGAAGTAAATAACTTACAAATAGATTGTAAAATTTGAAAACGAAAAACAATTTGATCGAGGCTTGTGTTAGATACAATTTCCTTAAAACAAATTCGTCCCTCGCTACGATGGTCACGAGTTTTTATTGGACGTTCGTCTCCTAGGATACAACGATCGAACCTTGCAAAAACAATACTACCACGGCAAGTCTGGTGAACCTTATTATGCAAAATTCTCTTACAAAAAAGACAGAGTGCAGAAGAAAAGAAACATAAGATGAATTTTTCAATTCAAATGAATGCAATGGGGGCCTCTTTATATAGATGAATTGGTGTCCCTTCAATGGTTATGGTGACTTTTCACATAATTATGCTTTCAAAAGAATTCAAAATTTGAATCGAATCATATTCAAATTTTCACCCAAAAATTACCGAATTTATTTAAATAAAATCAAATTTTACATTAAATAAATAGTCTTAAAACCATTCTCAAATAGTGCATTTTGAAGTCAATTTCTCATTCAACTATTAATGGTTCCCAAACCATTTTTCCAACATGGACAAGCTCATTTTCTCTGAAAAGCACAGAAAGCAAAAACAATCTTCCAACTCCCACTTCACATACAAAACAAATGTTAACATTCCAAAACTTTCATTCTAGATGTGGGAATTCAAAATAATGCACAAACAATCAAGCTCTATATAGCAGTGAAATTGTCAATACATAAATTAAATCATCAAAACACCACAATCACTTTGTTACAACTAATGAGTAGTCTGAAATCACAATAAATTATCAAAACAACCAAATTGAAAGAACTTTTGCATGAGATATGCTTACACAGTTACTAAACTGGTACTTTCCTGTGACTTTCACTCGTTGATTCTTCAAAACAACTGATTAACGAGCAGAACCCAGTTCTCTACTTGTTTCGAAGATCCTCCAGGGCACGTCTCTTTGCTGTTGATCTCACTGATATACTGCCTACATGATCCCTCTTGATGGCAGTTTCATTCTCCTTCATGTCAAGTGCTGTTATTCGCTTCTTGGGTGTTTCTTGAATCAATTTATTTCTGTCATTCTTCATTTTCATCATTGTGGAATTCAAATGCTTGACAGCAAAATCGCCTTCCTCTGCTTTTGCAAGTGGATTTTTCACTATAACAATTTCTGAGTTTGGTTGCCACAACTGGGCATTCTCAGCAGAAGTTTCTGTGAAATGAAATAACAAGATCAACCATTCAATCATTGATAGATGTCGATATATTCAACAAATAAAGAAAAATCTATTAAGTAGTTCTAAATGAAGCTCTCTATATATACCTACCTCCATCGACAACTGAAACAGTCAATTTGAATGATTGACCTTCTATTGTCGAATTTGATTTTGTAACAGCTTCACACAGCTCCGTTTCTTCTCCAACCATTTCTTTGCATTTATGCCCCTCAACCAATGACTTGGCTTCTTCCACTACTGTGTTGTCAATATTTTCTTCTCTTGGACATTTGAATTCACCTCCTACTGTCAGATCAACTGTGGCAGCATATTCACTGCCTTTGTTATTGTAAACGTCTGTCAAAGTCACACCATGCATAGAATCACTAGATTTCTCAACCTCGACAGATTTATTCTCAGAATATCTGCAATAATTGGACTCATCTGAAACAAAACAACTGCCATTTATTTCCACTACTTTTTCCTCCATGAGATTACTGTGCTTGCCAAGTTGCTCTGCATTTTCTTTCTTCACACTGGCTACGACTGTATCCTCACATGTAAAATGAGTTTCTGAGATCCCTGCAGTTGATTTCATACCTTCATCTCCTAAAAACATATTGATCTCCCAACTGCTGAACATGTTGGATTCAAGACTGAGTTCTGAGGCTCCATAGCCCATTGAACCTGGAAAAAATAAAATAAAATTATTAGCTATGTAGATGAAACCAATACTAGTTAAACCATATATGCATAACGCATTTACAATCATCATTCACTTCAGGTGTTGATGCAGAAGCCAGGCTGATGTTTTGCTGTTCTGCATATTCATTCGACTCAACAGCACAATGGACCATGTCATTGAAATTATTACTGAAGGACCAATGCATTGCATCAGCCTCCTCAGGTATGATGTTAGTTTCATTTGATGCCAAACAACTAATGTCACCCTTGAAGGCATCTTCCTCCACTGCATCTTCATTGCCAAGTAATTGCTCTTTCGAAAGTATTTGAGAACTTTTTACATTTTCTTCAACGTTGGAACCATCTGTAGCATCACTTGAAACATTATCTACCATGTCATCCACAATTGTCTCCTTTGTTATATCTGTATTGTCTGGGAAAGACTTGTCCAGGGAAGTAGGAGCATTGCCTGTAAAACAATGAATCATACAACATTCAACTGAAACAAAGTAAATGTTTTTGTGGCTGTATGACAGTTAACAAGCACGCTACATTGGTCATAAGATTGCCCCTTATTCCAACTTTTAAATATATTCATTACCATTTACAAGGGATTTTGGAAAATTATAAAATTTCATGCTTTCACTTTTCAAAGAGGAATATATTTTGGGCATTGATTTGGAAAGACAGACTAACAATTTGAAACAAAATAACATAAAATCAATGTTTGGTATATAGTAGCATAAGATGAATTCCAACAGGCAAAGATCAACACGAGATTGTGTTTGGACTTACCATCAAAATCTGAAACATTTAATGGCAAGCAAATTTTCTCATGTTCTGAGTAATGATTAGAGTATCCTGGAGAAACTTCCTTGTCTGCATCAGTATCTTTGTCTTTGATATTCAAATTCCCTCCCATTATTTCGAAATCTTTATTACTGTCAAAATCGTCAAGCTTCATTCCCTCAACTTGCACCTTACTCCCAGCAACATCACTTGATCTTTCCTTTAAGTCTTCACCATGTTCGTGGCCTGCAGAGCCAAATTCATGTGAAGTAAGGAAGGCACCTTTGTCCAGATCCTGAACCAGCTCTATTTTGTCACCAGTGAGATTACTGAAATTCATTCCATCAACTTGTGGCACAACACCCTCAAATTTATTTGAGATGTCCACTAAATCCTCATCTCCTTTTCTATCTGCGAGCTTATCTGAAGCTGTAGAAGCACTTTTGTCCAGCTCTTGAACCATTTCAACATCTTCATTTCCATCAGATCCTTTGTCTGTAACCTCTTCACTGGCAGTTGACAAGAATTTTTCATCTTCATTTTCTGTCAATTCAACTTCCTGAGGCTCCCCAAAATTTGTCATGTCATTCACATTGGTAAAAGATGAACTCTCCTGCATTCTTACATCATCCATTTTAGTTTCATGACTAGAAGCTTCTTCTTTATTAGGATTTGTACTATTGGCTGGTGTAGCAAACATAGTTTTGAGTTCATCTTCTGCAAATTAAGAAGTAAAATTCCACAATCAAATAAGATGCTGAATAGGGTAACTAAAAAAGAGGGATTATTGAACTAACCTTGTATACTTTCATTGTCATACTTCAAGGGGGTGCACTCAGAGGAAGACATTAATTCATTGTTGACAACAAGAGATGCTGCAACAAAGTGAATAACCAACTAAGAAATTGTTTCAAACAAATGGTAAATTCTTTTATTTACAGAAGAAAAACAAAAATGAAAAGTAGACAAATCGATCAAATTCTCACATTTGGGAGTATTAATTAATGCAGGTGTATCTTTAGTCAGCACAGCCCCTTCAAAATTTTTTAAGATCTCCACTAGATCCTCATCTCCTTTTCTGTTTGCGAGATTATCTAAAGCGGTAGAAGCACTTTTGTTCAGCTCTTGAGCCACTTCAACTTCTTCATTTCCATCAGATCCTTCATCAGTAACCTCTTCACTGAAAGTTGGCAATGCATTTTCCTTGCATGCCATTTTTTCATCTTCATTTTCTGTCAATCCAACAACTTCTTGAGGCTCCCCAGAATTTGTCCTTTCATTCTTCACATTGCTAATAGTTGAACCCTCCTGCATTCTTACTTCATCACATTCAATTTCATGACTACAAGCTTCTTCCTCATTAGGATTTGTATTGTTGGCTGGTGTAGCAAACAGAATTTTGAGTTCATCTTCTGCGAATCAAAAAGTAGAATTCCACAATTAAAAAAAAAAATGCTGAATACAGTGTCAAGCATAGAAAAGAGGGATTATTGGACTGACCTTGTATACTTTCATTGTCATACTTCAAGGGCGTGCACTCAGAGGAGGACATTATTTCATTGTTGACAACAAGAGATGCTGCAACAAAGTGAATAACCAAGAAATTGTTTCAAACAAATGGTAAATTCTTTTATTTACAGAAGAAAAACAAAAATGAAAAGTAGACAAATCGATCAAATTCTCACATTTGGGAGTATTAATTAATGCAGGTGTATCTTTAGTCAGCACAGCCCCTTCAAAATTTTTTAAGATCTCCACTAGATCCTCATCTCCTTTTCTGTTTGCGAGATTATCTAAAGCGGTAGAAGCACTTTTGTTCAGCTCTTGAGCCACTTCAACTTCTTCATTTCCATCAGATCCTTCATCAGTAACCTCTTCACTGAAAGTTGGCAATGCATTTTCCTTGCATGCCATTTTTTCATCTTCATTTTCTGTCAATCCAACAACTTCTTGAGGCTCCCCAGAATTTGTCCTTTCATTCTTCACATTGCTAATAGTTGAACCCTCCTGCATTCTTACTTCATCACATTCAATTTCATGACTACAAGCTTCTTCTTCATTAGGATTTGTATTGTTGGCTGGTGTGGCAAACAGAATTTTGAGTTCATCTTCTGCGAATCAAAAAGTAAAATTCCACAATTTAAAAAAAAAAAATGCTGAATACAGTGTCAAGCATAGAAAAGAGGGATTATTGGACTGACCTTGTCTATTTTCATTGTCATCCTTCAAGGGCGTGTGCTCAGAGGAGGACATTATTTCATTGTTGACAACAGAGATGCTGCAACAACATGAATAACCAACTAAGAAATTTCTTTGAACAAAAGTAAACAAAATTCTTTTAGTTGGCTTATAAAATCAAAAACAATAACAAAAATGAAAAATAGGCAGGTTAATCAAATGTTCTAACATTTAGGAGTAATAACAGGTGCAAGTGTATCTCCGGCTTCCTCGCAAACAATTTTAGAGTTTTCCTTTGAACCTCTACTTCCATTTGATGCAGCAAAAAGGCTATCAACATCCGTCTGAGCATCTTCAGCAGCAGCACCTTTGAAAAAAAAATAACAAGACCAACCATTCAGTCATCATGACAGATGACAATATATTCAATAAACACAAGCAGAAAATCTATGTAGCGTAAATACCTCCATTAACAGTTGATTCAGTGAATTCAGATGATTTGTCTTCCATCACTAAATTTGATTTTGAAGGAGTTTGACACAGTTCATGATCATTAGCTTCTTCTTCATTAGAAAATGTATTATTGTCTGCTGGTGTAGCAAACAGAGCTTTGAGTCCATCTTCTGCACATCATTTAAGTAAAAAATTTCAGACTTCAAAGAACATGCCGAATAGTATCAAAAAAAAAAAGAGGGACTATTGGATTAACCTCGTCCACTTTCATTGACATCCTTCAAGGAAGTATGCTCAGAGGAAGACATTATTTCATTGTTATTAGAAAATGTATTATTGTCTGGTGTAGCAAACAGAGCTTTGAGTCCATCTTCTGCACATCATTTAAGTAAAAAATTTCAGACTTAAAAGAACATGCCGAATAGTATCAAAAAAAGTGAGGGACTATTGGATTAACCTCGTCCACTTTCATTGACATCCTTCAAGGAAGTATGCTCAGAGGAAGACATTATTTCATTGTTAACAGCAAGAGGTGCTGCAAGAAAGTGAATAATCAACTAAGAAATTGTTTCAAACAAAAGGAAAATTCTTTTAGTTGGCTTAGTGGTTGCTGATTAAAAGAACTACGGATGAAAAACAAAAACCAAAAACAAAAATGTAAAGTAGACAAATCAATCAAATTCTCACATTTGGGAGTGTTGATAGGTGCATGCGTATCTTCAGTTGGATCAGTATCCCTCTCCACTGAGATGATCAGACTCATTTTTCCATCAGTAAATTTACTTGTGATTTTCTCCTCAATTTCCTCAGAATTATGAAGAGAATTTGTCTCTGAGCCTGTATTTTCTTTCTTCTCAGTAAGTTGACCATTTAACTCACTTAAGATAGGAAAGAAACTGCATTTCCGTAATGAATTTCCCTGTAAGCTCTCATGATCAGTCTCTTCATCAACAGGATGCAACGCTCTTTCCACAGATAATATCCCTTCGGACTTATTTTTCATTTCTGGCGATGCTTCATCAATTCTCTCTTGACAGCAAATTTTATCACCTGCAGTGCTTGCAAAAGTATCAGCAGCGCTCAGTATGCCATAATGGAATTCAGTGTCATAATTTGAATTCTCTTTCAGTTCGACATGATTTGTATTTCCTGCAAAAATGATGGATTGCACATTTTATACTTTGGATGGACTCCTTTAATTGCATTAAATTAAAGGAAAAAGAAATTCAGTGCATCACACATTTCTGTAAGATGAACTGAGAAACTAATTTTGTTTACGTGCATCATTGACAATTGATAGAGCATGTCCTATAAAGTGTCTCAATTGATCACCAATAGGGGAAACTGATATAGAGATAAGATGGTCAAAAAAATTGCACACTCGTATCAACTACACATCAAACATTTAAGATAGTTATACAAAAGGGAAGACAAGACAAGTATCCCTCACCTTGATACTCTGAGGCAATAAGAGGTGTGAGCTGTGTCCCCTTAGAGCAGTAGCCACTTGTGAGTTGGAAGTTGGTAGCCTTTTCTGAAACTACTTCAGCAGTTACCACATCGGAAACTAAAACCTTTTCATGTAATTTACCACTCTCCACAGAAGATTCAGCTTTGTTATTGTTTTTCTCTACCATGTTTGGAGTGATTCTTTCTCCATGAGAAGGATCATCAAGCACACTAATATCCGCAGGTTTCTTGGAGTCATTTTCACAATCCTCCCCAGCGCCTTCACTTTCATCAGGTCCAGTTGAATGTCCCTCACAAACTCTCTCATATGTACTTGGCTCAGCAAACCCACAAACCTCTTGAAATTCTGTGAAGTTTCGATTGCCAGCCACCAGTACAATGTTTTCCTTCTCCGTAGCAGCCAAGGATTCACTGTCAGGGATTTCTCTTTCTGGCTCTGCAGAATCACTCTGCAACTTCAAAGAATTGGAAGCCAGGGTCCCTTCTAAATTTTCCATTACGAGACCTCTGATCTCATTTAAGTATGGACTTTTGGTGCGAAGCCCCATTGAATGGTGTTGCATCTTCAAACTAGAATCCTCGCTGGACCCCTTTCGTTCTATATTAGTATATTCAGAAACTTTCTTGCTGCTGCTCGAAGCTAGGTTGCTGGCACCTTCTGAAACTTCTGGCTCTGTCATTACTGAATCTGTAACTGGTGGACCTTTGAATGCTGAAATGTGCTTGCTTAACAAGCTTTCTGCTTCTATGTTTAGCATCCTTGGACAACACCTGGCATATTCCTCTCCCTCAGCATCCACTGCAGATTTCTCATCTTCATCTATTTCTCTGTCTTTTTCTTTACTAGAGATGACTCTTTCGCTATCAGAATGATCAACAACACTTTCTCCAGCTTCCTCACAGACAGTTTCAGAGTTTTCCTTTGAAACTCTACTTTCAATAGATTCATCTAAAAGCCCCTCAGCATCCAAGTCAGTCCTAATTGATTCACCAAAACTGTTAACATTTTCAAATTCTACCAACTTCTGCTCTTTAGGAGCATAAGCTTTGTCATCATCAACTCCATGTTGGTCCACAACACAACATGAGTCTATGTATTTTCCTGTTCCGGGCTTTTCATCTCTCTCCATGTCCTTCCCCAGATCCAAGTTATCAGCAGGTTTGGCTGCAAATCAAATACATAGTCAGGAAAAATAAAGAATAAAAGAACTTTTTGAGCCAAAAGGAAAATAAACACCCTTACCAACACAATGTATCCAGTCATCTCCAAATGTGGCTTGAGGGAAACCCACATCAATAAACACATTAAAATCTTCTGCAGTCTTGGGCTCGACCAAATCATTCGTATCAAAATCTCTACTTCTTTTGCAGCTGTGAGATGCCGAATCATGTTCATTGACTGTACTAATATTATCTTGAAGGGGCTTCTCTTTATCAACTCCCACTGCATTGTTAACCTTTTCTACAACCTCAGAACCACTGACAGAAAACAAAACTTCATTTTCCGCATGATCATTCTGCAATTTCCCAGGCTCAGAAGCTGGAATCTCCACTGAATTCACCATTTTGAGTGCCGTGGCTTCTTCAAAGTCAGAAGTTTCAGCAGAAACCTCCTTTACTAGAGACGTCCCACTGAATTTTTTTCTCTTCTTTCCAGTATTATCATTCAAAACTCGATCAATTGCACTTTCTGCGATACCAGGCATGGAAAGTTGTGCATCTAAAATTGGTGGTTCTTTGACAGCAGAAGTGCCCTTAGCTAATGATTCCACTTCTAAATTAGGTAGCTTTGATCTACTTGGCTGCTTCTTTCTCCCAACAGTTATATCAGTTCCAACTGTTAATGCAACTGTGTCAGTTTTAGCTGCATTACGTGCAGACCATCTAGGGGGTTCTTCAACAACACTCTCTTCTTCTAGAATTGGGTCTCTTCTGCTCTTTCGTGGCTTAATCTTTCCGTTGTTATTAGCAGTTCTATCCATTTCATCAGAAATTGCAACTATTTCATGTCTAGAACTCCTCCTTGGCCCCCCATCATTTTCTTCCAGATTTTTACTACTTGAACCACCTTCCATGACTGAAGACCTTAATAGTTTTCTGTTCTTATTTTCTAGCTTAGCTCCATCAGTTCCCGCTTTCTCAATTTGAGGCATGACAGACTGCCTCCTATTGCCATTTCTAACTGGACGCCTTGAAGGTTCTTCAAGTTGTAGAACCACTTCAAGTTTTCCATGAACCTCAACTTCAGTTTCAGTTCTTGTACCACTCTCTACTGCAGAAGCATTCTCTGCTAACTGAGTCCTGCACCGAGTATTCCTTCTCCTTCCAACCATTTCATTTTTACCCAAATCCTGATTAAGCAGTGCATAATCTTCAACCTTTTCCACATTTCTCTTTGACCACCTTAAGGCATTCTCAGGTTGAGTAATCCCCCCATCAGCTGCTAGGGCATTGTTCTCAGAAATTTCATCAGTGGTTTCCACATTCCTCTTCTTTGAGTTTCTTTGTGTTTGATTCTTCCTCGAAATTGCAACAACTTCATCAACTTCTTTACTCTTCTTGCTCACTACCTCTCTATTCCTCGAAGACCTCCTTGTTGGCACTCTGTTTTCTTCCACAGCAGTGCTGTCAGAAGCTAAATTATCAGATGAGTCGACAACTGGAGGCAGTATATCACCACTAACACCATCTTTCACCTCCGTACAACCAGATTTCACAGCCCTTTTCGTTCTCTTCGTCTCAACTATAGGCAACACAACTTCAATTACACCTCCATCCGGCAACTTTTGTGCCCTAGATCTAGTTGTTCTGACTGGGTTCTCCACAGTTTCCCTATAGGGCTTGACATCTTTGTCAATTTCTTTACTCTTCTTGCTCTGTACCTCTCTATTCCTCAAAGATTTTTTTGTTGCCACTCTGTTTTCTTCTAATTTATCAGACAAGTCGACAACTGGAGGCAGGTTATCACCACTAACACTCTCTTTCACCTCCAAACTCTCAGATTTCACGACCCTTTTCGTTCTCTTCGCCTCAACTATGGGCAACACAACTTCAATTACACCTCCATTTGAGAACTTTTGTGTCCTAGACCTAGTTGTTCTAATTGGGTTCTCCACAATTTCCTTATTTTCAACAAAGCTCTGCTTCTTCACCTCGGGCCTCATTATCGACTTCCTCCTTGCCCCCCTCTTCATCTCCACGGGCTCAGCCTCCAATTCAACAAACTCGAACATCTCATTCTCGGGACTAAACCTAACCTTCTTCAATTGCCTAGTTACAGCATCAGAATCATTTTCACTTGCTAAATCACCCACTTTCTTCAAGCAAGACTGTCCTCGCCTTATGGGTTTTTCTTTTCCCTGAATTTATCACAAAATTATACACGAAAATATGAACCCAACAAAAAAAAAAAGAAGATTTATATAAAGGTGAGATTTTTATGATTAATGGGTGCACCTGAAGAAGAGAGGTAAGATCGTTAGCCATCTCTAAATTGGTTAAATTTGCAGGAATATTATGTTTCTTGCATAGTGATTGAAGTTCTTTCCGTTTCATGCTATGAAAATCCATCTCTGAAAACTCTCAAAATTACAAAACGAAAACGAATCAAGCACAAAGATAGCAGCAAAAAAAGGAAAATGAAAAGTGCAAAACAAAAAGATGATTGAAATCTTGTATGGAGAGAGATCTAATACCTGAGACGGAGATTGAGTTCGGTCACATTTACCAAATCGAAGATGTGAAAATTTTAGAGAGTTCTTTTACTTTTGGTTCGATCTATTTAGTTTTTTATACCGTTGGCGGAAGTTTTGAATTTGAATGAAACTGAATTTTCCCGCTTCTTAACAGGTCGGGAAGGAGTCACGCACTCGATCGCGTACAGAAAAATCTAAACTCGCGCTAAATAGTCGACGTGTGGGATGTGACTGTGATAAATTAACAGATGTCATGCAGGTGTAATTAGGCATTATTTGGCATTCTCTAAAATGCTTGGGCTGCTGTTGTGAAGTCACACCAGCGATCTGCAATGAATTTGTGAGGTTTTTTTTTTGAGTTTTTTGATGATTCAAATTGTTTATGTTGTAGGGTTCGTCGAGTATATTATCCATATAAAAAATCAAATTAATTAGAAATTCGTAACCCTATTATCAGATTCAAATTGTTTTATAAAAGTTATGAAGGTAATGTTAACAATTTATTTTTTAAAAAACAAATGTACTCTTGGTATAAAGTTATAGATTTCCAATCAATTTGATTTTTTGTATGGATGATCTATTTAACAAACCCTACAATATAAACGATTCAGATCATCAAAAAAGACTCGAAAAAATCCTTCACAGGAGCATAGTAGATTGTTGTTGTGACTAAGTCACAGCAGCACCCCAGGTTCTGGTACATTTGGGGGTTATTTGGAATAAACTATGTAAGTGCATTTTTTGAATTTTTGGATAAAAAAGTAGAAGAAAAAAAAGATAGTTGTTTGGAATAACTTTTTGAACCTTTTATGAAAAAATGTGTATTAAAATATTATATAAAATAGCAAAATTACCGTATTACCCCTAATGCCCCCATGCATACTGACAGTGATTGTATACGAAGCCAGTACGGAGCGTTGCTTTGAAGTTGTGTGGTGGGCAGCATATTACAGAAGATATATAAGAGCAGCTTGCCTCCAGTCCGAGATTGGACTAGACAGTGCTGTTCAGTCGAACAGTGGAGCCTACCACGAGTCCCGTTTTAATAATTCGAACCATTCAATATATAGAAATCGTCGAGTACTATATGTTTGTGAAAAATCACGTTAATCGATATCGATAACTATCTCATCGGATCAGTTTTTTGTCAATCGTTAATTTGTTCACCGTCTTTTTTTAATACAAAACTGATTTGATCATATAGTTATCGATATCCGAACAACGTGATTTTTTACAGGTATATAGTACTCAACGAGTTCTACATATTGAACGGCTCAGATTATCAAAACGAAACCCGTGATGGGCCCTCACAGGTCAAACAACACCGTCCTGTGTAATTTTTTTGTGCACCCGTCTGTGTAAATTTGTACCATCACTTCAATACAAAGTTAGATTGTATTTTTTTTTTTGTGCACCCATCTATGTAAATTTGTTTTTTTTATATACTTTTTTTTTTGTGAATAGGATAACTTTTTGCCTTTTTTAGTAACTTTTTGTCTTTTTGTCTTTTATAGAATATGCCAAACAAGCACTTGGATGTACCATACATCAGTTATGAGGATATGTGATTTTATATTATAACTAATATCATATAGATCATAACCATTATCATATAAACTCATAACTTAGTTATATTCAGTTATTCATGCATATCATATTATCTCATAACTACCACATAGCTAAATTATTTTAATAATTTAATTTTAAATTGGCAACCGGTTACCAAAAAGAGGGCAAAGGAGTCCAGGGGTTCCAACATCACATATCTCATAACCAACATCACATATCTCATAATCACTAGTCACATATCTCATAACCAACACCTTTTTTTCATAACCAACATCACATATCTCATAACCACTAGGCACATATCTCATAACTAACACCATTTTGTTCGTAATCACACCATTTTGTTCATAACCAATATCACATATCTCATAACTGTTGCCCACATGAATCATGACCACATCTCATAACCAATCCCTTTGAGTCATAAACGACATTACATATCTCATAACCACTAGTCATATATCTCATAATTAACAACCATTTTGCTCATAACTATACCACTTTGATCATAACCAATATCTCATATCTCATAACCACCAACACAGATAGCATAACCAAACACCCTTTGACACCACTTTGCTCATAACCAAAATCACGTATCTTATAATCATTAATCAAATATCTCATAACCACTACCCACATATCTCATAGCCAACATCACAGATATCATAACTACTAATCACATATCTCATAACCACACCACTTTGATCATAATCAACAGTACATATCTCATAACCACTAATCACATATGTCATAACCAAACACCCTTTGACTTATAACTATACCACTCTGCTCATAACCAAAATCACATATCTAATAATCACCAATCATATATCTCATAACCTTTACCCACTTATGTCATAACCAACACCATTTGTCTCATAACTAACATCACATATATCATAACCACTAATCATATATCTCATAACTATTACTCGCATATAGGGGTGTAATTTGGCCCACGAGCTCATGGCACACCCAAAGTTTAGAAATTACTCTCTCTCTCTCTCCGCTAAAGAAAGGGTCTAGGGATTTGTCAAAAACAATTAATGAGGGAATTTTGATTTTGACAAAATTTGGATGTTTGTTCCAAATTTTTGGAGAAAATGGGGCCGAAATTATGCAATAATCATTGTAAAAAACAAAATTAAAACATCTATGAATAGGGTCTTATAATAAAATAAATTATTAATTTATAATTTTGTCAATTTATACTTAAATTTTAAATTTTTTATTTTTTATTTTAAATATAAATCATTCATCTATTTTTATTAAGTAAAATTAATAAAAAAAAGACTATTTTACTCATCAACTACAAAATGTATAATCATACCATTAATTGGCATAATAAAAATATTTAAAATTTTAGAAACCACAAATATCATAATCAAGTCGCAAAGTTTTGTAATATAAAACACAAAATACATAACGCTATCACTAATTGGCATAACAAAATTGTTTAAAATTATAGAAAATCACAAATGTCCAAAATTTAATAACATCAACTACAAAATGCGTAACTGCATAACTAATCACCATAATAAAAATAATCAAAATTTTTACAAATCACAAATGTCATGACCAACCCAAAAAAATTCATAACATCAATCACAAAATGCGTAACAACACAACTAATTGATGTAGCAAAAATATCCAAATTTTTTATAAACTACAAATATTGTTATCAAGCAATAAAGTTTCATAACAATTATCATAAAATGACTAAACAAATCACTAAAAATCTTAGAATCACCAATCGGGATCTCTCATAATACAGAGAAAACAAAATGTAATGACAATCATTAAATAATTTAATCAATGACTTAAAGCCATGGAACAGAAAATGAGTGTTAGAGAAGATTAGCTAGTAGAGGGAGAGGGAAAGGAATATGAGAAAGAGAGATTGAACAGGCTTATCACCTGTGAAAATGACGTCAAAGGTGTTGTCGTTTCTTATAAGGAACATCAGAGATATCTACAATGACAGTAAAGAATGAGAGAGATGCTTGAGGGATGAAGATGACTGAGATAGCAGAACAGTACAACAAAATGTGTAATATTCATTTTTCAATAGTTCTATAACACATGTACAAATTGATGATAACAAAACATTCAAATCATAACTACAGCCAAAGGTTTGTGTATGTATGACATATTAATGTGAAAGAGCTAGAGTTTCGAGATAGATGCATTTACTAGATAGAGAAATATCACCAGAATGAATAGTGTTGAAATAGACAAAGAGAGTAGTGACGAGCTCAAGGATCTATTGCAAAGACACATGAGTAGAGAGAATGGAAGAATCCAATGAGGAAGAACTATCAACAATAGTCGTTTGATAATTTGAGTGAAATAGAGAAGTCTAAGTAAGAAATAGAGAGAGCTCAGGCACAACTAGGACAAATCAAGGGGAAGAAAATAGAGTAGAGAAAAAAACGAAGAAAAGTTGGGGAAAAAAATTTAGGAGAAAATTTATTTAGTAGAATAAAATAAAATCATGTCATAGATAATTTTTTTCAACATATTTTTTATTAAAATTTAGTTAAATTATATATGTATATATGTCTATAAGTGTATATAGATATTTTAGAAAGTATATCGCTTGTATATTACTATTTCTATTATATTTAATGAAGATACTATGACTAAAAATAAATCTCAAATAGAGACAAGTGATCAATAACAATTGTCACTTAGGGATGACACTTCAAAATTAATTGAGAGAGTTGAGAGTTCAGAGATAATGAGAGTTTGAGAGACAGATTTGTTTATGAGAAATAAAATGAGAGAGAGGTGATATTTATAAGACTTGGGAGGAAGGGGTTAATTTATATATATATATATATATAAATAAAAAAAATAAAATTGGTTGTTGGTGGAATTAACGGTTATATGGCTGTTTTAAATTATTTTTTAAAATTTTTTTTGACTGTTGCACTAACAGAGGCAGGAGGCCGTTGGGGTTGGGTTGGGCCAGGTGGGGAAAAAATTTTTAGGTCGCGCTTACGAGATAGGTCACACTCCATAACACACTAGAGTCGGGCTGGGCTCTAGAACACATAGCCCAGGGCCTTAGGTTGGGCTTAGGCTCAGGCCTGGTTGGGCCCACCTAGGGCGCGACTGGACTTAGGGTGTGCCACGCGCTCATGGACCAAATTTACACCCATATATGTGAGTTGAGTAATGGTTATGAATATGTGATTAGTGGTTATGATATATGTGATGTTGGTTATGAGATAAATGGTATTGGTTATGAGATGTGGTTATGACATAAGTGAGTAAAGGTATGAGATATATGATTAGTGATTATTAGATATGTGATTTTAGTTATGAGCAGAGTGGTGTAGTTATAAGTCAAAGGGTGTTTGGTTATGAGATATGTGATTAGTGGTTATGAGATATGTAATGTTGGTTATGATCAAAGTAGTGTGGTTATGAGATATATGATTAGTAGTTATGATATATGTGATGTTGGTTATGAGATATGTGGGTAATGGTTATGAGATATTTGATTAATGATTATAAGATATGTGATTTTGGTTATGAGCAAAGTGGTGTCAAAGGGTGTTTGGTTATGCTATATGTGTTAATGGTTATGAGATATGAGATATTAGTTATGATCAAAGTGGTGTGGTTATGAGCAAAAGGGTTGTCAGTTATGAGATATGTGACTAGTTGTTATGAGATATGTGATGTTGGTTATGACTCAAAGGAGTTGGTTATGAGATGTGGTTATGATTCATGTGGGTAATAGTTATGAGATATGTGATATTGGTTATGATCAAAGTGGTGTGGTTATGAGCAAAATGGTATTAGTTATGAGATATGTGGTCTTGGTTATGAAAAAAAAGGTGTTAGTTATGAGATATGTGACTAGTGGTTATGAGATATGTGATGTTGGTTATGACTCAAAGGGGTTGGTTATGAGATGTGGTTATGAGATATGCGATTATGGTTATAAAATATGTGATATTAGTTAGGAACAAAATGGTGTTAGTTATGAGATGTGGTTATGAAATATGTGATACTAGTTATGAACAAAATAGTGTTGGTTATGAGATGTGGTTATGACTAAGTTATGATCAATTTGATTATGGTTATGAAGAAAAATATGATTTTGGCTTATAACTATAAAAAGTGACCTGTTTAGCAGGTCACTTTTAATGATGTAGTTCAATTTTATCCATTGATTTTTTATGTACCATACATTTTTTAACAAAATGTACAATGGACTTTCCCCTCTAAAATATACCTTTTTATCTTTTTTGAGTTATATCATTTTTTTTATTTTGTTTGAACATCTTTTTATAAAAAATTAAAAAATATACTTATTTAAATCATTCTAAATACTCTCTTAGTTGTCAAAACACTGTGCGAGTGCTCCTAAAATTTCTTGATGGTTAAGAGGCATAACCATGCATATCATTTGTATGCAAGGTACCTCCGAACTTTTTTTACTGTGGTTTTTTTTTTATAAGTATCTCACACTTTAAAAGTAACTAATAAAAAAAATCCCAAAAAACAATTTATGTGGAAAACACCTACAAACACTAGTATATATGAGTAGAAAATAATGGAATATGCTCTAAATCATGAGTGATTATTTTATAGTTTTGAAGCATTACTCTACATTATTCGTCATTTGATATTTAGAAGTTATTTTTGAAAAATCTAACGAAAAAGTATTGAATCTTATTATTTTAATAAATAAGTATCAAGTAAAACATCACATGAATTTGACCCAGAAACAAAAATAATTTTTTCCTAAATCATATAAATAATTGTGTAGGACCAATGATTTGCCTTTGTCTTGTATAAAAGGCAAGGGATGTTAATGAAACACTTTCGTTTGTCTAATACTAAGACTTTAGGTGTCCTATTTTCTATTCTTTTTCTTGTGTGATAGGAACTTTGGTTATATATAGATTATGGATTTGAAGAAAAGATTTATGAAAGAAAAATGAAAAACTTGGAAAAAATAAATCAAATACTTATGTTACAGCATCATCACAAGGCCACTGTCTTTTTATTTTTTATTTTTTATTATTATTATCATACAAAGAAAATTTTTTATTGATGAAGACCAGCATATAAACAAATAGAACATTAATAAAGTGAAAAAAAGGCGAGTGTGCGGCTCGGCTTTTTCGTGCCCCCCTTTTGGAAGGTTTGAAAGAAAGTCCTCACAGTTCGGACTCCTGTGGTTCTGAATCTAATCTCACAAGTGTAATGTGAAACTGATAAACACCAAAGAATCCAAATCCGACAAATCAATTTGGAAAATCGATTTTGAATAAAAAAAGTGCCAAAATTGGACTGCTTTGCCAGATACAGAGTCGCCATTTAAATATTTTATTTTGGGGAAATTTAGGAAATCCTGACTCGTGCCAAAGGCCACGTGTCCATCATCACCAAAGTTATCTCAGCTCGGGAACTTAGGTACGAGAGGAGAAGGTCATGAATTGAGCACCCCGGCTCGCCTGATCAAAGATCGATCTCTACCAATCATGATATGATATTTTATAAACATTATGTGCTCTTGTTCCGGTTATTAAACTAACATTACTATGTGATGCGCACAAACAAGTATAGACTAGTTTGCTCAATTTGGAACAATTCAACTCATGCTTGTTTGCGAAAATGGTTTGAGTTTGCCACCTCAAGTGGGCTTAAAGTCTGCGGATTTGCCACCAAACATAGTGGACTTAAAACATGATTTGCCACTCAACAAAGTGGGCTTAAAACGCACAATCGTTGAATTGTTCCAATCCAAACAACAAGTCTTCATCTACAGGCATTCAAGTAGTTTAGCATTTAAGCACATAGCCTCATGTCAAGCATGCTAATTATGGCAACATTCACATTCATGCGAGTATGCTAAAGCGTAAAGACTCACCTAGTACTTTAAGCTAGGAAAATATGAGTTAGAAAATAATGCGTGATTCCTAACTATGTTAAGTGTCTAATGCAACACATGCAATATGCAATTAATAGACTCGGTTACTAATATGTCATATGAATCAATTTGATAACATGCAGTTAAACACGTATTCAAATAAGTTATCGAAATTGCAATGCAGTTTGAATGATGCGCCGAGCCTCGGTACATGCAATACAAATGAATGGATGCAAGCATGCGATATGCTAGTTAAAACATGTCCCTAATCTAACCATCAAAAGGGAGAAAGATGTAGGGTTGGAAAAACATACACGCACGCACGCACGCATGCACACTTATTACAATATTACGCCCTCACGAAGAAGGGTCCAAATGAATAAACTAACTAACCAAGCTAAGCTAAGATAAGCTAATTAACTAATTTATTACAACACTTGAAATGAATACTAACTATCTAAGCTAATTAAAATAAAATTAATTAGGCTAAGCTAATTAAATATTACAACATCAACTAATTAGCTACGACTAATTAGACTAATTAAATATTACAACACTTCATTTTACAACACAATTCATTATACTAATGAAACAATTTAAATAACCAAATGCATTCAATATGAGCACCAAGGAAGATGGATGAAGGTTGCATGCGCATCGCCTGAAAGCTGCTATGTCTGCTCGGCCGCCTCTGTTTCATCTTCAGCCACTGCCTCTATTTCTGCAAAACTGCACTGCTGGCCACACGCCAAGGCCCGGTCGTGCATTGATTTGGGGCAAACTCTGCAAAACTGCCTCTATTTCTGCAAAACTGCATTGCTGGCCACGAATTAGAGCCATTCGGTCTCTCAAGCTCGCGCCCTGGCTAAGGCAAGGGCAGATTCATTAACCTGGTCGGCCAAGTACCTAAGCCAAGCAGCCGATGTAAACATAACTGAAAACAATATCATTCATCAACAAAATTTTCATTAGCAAGTTGAGCACAACTCATGGACTTTTATATACGCAAATTATTAAACAAAAAGCCACAAGCCCGCATAAAAATGCCTAGCAAAAAACTATGACTGTAGCAATACATGAAAATTACCAAACCAAAAACTGTACAAATACAATACATGAAAATTACCAAACCAAAAACTGTAAAAATACATTCGAAATCCTAAACACTATGTTAGTCGCCTAGATCAGTCCTCGAAATCAGATTCCAATGGCTCAACATCCACTTGCTCATACGGTATTAGCATAGTCAATGACACTTTAGCAACAGCAAGGGCTTTGTGCCAGCCATATTTGAATCCCCGATTTTCAAACTTGGGGACTTGGTCCAAATACTCGGCGAGTCCAGCATTTTTCCCGGCCTCGAATACTCTGGAAGCTCCCAGGTCAGCTATTTCCTTCGCCGCCCTCATTTCAGCCAACTCCGCCTCCAGTTTGGAGACCGCCTTCTGGGCCAACTTGAGCGCACCTTCGCTCTCGTCCGCCTTTTTCTCGGCATCCGATCTCAACTGATCCGCACTACGAGCCCTCTCCACCTCGGCCTTAGCCCGTGAGGCTTCCTTGTCTGCCCTCAAAACTTCGACCTCAACCCTTTTCCTCTGGCCCTCAACTTCCTTTCATAAGTGACCAATCTGTTTGACGGCGTCGCGATGGCGACGACCCATATCGGCTATCCATCCGACGGTTTGCAAAACAAAAATTTAAGACCATAAAATTAACAGTATCTGGATAAAGTGAGGAAAAAGTCCGAATATGTACCAAAAGTGCCGATTGGGCGGCTAGTGCTGTCGCGTTCAAATCTGGTTCGACCCAGAAAGCCTCCTTGTCAAACGGCAATGACACGGACGTAGCCACGCTGAATGCGACTTGTGGGTTTTTAAGCGCCGAATCATCAGAAGAAACCGGCTTGTTTTTTATCATCGGCTGAATGACAAAAGGAACGATCGCATTTGATCCCTCTATTCGGGGACATTTACCGCCTTGTTCTTTTGAACTGGGCTCAAACTTAACAGGGCGTTTCTCTGCATTTTCCTCAACCTCTTGACCGGCCTGCACGACCAAAGGAGATTCGGCATTCTTATTTTTTGCCGTCTCCTCCTCAATAACGTGCAAGGACTCTGATTCTGTAACAGGCAGGGAGCGTTGAGGCTCGATGGCGGGAGGTAGTTCAGACGGAAAGGCCTCCGCTCTTCGCCGTGCGGCCAACCTTTCTGCATTCGCCTTCCTGGCAAGTTCTGTCAGGCTTAATCCAGCCATGTCTGCGGGGCCTGCGGCGGGAAGATCCTCTAAGCCGTAAAAAACACCGTCTGGTGAAAGATCCCCTTGGGCCGAAGCGGATGGAGGATCGACCGAATTCAATACCTTGTCAGATTCGGTTTCGGACTGATCTGATCCGGCAACATCAGCTACTTCATCCCGCTTCGAATCCAACACTTCAAAACCAACCTGCCTTAAGTTTTTGAAGTCGGACAAAATAAGAGCGATAAGAGAATCTTCACCCTTTGGAACTGGGATATTTTCCGCCGCCGAGAAGGTAGTATACGTCGACTCGTAACAAAGCAGAACGTGGGCCGCCCTCCCCTGTTTCTGAAGACTTCGGCAGTCGAAATACTTGAGAGCGACTTTGATATTCGAAAGAACGGCGTTGTCGGTTGAAGATAAGACTTTTTTCAAATCGTTCCCTGCACAAGCTGAGCCGTAAGATTTCAAAGAAGAGGCTTCACAACAAAAATGAACAAATAATAAAAGTAAGAAGGTAATCGGCCACCTGGCTCGCCCCTCCGTCTAGGAATAGGGTCGACGTGATCCTCCCCCTCACCAAATTCCCAGTTACCCTGGACAACGACCATGACATCATCAACTCGTTTCCCAGAACTGGAAAGCATAGTGATTAGCTGATGGTCGGTGTCTTTGGACCTGAGGAAGTAGCGCCCGTGCCGACCAGAAGACTTAGCCAGGGCATAGCAATGCCAGATGGCTAGAATGCCAAGGTTAATTCCAAGGCGACAGTTCAACGCTATAACCCTCATTATAATTCTAAAGAAATTCACATTGGGTTGGGAAGGGATTAAACCCCAATGGCAAAGCACAGCCCTTAGAAGCGGGTGAAGGGGAAAACGGACTCCACCCTCTGCAATTGAAGAGAGAGGAAAGACAATCGTAGTTTTGTCCTCCCTCTCCATATCAAGAGTGCCGTCTGCCACAAATGACAGACGGACATCATCAGGAATAGAGAAATGGCGTCTAAAGCCAATAATTCGATCTGACGAGAGGAGGTCTTTTAAATGTTTCGCCATACCCTGCAGTTTATAGGGATATGCCAAGGAAGAAATAAACTAGAAAGAGTTTTCGAAGCAAAGAAAGAGAGAACTTACAAAGAACGCAGAGGATATCGAAGAAGAGAAAGTTGCAAGAACGATTCGAAAGGCAAATCTAGCGACGAACGTCATAAAATACATATTCGAAAGGATGTCAAAATTTTAAATCGCAATAAATAGACACATATGAAGGGGCGGGAAGTCAAGACGACAACTGGAAGCGGCGCGCCTAGACATCCGCACAAGGGAAAGGCCAATCGCCAAATTTTGGTTCTGACCTTTCGAGACTCGGAACCAAGCACTACAGCCAACTGTCGTTGGTAAAGTGCTTGGGGGGCAATTGTGGGAGCCGAATAAATGGAAGAGTCGGAAGGTACGTACCTCAGAAATCGAGTATTATTCGGCTCCATCCTGCGTGATTAGGATGCCGAATACATTATGAAGGCTGAATAGAAGGAGATGCGTGGATCCGAATAAAGGTAAGGAAAATGAACAAAAGTAGGCTCAGACCCTGAGGCCCAGAAAATGAGTATAAATACAAGAACTACAGATTTAGAAAGGTATGTAACAATCACTTTTTGCTTAACTTAGTAGACAAGCTATTTGGAGTACAAGAACTGACTTGTCCGTCGGAGTGCTAATTCCGGCACCCCCGACCGGAGTGTTTGTGTCTTTTCAGGTGACTAGCTGAGGATCACTAGCGTTTCCTAGGATTCGAAGAGGATCACTAGCGTTTCCCAGAATTCGAAGAGTATTTCCTAAACCACTTCTCCACAATGACCATTTTGACCCTCTACTATTTAATTATGCATTATATTTAGTAAAATTCAATAAAGTTTAAATGTCTCAATTTAAAAATAAAATAATTTTATTTAACTTTTTATTGATGTTTTATTTATTTAATTTTTTAAAATAATTTATTATAGACATTTTATTTATATTTTATTTAATTTCATTATTTAAATGTTAATAGATGTTTTATTTAATTTCATTGTTTAATTATTATTATTTTTAAAAACAAATTTATTTAAAATTTTAATTAAAAAAATAACATATATTTTTTTGATATTTATTTATTTAATTTTAAAAAAATAAATTTATTTAATTGTGTAAAAAATAAAATAAAATAAATTTTTATTTAATCTAGCTAAAAATAATTAAAATATTAAAGATATGTTTAATATTGCTATTACTTAGTAAATAATTGAAAAAGGGTAAAATAGTCTTTTGTTCATTTATCCTATTCAGTCCGTCCAACCAAACGTTGGATTCACTAAAAATAATCATTTCCAGACATCTAATCCCATAAAAAAACAAACACATGATACATATCCAATCCAACCAAATAGTCCGAGGGATTCACAGTCTCAGGACTCAAGTCCGATGGATTCTAATCCCCCCTTATCCAGTCCGTCCAATCAAACACACCCTATACTTATGGTCAAATTCCACTTTGGTCCCTAGACATGAAATCATGACACTCAACCCCCTGCATTTTTGGTCAAATCCCACTTTGATCTCTACACAAATATCAATATCCCTATTATGTTACTCCATTGTTTAAATCTTGAAAAAATCTGTTATGTGACAAGAATGTGACTACGAAATAAGGGTACGAGAGGAAAATCATCCCTATTTCCCACCAATACATATTTTGTCCTACGTGAAACACGTAAGAGTTATAAAATACAACATCTTCGTATGTTGAAAATTGTGATGAAGAGGCAAGAAAATAGGGCTTTTGAAATCAAAAAAGACAGCAAAGAAATCAAAGAGTTACCCTTACACTTTTCTGTTTGTAAGGAAGAGGAATAGACAGAACAGTGAGTTACTGTGGAAAACAAAATTACGTCATTCCAATTGATGCAAAACCTTAGTTCATCTTCTTAATCATTCACAATATGCACTTTGTTTTAGCCTAATACAGTCATAATTTGATATAAATTTTGAGATAAAGTGTATATTGGTGGGAAATGGAGATGATTTTTCTCTCTTATCCTCCTTTCGTAGTCACATTCTTGTCGTATGACTACATTCTATTAAAGATTTAAATAATGGAGTAACAGAAGGGATATATTGACACTTTCATAGGGACCAAAGTGAGATTTGACCAAAAGTGCAGGGGATTGACTGTTATGATTTCATGTGTAAGGGTTAAGTGAGATTTGGTGTAAAATGTAATTTACCTTGATATTTTCATCCTCCAAATTTTAACTTTATCAAATTGATCTACCGCATTCTTAAAAAAATATAAAAAAATTGCATTTCTAACACAATTTGTTTACCATTTCTTTTTTGTTTGGACTTCACCGTGACTAATACAATTTTTAGCAATTTGCGAACAAATAATTCTTTTTAAACTTGCCTGATAAAATGATTTTTTCAGGTGTAGTCACCTAACAATTTCTCCTTTAATTTAAACCATGTATATATAGTGGCAATGAGATGAATAGATATGTCATATTGAACAAACAAGTAAATAGATAAGTGACACGTATACAAATAGCGTGACATTTGAAGAGATAGTTGAACATTTTAACAAATAGTTACACATATAGATGGCAGACATTTGAGCAGATAGTTACACAGATAGTTGACATGTGTATAAACAGTGAAACATTTGAATAGATAGATAGATAAGCTTTGAATAGATAGGTGTTCCTTTAGTTAAAAAAAAAAAATTTAAGTTTCAGTTTATTAGCCTAAGAGTTTTAAAAATGGACTAATGATTTCCGTGCCCTTGAAACTACTCATATTTAAGTTTATTTCAACTAGCCATAAAAATAGGAATGATTATTCGGTAGTCCGGGAGTACGGTCACATAGTGCTTTATGATAGTATGATTGGTGGAGAAGGTGGAGTATTAATTATTTGTGTTGGGTGATTGAGTAACATGAGGGGCATAATAAATGATAATTAGTGAAGGAGTATGACTACGTAATACTCTAGAATTATTGTATAATTTTCCTAAAGATAGGGTTGTGCATTATTTTTTGCAGTGAAAAGCAAGGCGTCCTTCTCATTAGAGGGAGATTTCATAAGAAGAGAGAAATAGTCAATCCAATAAAAACATCCCACTAGATACACTAACCCAAAGATTTAAGCCATGCTGGTGTGAGCAACTTTACTTAAAATTAAAAAAAAAAGAAATTCAAATCCAGAACGAAACACGTAATAAAATAAGATTTTATAAAATTTATTGAGAAGTTTTCTAAAACTTTTGCCCAAGTATATACCAATGTTATTAAAAAAACCTCTAACATCTTAAAATTTAGGATAAATTATCAATAGGTTCTAATAGTTTGACTTAACTCCCATAGTCTTATTGAAAATAAGTCTTAGTAAAATCGTCACTAAAAGTAATTTTTTTTGACTTTTTTTGCATGTCGCTAAAAATTGATAATTAGTGACTTTTTTTGTCAACGATTTTTATAAATTGTCACTAAAACTTACAATTAGTGACATTTATCTGTGACAAAATTTTCAAACTGTCACTGAAAGTTGAAAATTAGTGACCTTTTTTTGTAACGATTTTTTTAAACTGTCGCTAAAACTTATAATTAGTGACATTTTTTGTGACAATTTTAAAATTGACGCTGAAAATTAGCAATCAATGACATTTTTTAATAGTGTTTGATGAAAAATGTCATTAATTATCATAGGATCTATTGGACAATAAGTCCACCTATTAAGACCTGCATGCAAGTCCCCCTAAAATTTATCTTTTGGAATGCACTTTCGTTTCAAAATGGTGAAATTAGAGATCCAAAGCCATCCTAAAAATATTTTCCAATATAACTTTAAAGGTCCATCTGATTTGAAAAAAATAAAGGGGCTTTTACTAATAAATCTTATATCCATAACTTATAGACCATTTACTCCCATAAATATATACATTTATGACCGGGGGTGTCCGGACTAGCTTACACACAGCTCGACTAATCGCGAGACCCACGCAAAACACACCCTCCATATGGATCGTAGTCCCATAAATAATCTTATGAACCCACATAAGTCATTTCTCACATTAAAATCTTCCAAATTAAGCATACCCACATTTGAAAATGTAATGAGGCAATAATGCACACATTAAAATGATATCCCATTGTCACACTTCAAGAATTATACATTTGACAAAAGTTTAAAAAGACAATAGTGCACAAATATCCCATTGTCACTTTTTAAGAAGAATAACACATTGAACAAAAGTTTAATAAGACATTAGTATACACATTAGACTAATGTTTCATTATCACATTTTAAGAATGATACATTTGACAAAAGTTTAATAAGACAATAGATCGCATTGTCACATTTTAAGAATAATATATTTGGCAAAAAGTCTAAAAACAATAGTGCACAAATAAAAATATATCCACATTTGTTGTCTCTAAGAAATATAGTAAAAGGACTTCATGATATGCGTTTTCAAATTCAATGGGACTTAATAGTTTACAAGAAAATTTATAGAACAATCCGGTATACACTTTTCTAGGATGCGACTTTTGAATAAATTTTCCAAAATGAATAAATGATGAAAAGTGAAAATAGTAAAAGGTGAAGTGACTAAGAAAACAGAGAAGAAGATGCATATTTTCTTATGAATTTCATTAAGATGAAAACTTTGCAAGGAAAAAGAGGGAAATTAAAATTTTAATTACAAGTCACTACTTCAATAAACAAATTTTAATTTTCTTACATTTTCTTGTTTTTGTTTTTTTAAGAAACTAAAAGTTTGGTTGCCACTCTACTGTGGATTGTACAAGAAAAATAATTTTTTCTTGGAACTTTTGCCACTTTAATGCTAAACAAACTCAGAATTTTGTTTAATGTTTTACCATTTCCCTTACTTTTAGGAGAGCAGTGGTTTGGCCTCACAAAATGTTAAAATAGGACATAATGCTTATAGAAATGTATTGCCAATTGTAACATGATTTATTTGCAAAAATAAAAATAAAAATTACATTGCATGGGATGTCTAATTGTTATATATATATATAGAGGTCTATGCCTATTGTACCACATTTAAAAGCATATGAAGTACCACGTCTTTGTTTTCAATGATCCACATTCTAAATAACACAAATATATATATATTTTGTGTCCGATTCTGTGTGGCCCCTAGCATTTTTATTGGGGTGCAACAGTTTTTGTGCAACTCTTCAGCCCAAGTTCCCAATAGATGCAGGATTGAATCTATGAGACTGTTAAGAATTGATCTCAATTGATCAAGAAAATTGGTTGTTATAGCCAATAATAATATGTATTATGATGACTTGACTATGGGTGTCTGCTGGCCATTCTTTCTCTTGGGGGGTTGTAGCCAATAATAATATGTATTATGATGACTTGACTATGGGTGTCTCTGCTGGCCATTCTTTCTCTTGGGGGGTCATACTGAGCCATCCTACTAGCATTGCAGTTGGTAAGAACCTTTCAGTCACTACTCAACGTTAATCTGCCGTGTACAGACTTGACTTTGATTATTCAACTTACAAGTGTTCAATTACGTAGAGAGAGAGAGAGAGAGAGAGAGAGAGAGAGAGAGAGGAAACTAATACAAGTGATTAAGGGATAAAATATTTTTCTAATCATTTTCAAAACATTTCTCAAATATTGCTAGCTTAGAAAGTAAATTGCTGTTACTAGTACTCATCAAAATAAATGAGCAGAAAATGGTCACAAGGACTGTGATGCAAAACATTCTTAGCGCCTGAGCCAGTCATCCCATTGGGAAGAGAAAAGGTGTAGTTGTGGAGCGTTAGGATAATTTTTTTTTTATCAGCAAAATAAAGAGACCTTTATTGATATCCAACAACAATTACATCAATAAAGGGAATGAGAGAAAGTAATAGAGCTATGCAAACTCATCACAAGAGTTGGTGAGAAACCAACCAAAAGCCCAGAGCACAAACAGCAACACAGCAGCAAACAAAGGAACACAGCAGACCAAAAATAAGACTTAAACAGCAAAGACTTGCAGACACTCTCCCAACACAGCAGACCACCAACCTGCAATCAACACAACAATATCCTGCAGCACACCCTACTTATAAGCACAGCAGACCTCACTCCTTAGATCAAGACCATCTCAGCCTCCACCAATACATACTCTGATCTGATTAAGATTGAAAATAAAATCACTCACAGAGTATTGAAGATCTCTGCTAGAGGCTTTGAACCATAAAGCAACTCTGATTTTTATAAGCTCACACAAATCCCAAATTACAGGTTTGGCATCCCTAAATACACAATCATTTCTAAGTTTCCATATAAACCACAGGTTAGCGAGGGGAATAATTCTCCAAATCTTCTTTTCATTTTTCTTCATAGGCTGAACCTCCCACCAGAGCAATACTCCTTCAACAGAACCTGGGATGGCCCATTCCACACCCCACCATCTTAATAAGGCTGACCACCCTTCCCAAACAAAAGGGTAGTGCAATAATACATGAAGCACAGATTCCTCATAATTCTTACAAAAACTACAAGCTATGGAAGAGGTGCCATTGAGGATACAAAAAATGCAGCTATCTTCACCTTATGTTTCCAGGCAAGCCAGCCAAAAAATTGCACTTTAGGAGGCAAGACTGAACTCCACACCAGTTTACTCAACATGGGATGAGTGGCCCCATCCAAATAGCAAAGATAATATAGAGAAGAAACAGAGAAGGTACTTGAATCATTAGCAGCCCACCTTGTATAGTCACTGACCTCCCTCCTAATTATAGGACTAGATGACAGAATTGTTACAAGTCTCAACCACTCAAGCTTTTCCCATTCAAGCATCTCCCTTCTAGGCAGCAAGTTCCATTCCCCTGAAGCTTCTTTCAGATCAAGGAACCTCTTCAGAGTGCTTTTCTTCTCCAAAGAGAGACTAAACAGTCTTGGAAACTCCACTTTCAGACAGTAATTGCCACACCAGATATCCTCCCAGAATTTTACCCTTTCCCCATTTCCAAATACTATCTTAAAGTTATTCAAGAAACTCAACATCATAGAAGGATTGTGATCAGCCAGAGTGAAGATATCAGACCACACCCTTGAGTATCTGTAACTTAGCTCCCTCGATGGAATCCAACTACTTGCATCCAGATCATATTTGCTGCAAATTACTTTTCTCCACAATGACTTAGTCTCATTTGCAAATCTCCACCACCATTTGAACAATAAAGAAAAATTAACATCTGTGATCCTTCTAATTCCCAACCCACCCTGATCAAATCTCTTTGTTACTTCCTCCCATTTGACTAAATGAATCTTCCTTCTTAGGTCAGAGCCTCACCACAAGAATGATGCTTGAATTCTCTCTAATTCCTTAGCAACCCCTTCAGGCATCTTGAACAAAAAAAAGTAATACACTGGCAAGCTAGCTAACACAGACTTAATTAGAGTCAACCTTCCTGCAAAGGAGAGAAGTCTTCTTTTCCAACCTGCCAGCTTAGCTTTTGCTTTATCTATGACTGGTTTCCAAGTTTTCCTCCTACTTGGGTTGGTCCCTAAAGGGAGCCCAAGATACTTAAATGGCATGGCTTGAGTCTTACAGTTAAGTAGGTTAGCAAAGTCAGTCAACATGACTTCCTCAATGCCCACCCCACAAACCACACTCTTATGGTAATTGATTTTTAGGCCGGATACAAGCTCAAAGCACCTTAAGATCCTTTTAATAATACTAATTTCAGCCCCATTAGCTTCACAAAAAAAGATGGAGTCATCAGCAAATTGTAGGTGAGACACCAACACCCCATTTGCTCCTACTTTCACACATTTAACCAGCTTCAACAGCACAGCTCTTGATACAAGCACATTAACACCTTCAGCTGCGATGTTGAATAGGAAAGAGGAAAGTAGATCACCCTGCCTAAGCCCTTTTTGGGGATGGAACTCATCTATTGGTGAGCCACTCACTAGGATAGATAAATTAGCTGTGGAGACACACTCTTTGATCCATGAGATCCACTTCATTCCAAAGCCAAAATTGGACAATATTGAAAAGAGAAACTCCCAATTCACTGAGTCGTAGGCCTTTTCAAAATCAAGCTTAATAACCACACCCCTCTTGTTTAACTTTTTCCACCCATCAACTACTTCATTTGCAATTAAGACACCATCAAGGATATTTCTACCACTCAAGAAAGCTTATTGAGTTTCACTGATAATCTTGGGCAAAACAATTTTTAGCCTAATAGAGAGAACCTTAGCCAGAATCTTATACATTGAACCCACGAGACCAATAGACCTATAATCTACCAAGCCAACTGAGTTATCTTTTTTTGGGACCAGGGATATGAAAGAGCTATTTACTCCTTTGACCAATCTGCCATTAGCATGAAATTCCTTCATAAACTGCATAACCTCCCCTTTCATTACCTTCTAATACTTTTGAAAACATAAGAGATTGAAACCATTTGGGCCTGGGGCCTTGTTACCTTCACAACTTTTAATGGCATTCTAAATTTCTGATTCTAAAAACTCTGCCTCAAGCCCCTCAAATGCACTGCTGTTGCTTACAGATTTAAATCTACCACCCGGAGTTGGTCTGCTTCTCCATTCCTCTGTGAAATGCTTGTTGAAATAAAGATGAACCTCCTGATTTACTCTCCATGGATCCTTATGAATAGAATCCCCAACAGTGATGGAATTAATCCCATTCCTGCTATGCCTATTGGTGGCCATGTCATGAAAATATCTTGTATTTTTATCTCCTTTCAAAGACCAATCTAATCTAGCTTTCTGAAGCCACATCCATTCAGCTATTTTGCTCAACCTCCATGCTTCACTAATCACCTCTCTTCTTCTTATCTTCTCTGACTCAACTAGCTCTCTAACTTCTGCTAAGAGATCAAGCTTATTCACTTCATCTTTAGTTGCCTTTAGCTTACTAGATACATCCCCAAACACCTCACTATTCCATTTTTTCAGAGCAAACTTAAGTAGTTTAAGTTTACTCTGTAAAATGTAACATGCCCATCCTTCCACTACAGATTCTTTCCAAGACTTCTCCAGAAAAGATGCAAAGCTAGGATGTAAGGTCTAGGCATTTATAAATCTGAAAGGCCTAGGACCCCAGTCCCTATCATCCTCCATCAACAGTAAGGGACAATGATCAGATAAAAGTCTAGGCTGTCCCACAACTTGAAATTGAACACCCCAACCACTTAGGATTTGCTAAGAACCTATCAATTCTGCTCCATTTTCCCCCCTCCCTAGCATTACACCAAGTAAATTTCCTACCAAGGCGTTGAATATCTAAGAACTGACAATTATCAATAAAGCTGTTGAAGTCCCTCATTCCCCTATCTCTCCTTGAGCAGCATCTCATTTCCCCCACATTTCTTATCTCATTAAAATCTCCTCGCAAGCACCAACGTTTAGGAAACATGGATTTCAAGTTACATAGGACTTCCCACAACTTACTTCTGTAACCCACCACATTTGGAACATAGACATTCACTAAGACACCCTCAAAAGAATTCAAAAAAATACCTGAGAGTAAAATGAAGTTCCTGTTACTGCAACAATCAAGAAGTTAGAACATCCCTGGATCCCAAATGCATAACAGGCCACCTGCTGAACCATCCGAGTCCACACACATGAATTCCATTTTATCTCTAGGCCAAAGTGATTTCACCTCAATTTGAGAAAGGCTCCGACTCTTAGTTTTTTGGAGCAGAACAAAGTCAATCTTTCTCTCATGAACTAACTTCCTAATCTTACCCCTTTTTTTCCTTCTCCCCAGACCTCCACAATTCCAAGATAAAATCTTCATGGATAACCAATAGCTACTATCATGCCTAAACCCGCCCCATAGGTTTAGCGCTGTAACCAGCCAGTAATCCTGGGATTACCAAAGGCCTTTGACCTGAGTGGTGTTTTGGGAAGTTGGTAAAAAGTTGGCTTTTGGGCTTTTTTGAACTTTTGGTGTAAAAAAACTGGCTTTTTTGTGACTTTTTTGTGTAAAAAAAGCTAAAAAGGAAAAAGCTTGCTTTTTTAGCAAGTTCCCAAATTGTCCCTGAATATCATGTAATATAAGGGGCTGCGGAAGCAAATATATAAAATACATTGTCCATAGAGTTGTGCTGACGTACATGGAATAAAAAATTTAAACTTAAATATATACACATGAGGCATAAGTCATGTAACACTGTTTAGGTATTAACAAAAGGGACTGAGCCCAATGTACATATAAACAAAACAAAACATAACAAAAACATCTTTATCATGATACACAAAATTGACTTCTCCCAACGGGAACCTCCTCGGGAGGCACAAAGGTTGGCTAACAAACCCATACTCTAGGCCATTAACTATGGGCCTGGTCACACGCCTGGTCACCTACATACATAATATAAATAGAGTGAGTGGGAGCCCATTGAATAATAATAGAGTAAAGGGTTAAATGAATGATATCTCGTATCAGATTCAGAAAGTAGAATCAGATTCATATTCATATTCTTGTTCAAATCATATACAGAAATCAGAGTTCATGCTTAATCATACATGGTACATCCATTAGCCCTAACAGATCATATAGAAAGCATTAAGGGTCATACTTGACCAGTTCCATAAAGGAACCTCCAGTACCGGGAACAAATAACATACTTGAGCCACGGTATTGTTACCCCTAAGCGAGGGCCATGAGACCACGGTATTATTACCCCTAGGCAAGGGCCTTGTGCTCATAGACCACGGTATTGTTACCCCCGGGCAAGGGCCATGTGCTAAGGATGCCACGAATACTTGTCAAAAATTGGATAATCATTCATTGTACAGAACATAACATTTCATAAAACAGATCTTATTCCACATACAAAAATAAATAAAGTTGAACATAGCTTGACTAAGTTATTACTCACAAATGGCTCCAAAGCAGACAGACAGAGCAGACAAATCAGATAACTTGTGGCGCGTGACCTACACAGACACAGAACGAATACGTACTGAATTACACACTCGGAATCATTAACTTAGTTCTTTCTTATCTTGGTGTGTTTCTAATTCTTATCCTCATTATTATGTCTTAATCATGGCCTAGGAATGCCTAGGATGCAATGAGGATGTCAAGACTTGTTGTTCAATACTTAGTCAAATTTGCTGAACATAGGGTCTTCGCTCGAGCGCAACTTTCTTCGCTCGAGCGGAGGTTAAAAAATGAGAGTGGTCGCTCAAGCATAACTTCGGTCGCTCGAGCGGTCTGTAAACTCTGCAAAGTACTAGTTATGTGATTTTTCCGCTCGACGCACGCTCAACGGTCGGTCGAGCGTGAGATTGAGGTATTCGCTCGAGCGTAACTCTTGTCACTCGAGCGGTCTACAAAACATGTAAACTTCTGGAAGCATGCATTTTACGCTCGAGTTTTTGGTCACTCAAGCGGAAGTGCAAAATCAAAGGGTGGTCGCTTGAGGGTAGGTTTTGTCACTCGAGTGTGGAAGCAGAATTTTGGAATTTCCAGATTTGCTTCCAAGCTTCAAACTCAAATTCAAAGTCTTAAAATGCAACTTTTGGGCCCCAAAACGTGAGAAAACATGCTTAAACTTGTAAAACATTGAGAATTCAAAATCATTTCGCAAAATCAAAGCCCAAAAGCATGCCACTTGTGCAACTCAAACTTAGAATTTTCAAGAACATGACATGTATGAATTTATCTTGGCTTCAAAACTTCCAATACATGAGCTATTGAGATAATTTGGTATGATACTTCATGAATTCTCAAAACAAAGGCAAGATGAACACATGCATGTGGAAATTCTTTGAAATCAAGCTCAACTTGTGATGAAATGGACATGAAATGAACATGCATGCAAGATATGACTCAAATTCTTCAATTCTAGCTCAATTCTTATACTTGCTCACAAAGTCTCCTTTGATTCTCTTCATTAATGACTTAGATACAAAGATGAGGAGTCAATTACTCACCTAAGGTCTCCAATTGAGTTCCACTCACCAAATTCTTGAGCTCCTACAAGCCAAACCTTCAATTCTTCTAGTACTCTATCACAATTCTCTTTTATCTCCTTGAATTCACTCACTCTCTCTCTCTCTCTCTCTCTCTCTCTCACGTTTGTTGTCTCAAAGGGATGAGAAGTGGAGTGGCCTCATGTGTGATAGAAGCTTATACTAGCCTTACATAGGCTTAGTGAATGGTTTAATTAAATTGTGCTTAAGCTAATCAATTGGACGTTAATTATTCTAATTTAATCGCTCCGGATCGAATTTTAATTAAACCTACCATAAAATTCTAAAAATTCCAAATAATACAAAAACTAAGTCAATTTCGTGATCGGATGCCGATAAGGCTTTCAATTTACAGAACAAAACAGAAACACAAACAGATATTCCTACCACAGACAGATATAAGCACAAATGATGCAATACACATGCAATTAACACATGATTTTCTCTTAATTATTTATTAGGCTTCCTTAATCATGGTGTAACAGTTAATCATAGGTCGGGGTTGTTATAGCTACTCTGTAACTCACCCATCAGAACTACTTATACTGCAGTCCCTACCCCACCTCGAATCTTTCCTTTGTCCTTCAATTCCATCTCTATAACTATCTTCAAAGCCTCATCTTCTTTTCCATTAAACTTGATCCCCAAAGCATAACCCATTTGAATGGTAGCTAAAGCTTTTTCACGAGCTAGAGAACCAACCTCCGAGCTGCTACTAGATGCCCTTGAAACAGAAATTGCAGCCGCAGCTAGTCTGAAGACCATACCCTTGGATCCTCTCTTGCTAGGTGATGCACCCTTATGACCATAATTTCGAACAAAACCAGAAAAACCTCCAATCTGCAACTGTTTAACATTCCTTGATTTCCTTCTATCTTTGTTCTTACCTTTACCTTTCAACTGATCCCCTTATCAATTGAGAAACCCTATGCTAAACACCCCTCCAAGGTGTGTACCATATGCACTCTATCACAAATGGTATAATTTTATCACAAAATTTTGTAACATCAATCATAAAATATGTAATTTTCCCACAAATTAGACTAATAAAATGTCTAAATTTTTTTGGTTCATGTAACAAAAAGTTACAACATTTTTTGTTACGTCAATTTATGGCGAGATTACACATTTTATAGTTTCTATAATGAAATTTTGTAATAAAATTATCCCAATTTATGATAGGGTGCATATGGAGGGTGTGTACCACAAAATTTCCCTACATTAGTGGACACGTTTCTTAGGCCATCTCCAACGATTAACCAAATCTATCACCAAATTCAAATTTGGTGAAAAAGTACACTTTTTTGGTCTCCAACGGTTTCATCAAACTTGTATCAAATTCAAAACATTCCAGATCTTTCACCAAACTGAGGATGTCTTGCCCCTTTCAGCAATTTACTGTCCGTTGAGGGTGGACCCACTAGACGACCAGCCGGACGTCCTCTCGGATGACCACCTCAAGGCATAATTTGTGAAAAATTTACATTGACCGGTCGACCGCCCTGACTTCTCTCTCTCTATTCCAATTCTGCTACTCTCAAAAACTACTTTCATTATCATATCTTTGTAAAAATTGCTTTCCTTTCTTTCATGTGTTCTGATCTTACAAAACAATGTGTATCAATTTTTTTGAAGAAAACATTTTTCATCATTATATTTTATTTTCCTTACATTTCCTTTTAACTCGTTTTTCTCAAGAATTTTTTCCTGTAAATTTTCCTTGCAACTTAATGGAGTTGCCTAAATCTAGTAGAAACAAATCAAAAAACATTCAAATTGTAGTTAACAATCCATATATTAATACAAAGCCATTCAAAAGAACAATACGCCTAGATTAGTTTTCCATTGAAACACCACTGTGATTGAGCCCAAAATTATAGCTGCAACAATCTCATGAAACAGGGAAAACATCTGAGAACATTTGGTCAAAACTCTAACATATATATACAAATATAGCTACATAGACACATAGGCACACACACACATATTCAAGTTAACATGTATACATCTTGTGCAATAAATACCAACATTTGATATGCATATGGGCTTGGAAATTAACAAAAATTGAAAGGCAATCCAATGAATAAAATGGGTCTTCAAATAAAAACAAAAGCATGAAAAACCCGCAACAAATAAACATCAAATGATATCAAAAGTTGTAAGTCAGAAAAGAAAAATGCGAATTGGGGAAACTTACCGGAATCAAGATGAAGAGAAGGGCGTTTGTTTTGTGTTTGTTTGGTGGGATCGAAAGTTAGAAAACGAAGAAAATTAAAATACAAAGAAAGTCAAGGGTGAGAGAAGAAGATAAATGTGTAGTAAGTTCCAATCAAAATATAAAACAACAAGAACATAAAATTGGTACCAAATATCACTACTCACCAAAACAAGCTGGGGTTTTCTATACCAAAATCTCACTCTTCTTCTTGAAACAGAAGAGATATTGACCTCATTGGACTCTTTTTGAAATTTAGACAAAAGCTTTGATGGTTCAAACTTAATATCTTCCCAAAATCTCACCCACCAATCTCTTCCATAACATCAAATCCTCATAAGCTAATTCCTCTCCTCCTCACCATGCATTCTTCGATTTTTCAATCATTGAACTAGGTAAGAACATCTGAAAGAGAACAAGAAAGAAGAAGAACACAAAAACTGTGCAAATTCCACTCGGTGGGGGTAGTGGATTGTCAACAGGCTGGTTTTGAATTTTTTTTCATTTGCTCTTGCCGGCCGGTTGACCCCTCAGACGACTGGAGTGGCTGATATCAAATAGAGAAATTTGTGCTTTTTTTACTCTGATTTGATGAAATATTTGGTGAATCATTGGAGATGCCCTTAGTAGTTTAACCTTTTGAGAAAAAAATTCATTTAACACTGTATTAGGCCTCGGCTTAGTCTTGGATTCAAAGTCTCTCCGTTCGCATTTTGATCCCCCTTTGCATGATTTAATTCTTTATTCTCTCTATGCACGGATCTTTGGTGACTTAACATTATCATCCCTTGTATATGTGTGTTCAATTGCTACCCACAATTAGGTAGTATTTGGTTTACTAGAATAGATTGGAATGGAATGATCATTTCATCAAAATATTCATTCCCATATTTGGTTGAGTGAAAAAATAATGAAAAATATGTTGCAAATAGATTCATAATTCACTATTGTAAGAAAATGATTGCTTTGTAGGGAAGCCTAAGGAATGATCGTTTCATTCCATTTTATCTCATTCCAACAAGGGCGACGCCGCTGCATGGGTGATGCGGTCCCATCCAACCATCACCCTACAAAAAGCCTTGAATTTTTTATTTTTATTTTTTGTATGGTAAAAATTTTATTTGATAACTAGCTGATCCCATTATAAAAAAATAAGGGACCACATCCATTGGAAATCAAAATTCATTAGGAATCTAATCATTCTCTATTACATTTTTATTTTCAACACTCAAATCAAATAAAAGATCAATAGTTAAGTGATTACTTCATTATGTATATGAAAAAGTATGTGTTTGACACTATTAATAATGAGGTTATCATGTAATAATTAAAAAAGATGACACCTCGTCGAATACAATTGCAAAAGTTTTTTTTTTTTTTTTTTTTTGTTGTTGTTAAGATTATAGTATTTTATTAGAAGATTATTTTACTTGAAGGTGGAGAAATTCAAATGTTAATTGGTTTAAAAAGTTTCTTTTTTTAATAAAATTTACTGAGTTTAAATTTTTTGAGTGTATCTATAAAATTTTCTAGAGTCGCCACTGCATTCCAATGAACCATACAGAACATTATTTATTGCCTTGCTTATATCGGAAAGGAGTACAATTTTAATCAAAAGACTATCAAAGACTTGAATTATGAGTCATGCCTTGCCTCTGCAAGTGAAGCTAACAAGCCTAAGTTAACAATTAACTAATGTGAGGTTATGAAGTTACACAATGCTTACATTTTAAGGTTTTAAGCATGCTTTCAAGAGGAGCTGCATGATCTTTCTTTCTTTACGTTTGAAATGATCAAAGGTTGTTTTGTTGGCCCGAAGAAGAGGGTGGTTGTTATGCTTAGTTAGTATCTGCTCACATAGGAATTCTGTGTGGCCCTCGAGCAGATCAAACTCAAGTTCATTAATACATATTTTGAGTTTGGACAAGGACGCTTTCAGACTATAAAATAGATGCATAAGTTTTAAGGGCACCTAAAGACATAATAATGCGAACTTCTCAAATTTTGGTATGTCGATGCAAGTTAGGTGAACATGATTTTGTGACTCTGATGTTCCTTGGGACAATTATCATCAATTTACCTTTTTGATATTATTTTTGAGTATTTTAAGTGCTGAGGACTTGAACAGTATGAATGATTTTTTTTTTTTTTTATTATCAGAGATTTTAAAACCCCATAGTTTTTTATTTGGTTTTTAATTTATTTTGCCTATTTGTATTAGAGATATTTTAAACCAATGTTTTAGACTAGGTTCTTAATTTTATTTGCTATATTTTAGTTTGGTATAGCGATTTTATCTATCTAACCTTAATGTGTGAGATTTTTATTTGATCTATTAGTATGTTGTCCGTGAATTTAGAATTTGCTTATGCATATTTTCTAAAATGTTCATCTTAAATGCAATAAACTTCTTAAGCATGTCGAGATATCTAGCCATTGCTCATTTTTATGGTAATAATTCAACGACGCTTCTTTGTTGACAAAAGTGGTCATGTGCATGATTATGGGTTCATTTGTGTCAGTTTGCTTTGCGTGTTAGACCAACATGGGCACATGTTTGAGACTGAGGTCTAGAGATTGGGCTAGGAAAAAGGCATAAAGCTTTTGCAGAATCAATGTTGTAGGAATGATTTGGATGCTTGAAATTGACTTTCTAGTGAATGTTTTTGTATGGTGAGTGAGAGGGTAATTTATATGAAAATTGGGCCGAGCTGTGTAAAGGGCCGTTCTATGGACCGCGGTAAAAGGGCAGAGTAAAAGGGCTTTGTAGTTAGCCCGGTCCGAGAAGGATCTTGGAGTTATCCCGGTCCAAAAAGGCCTTGCGGTTAGTTTGGTCACCACACTCGGAGTTAGCTCGGACATATCATGTTGGGCCGAAGTATGTTGAGCTTTATTCAGGACCATGCTATTGGTTAGCTCGGTCCAAGCCCGTTGTGATTAGCATGGTTTCAGGTAACCTAGTTGGAATATGTCAACCGAGGTACACGCGGTGAAAGGAAGAACCGAGCTAAGTAAAGCTCGGTCTAGTCTGCAGCTTTAGCATGGTCATGTTATCTCGGTCGTACTGACATCCAACCTTGGTAAAACCATCTCACTTGGTTTAAGCAGTGAGGGGGGTGTTGAAGGATAAGCATTATCTTTCAGGAGTATGATTCCTAGGAGGACTCTTCATGGAGGAGTAAGAGTCCTACTAGGATTGTGCCACGCGGAACCTATAAAAGCTCACAACATCACCTATGGAGAGGTAACACAACTTTGATTCCCGAATTCACAGAGCTTTTGTCTATTTGTCTATTGTGCTGACTTAGGCATCGGAGGGGTTTTCGGCACACACCCGCCGGTTAGCTCACGTTTGTGTTTTCAGGGAGTAAAGCGACGACGTACGGGGAAGCGCAGACTTGATCAACAGGATTATACGAGAACATTATTTCATGCTCGTACAGTGAGGATGTTTTACAATGAGTTTGAATTTACATTTTTTTTTTTTACTAAAAGCCCTCTTTTTTTGTTTATGTTTTGTTTTGTTTTTTTTGTTTTTGGTCAGCTAAAAGAAAAGATTTTTATTAATCAAAAGTAGATCAAGGAACTTACAAAGAGTGGGAACAAACACTGCATCATTATCAAAAACATAGCATCCCAACTATGTTGGCACCCTAATCAATCATGAGCAATTTCACAGTAAACCAGAAATGGAAAGGTTCCAATATAGCTACACAAGAAAGAAGCAGACCAGAAAAACAAAAAATAGAGGAAACAGAGCATAAGTTCAAGCCCCAGCACCATGCCTACACTGCCGCAAATTGAAGATCAGATCATAAACTAAATGCCCTTTTTGAGGTTTGGGGACTTGCAAAAATTTAGCGTTTCTTTGTTTATTCGAGAGAATGAGTGGAAGGAGGAAAAAGTTTATGAAATGATCAAGGAATTATCGATCCTATGCAAATTGGTTCCAAGCTTGAATGCTTGTTAAATATCATAAGGTGTGATTCATTAATTTCATTTCATATACAAAGCAATTACAAGTGAACCATAGGAATAGAGAGATTGAAAGAAAAACACCACCTAAGTCTAGTATAGGAGAGAATCCTAAAAAACTAAGTTCACCAAACTCCCAATCCACCAAAGTGAAAGCAACACACCACACCACTACCCTGCTAGAAGCAAAATCAAAACAAAACACATAAAACAGGACAAACAAACCCACCCAAAACTTAGATGAATGCTCTCTGGTTGAGATGACCAACGAAGACTGAGTCGAATCCTTGCATTTCTCAAAAAAGTAGCCATACAACAAGCTTGGTTCTCTTGGCTTTTGGAACACAGGACTAAAGTCGTAGATGTCCAATAATAGTGGAGCCAAGTTCCCATGGAAAATCTTGTTCACCAGCTACCTGGAAATACAAAAATCAAGAAGACAGGATATTATACAATGCCATACGTGTTGATAGCATGCAAGATGGAAAGAGCTTGAGTGTGTCTATTATTCATGGTTGGATTACGCTGACCACAGGGCCTAGCTAGTTGTTGATCGAGAACCAAGATATATGTAATACAACAATTGAGCTACTGCAGAATTCAAGACACATTATTGTATCTCTAACCATGATAGAAATTATATAGAATTGATACTTTTAAATTAGGCATATAGAAGTTTATAAGATGGTAATTAGTAGAAAAGAGTAGCAAAATAGACTGGAAACGGGGTGAAATTGAAGGGTATAAGAAGACAATTGAAAGCAATAACATCATGCAATCTAAGAATAAAAGGAAAAATAAATACTCAAGAGCTTGAGTTGTTGATGTCAAAGAGTTGTCCTAATGTAATCATGTAGAATTGATTTTGCGGTGTTGGCCTTTGCTTTGATAGCATCGTAGCAACTTGTTGCATGGTTGGCCGAGACATTGGAGTGGTGTGTAAGCATGCAGATGCTAGTTTCGCAACAACAACTACTTGCTCTGCCACTTGATTCCTCGGAGGTAGGAGGCGTTGGTCCAAGACGTCCTTCAAAAATATCCCTTGTGCAGTTGATGTTGATGATGATGAGGATGAGGATGAGGATGATGATAAAGAGGAGATTAGATCACCCGGATGCTTCCCCATAATCACTTCCAGTGCTAGCACCCCAAAACTATAAACATCGCACTTCTCATTCACTTCCATTGTATAAGCAAGTTCTGCCAAAAATTAAAATGCCCAACAATAGAAAATAGTTAAATAAAGAAAGGGTGGAAAAGTAAACAAAAATGCTCCTAGCCCATTTCCAGACATTGATTAAATTGCTTGGAATTCTTTGATAAATGATGCGAATAGTTTAGGGTTCCAAAAGAAGGAAATTATATAAATGCTTGATGAATGCCAATGCCGAAATTTCAGAATATGAAAACCTGAGAACTATGAATATCTTAAAATAGGATAGTTAGTTCATTGAAGCAACTACCTACCTTCCATACATGATTTTCAAGACATCAATAGGATTGTTAGTCACCAATATTAACTAAAGTCTTTCACGTGTTATTAGTCTTTCTGATCTGACGAACAACCTAAACAATTTGAGAGAAATAAAGAATGAATGAAAATTTGGTCACTGCCAAATGTGAACTGTAGAAAGATAAGTTTTTGAAGCAATGAACTATATACAGTGGCTTTTGAAGGACTGTTCACAAGTGCAAGGATGGATGCATGATTTTAATCATAGGGGGCAAACTTATAATCAAGGAGAAAAAATACTACTTGTGTTGATTAGTTTGGATAATTTTCATTGACAAAAATGTGCATTTTGTAGTCACAGGAGAAATAGTTAAAGTTAAAAGACAACGAATCAATCTATTGACAAGAGGATAAATTATAGACTTTCTTGCTTTACAAACACTTTGGCACAACTCAAATATTATTAACAATTTTTGATATTCGGAATGTCTAATTTTTTAACTGAAATTTCAAATGTAAATTAAATTTACTTGAAAGCTTGCAAATATCTTCAATTTTGAAAAATCAATCAGTTTGTTTAATTCTTGTAATTGAGTATCACATGTAATTGTAAAATGTCAACTCGAAAATGCTCAATGGCAATGTGATCTCTTTGCTGGCAAGTATGACATCCATCGAATGTAATTAAGTCAAAGAAGAAGAAAAAAGAAAGACAGAATTCGAATAGAGAAATAAGAAAAGGAGGAAGAATTGAAAGTATAAGTCGTTTTAAAATAGAGATGGAGAAGAGGAAGAGAAACTAAAAATGGAAATTGAGTTTTGGGCATAATTGAAATAACAAAAAAGATAAAGAGGAAAAAACTGAGGAAAAAGAAGAGCAAGAAGAGAAGAGGTAGAACCGAAACAAACAAGAAGAATAAGAGGCAGAGAGTGAAAGGAAACCTAGAGTTGAAGAGTAATGATTGAAACTTAAAATTGCAAATCGAGTTAAAGGAAATCAATAAAATCTTGGAGGGGCTAGCCTATATAATTTATAAATATTGATAATTAATACCACTATATTGAAGGAGTTATTTCAAAATTTTGGGGTGAGGGTCGCTCCTACCAGTCCTCTTGATCCATCCCTGCACAAGTGGTAGGTCATTAAAGGGGGCCAAAGTCTCAACTAAAACCATAAATACTAAAATAAAGGAAACCCATAGAATCCTGCTGAAATAATCATTTTCTTAACGTTGTGTTTGATTGGGGATTTGAGAAGAGATTTGGAAATGGAAAGGGAAAAACTAGGTGAATTTCACCTAGTTTCACATACCTTTTCCCTTTCCCTTTCCCTTTCCAAATCCCCCAACTAAATCCAGTGTAAATGAACGTTAAACAAAGAGAAAATATTCCATGTCTTGCAAAAAAGAGTTTTTATTTTTTACTTTTTGGTAAACCTTGATGACATATGGAGAAATTTATAATAATCTAAAATCGAGAGGGGTAATGAGCCTTATCTCTCAAGCAATAGAAGAAAAAAAATATTCATTCAAAAGAATGGGTAAATTACATTTTACATCCTTATACTTTACATCTTATCCCACATATCCTTCTGACCTTTTAATTATTTTAGTCAACCCTCCAGACTTCGAGTCAAATTGGAATTGGGCCCATTTGTATAACCTTGTTTCAAAAACTAACAAAGAATAGTCATGTGATATCATTAATTATAATTAGCACCCCTGCACTTATATAAAAATCTCACTTTATTCGTTATCAACTTGTATTTTTACCAAAATCTCATTTTAAGACAACATTATATACTTAGGCCCAATTGAAACTGGACTTGAAGTCTAGGGGGTGACTGAAATAATTAGCAACCCTACACTTTTATCAAAATCTCACTTTATTCCTTATCAACTTGTATTTTTACCAAAATCTCATTTTAAGACAACATTATATGCTTAGGCCCAATTGAAACTGGACTTCAAGTCTAGGGGCTTACTGAAATAATTTAAAAGTCAAGGGGCAAAGTAATAAATGGTGTAAAGTATAGGGGTACAAAGTGTAATTTGGCCTAAAAAGAATCAACCCCAACAGACTTGAATATATATATATATATATACAAAGTACCCAACCTATCTAAAGCCACAACAAGCTTAACCAATCTACAAGGCACTTAGAAAGTAGAGAAATAAGAATTATTATCACAATCCCAATTAGCTAACACATCTGCAACACTATTTACTTACTTCAGTGCATATTTTTCATATAAAATGGCTTTTCAGTAGCTATGCTCATCATACATGAGAATTTAAGGGTATGCATATTAGGAAAAATGGAATAACAAGCTTAAATCTAGCAAATTGTCATCATTAGCAAGTTAAAATGAACAAACACTACATGGGTAATTCAATTGAAAATAAATCATTGCAATAGAAAAATATATACCTGGAGCAGCATAACCAAAGGTCCCAGCAAATGAAGTCCAATTAGATGAGTTGAGATTCATAAATCTAGCTGTGCCAAAATCAGATATGTGAGCCACATACTCCAAATCAAACAAAACATTCTTGCTTGATATGTCTCAATGGATGATTGGTTGAAAACAATCATGGTGCATATAAGACAGAGCATTTGCCACATCTTTAACAGTGTTCACTCTCTTAATCCAATCAAAGACTACTATATCATTATCAGTGCTCAGTACCTTTCCCAAACTTCCCCCTTCCAAGAACTCATAAACCAAAAACGAGTGCCTTGGGTGTGAACAATAACCGTACAGCTTTACAATGTTGTGATGCCGAATCTCAGTTAATGCACGAATCTCACTTGTAAACTCTTTTGGATTAGCCCAGTCATCATCAAGTGTTGCATGAAGTTTCTTCACAGCAACTACTTGACCATTTGGTAGGTCAGCTCTATAAACGGTACCATATCCTCCCTCTCCAACACAATATTTCGCACTAAAGTTCTCACTGACTTCAATGATGTTTTCATAGACCATTTTTCCATCATAGCTCCATATTGCAAAAACATTATCATGGTTTACTCGGGATGGCTCGTTTTTTGTGTTCCTCACTTTCTTACGAAAAGCCATGAAAATGCCAAGAACCATTAGCAAAAGAAACAAAATTCCAAAAACAAGAAGTAAAGTCAGTAACATAACTTTCTTGCCCTTTTTTTCAACATCCCCATTGTTTAATTTTGTCAAGCAAGCCTTCAGACCAGTAGCATTACCACATAAACCTTTATTACCTTTGAGTGCCTTGAATGGAGCCTCTTGGAAGGCCTTGATGTCAGGAAGAGGACCTTCTAACTGATTGTATGACACATCAACGGAAGTAAGACTTACCATTTTATTGAAAGATGATGGTATAGAACCAAAGAACTCATTGTGGGAGAGATTCAACGTTTCTAAGCTTTGCAATTCTCCAATCTGTTGTGGTATCTTACCAATTAGCAAGTTATTACCAAGATCAAGACTTTGAAGATTGTTGATGTGGCCTATTTCAATAGGAATGCTTTCCCCAAATCTATTATTGCTCAAATTCAAGATCCAAAGTTTCTTGCACTCTCCTAGTGCTCTAGGGATTGACCCACTTAGATTATTTGCTGCCAAGTTAAGGTTCTCTAAATTGGACAACTTAGACCATCTCCAACGGTGTAGCAAATCTGATATCAAATTTGAATTTTGATGAAAATGGTACTATTCATGGCTCCAACCGTTCATCAAACCTGGCACCAAAATGAGATTTCACCAAAATTTTCATCAGATGGACGACGAAGAAATGAATTCACCAAAACACTGTTGCGGACCGTTGGAGGGGGACCCGGGTCGACCAACCGGTTGCCCACCCGGTTGACCAACCGGTCGCCCAGTAAAAGATTCAAACAGTTCAGGCAAAACAGTTCAAATCGGTAAAAAAAAAAAAAAAAAAATTTTTTTTGCCTAACCGGTCAACCGGCCGGTCGTCCCAGAAAAAGTTCAGAAAGTTCAAAAAAAAGTTCAGACAATTCAAAAAAAAAAAAAAAAAAATTTTTTTTTCTCCTAACCGGTCAACCGGCCGGTCGACCGGCCGGTCGACCACCCGGTTGTCCCGGATGAAAATTTGATGAAAATGAAGGGTTGGAGCGCTCAGTATCAGATTTGGTGAAAAGTCATTTTTTCGACTCAGATTTGGTGAAAAAAGAAGTGAAGCGTTGGAGATGCTCTTACTTAATTCTGGAGGAATATTGCCTAATAGATAGTTATCATCCAGCTTAAGGTTGAATAGTGAAACCAACCTTCCCAATTTCAATGGGATCTCTCCAACTAGATGATTTGAAGAGAGATCAAGAACGGATAGCTGAGTTGCCCCTACTAATTCAGATGGTATCTTACCATAAATTTTATTGTTAGACATTTTGAGACTAGTTAAATTGTGGCATTTTCCCCAGTTTTTAGTTAGCTCACCATAAAAATTGTTATGACTCAAATCAATGTAATCCAAGCTTGGGTATATGCCAAAATCTTCTGATATATTTCCCGAAAGTTGGTTTCCCTCAAGCCTAACTCTACATAAGCTAGAGCAATTTCTCAAGCTTTTGGGGATGGGACCTATGAGATTGTTGTCATATGCAGATAAAAGTGTAAGTAATCCACTAAAGCATAGGTTTTCTGGTAAATGACCAATGAGCTTGTTGGAAGGTATCTCAAACCATTTCAAATGTGTAAGATTGTTCAATCTTGGAGGAATAGAGCCATTGAGTTGGTTATCAATGAATACCAAATACTCAAGTTGTTTTAAATATCCTATCTCTGAAGGAATGGAGCCTGATAATGGATTTAGACTTAAATCTAATATATTCAACTTCGTCAAGTTTCCAATTGTCGAAGGAATGAGTCCTGAAAGCATATTTATATCAAGCTGTAAAGTGGTTAACATGCCTAAGTTTCCTATAGATGCAGGGATTGAACCCGTGAGGTTGTTCACTGAGAGTTCGAGATCAACGAGAGACCTTAGCATCCCAATTTCTTGAGGGATTGATCTGGAAAGTTGGTTGTCATAAAGGTACAGAGTGGTTAAGTTGCCCAAGTTTCCAATTGAAGAAGGGATTGAACCCGCGCGATTGTTAGTATACAAGCTGAGCCTATTGAGAGAGCTGAGCAATCCTATTTGTTGAGGGATGGAGCCACCAATTGGGTTTCCATACATGGACAAGATCTTGAGATTAGTCAGTTGGCCTATTTCGGTTGGAATTGGTCCAGAGAGATTGTTAAGTGACAAGATAAGGACGGTGAGTGGCCAAAGGCTACCAATATGGGGAGGGATGGTCCCATAAAGTGAATTGTTAAAAAGTTGAAGGGTGAGGAGATGAGGAAAGGATGAGAAATTAAGATTAGAAAGAGTACCTTTCAAACCATAACCGTGAAGGTCTATATGGGTAACTCTACTGGCCTTGTTGCAACTAATTCCAAGCCAAGTGCAATGGTTGGTTCCAACCCAGGAGGACAGGAGAGTTTGAGTTTGGTTGTGAAGGCTAGCTTTCCACGTCAAGAGAGCCGTGGCTTCACTTGGTTGTTTTCCAGTAGTTAAGGAAGAAGCAAAAGCAGCATAATAAAAAAAAGTGGGCAATGCAAGGATGATGAGGCAGAGTAAAAGGGGTGGGAAAGAAAGAAAGTGGTTGGGAAGTGTATTGGGCAAGAATGTCATTGTAGGCTTGTTTGTTATTAATTGAATAGAAAGCTATGAAAGACAGTAATAGGATGGAGGGATGAAGAGCTGCAAGAGCATGGAGAGGTATATATAGATATAATACAACTTGGAAAATTATTAGTTGGGTTTGAAAATTCTATTCACTGGTTTTAATCTTTTTTAATTGAATTTTTTATTTTTATTTTATTTTTAAAGCAATTTTTTTTTAATTTTTTAAATGCATTTTTTTCTAGATGTATCTAAAAAACAAAATATTTGTAAAAATATATTTTAAAAAATTAATAAATACACAAGAATATGAAAAATGTAATGAATTTTTATTTATTTATTTATAGTATTTAGTAAATTTTTTAAAAATAATTTCACAAATATTATACTTTTTAAGTATATATTTATGTTAGGTGTATGTAAAAATTAAAAAAATTATTTAAAATATTAAAAAATTCTATATAAACAAAAAAAATACGAAAAATAAAAAAAATAAATTTTCTAAAAAATAAATTAAAAAAACTCAAACCAATGATTGCAATTCCTTTCAATAGTTTTGGTTTGGATCCTCCACTAAAAAGTCTGGGTTCAATTTTGGCAAATTGATGACCATAATCTTACTATTTGCAAATAAGGTATTACATAAATTTATTATTATAAGCAGTTATTTGTATATAACTGTCATGGAAAATTCTCTTCATATATACAAATTATGTAAGAAAAAATTCAAAAGAATAATGTATCATTGTTATTTTGATATATAAAACTAATTTTTATATATGTTTTGTTTTAAAATAAAAAGTAATCAGCATCATTTTGTATCACTTTTTTTATTTGCATATCATTACTTAACTATTATCCATGTATTTATTTTGGTGCACTTACAAATCAGTCTTATTAACTAGACTGATTTACTTAGGGTCCGTTTGGGAAGAGCTAAAGTGAGCTTTTTTGGCTATTTTAGCTACAAAAGACAAAATAGACTATTTTAGCCACAAAAAACAAAACATCACACCCAACCCATAATCATTACACTCTTCTCTCACAAAAAAAAGTCAAAAAAACCAAAAAGCCCTTCTCAAACTAAGCTTTTTAGCCCAGGCTAAAATAGCCAAAAAAGCCAAAAAGCCAAAAAATCAACTCACTTCCCAAACCAATCCTTACAAGTCTTGACTGATAAATTTATCATTATAAATTTATTCATAAAAATTAGAGAGACTAATAAATTTATCAATAGAACTTTAACAGGTAATAAGTCTCAAAAGTAAAACTTACTAGTAATTTACCTATTTTGGGATCTATATGATAATAGTAAATTAAATGTAATAGAATTCACTACTTCTAATAACTTTTAAACCGGCCCATAAATTGGCAACTGCTGTAACATGTTTGCTTAGTTAATGATCATGCTTCTATTAGTCCTCATAAAATAAAATAAAACTGTTAATCATATTAAATTTGGATGATTAATTCTGATTATTATTGGAATTATCCTACTTCGGACTAGCAGTCATGAACAATTTCAATAGAGATTTTCCATACTTGTAATAACTTTTAATCATATTAAATTTGGATAATTAATTCTGATTATTATTAGAATTATCTTACTCTAGGACTAGCAGTCATGAATAATTTCAAAAGAGATTTCTCATACTTTAATATCTTTTAAAAGGAATTTTTAAAAAAAAATTATATATATAAAATCTTTGGGTACAATGGTATTGCTTAAGGGAGTGGAAATCTTGCCTAGAGCAAGAATTAAGGCTCCGTTTAGTAAGCCTCTCAAATTATAGTTCCACCCATTGATTTGAGTGTGTTGTTTGTTTTGAGCTTTCAAATCATAATTCTACACCCATTTCTCAAAACTCAATTCAAAACATAATCATTACTTTTTAAAACTTATAACCAAACACATAATTCAAAACTCAATTCAAATTAATATTTTAATTTTGTTAAGATTTTAAATATTTTAATATTTAAATATGTTACGATTTTTTTTTTAATTTTTTTAAATTTTTTGAATATTTTTAAATATTTTAATTTCAAAATATTACGATTTTAATTTTTTAAATTTAAAATATTTTATAAAAATAAATTCAAACTCTATTTTATAAAAATATTTTTAAATATTTTAATTTTTTTGTTATGTATTTGGTTACGATTTGACTGTAGAGTTGTGAAAGTAGTGTGGAGTTTCGAGTTATGTGTTTGGTTATGAGTTTTAAAAATAATCTTTTAATTGAGTTTTGTTTTATGTGTTTGGTTACGATTTGAGTATATAGTTGTTTTTAAATTTAAAATATTAACATTTTAAATTATTTAAAATTTTTGAATATTTAAATTATTTAAATTTTTATGATTTAAAATTTTTTGAATATTTATTTTAATTTTTTACTTATTAATTTTTTTAGATTATTTAAATTATTTAAATATTTATGATTTAAAATTTTTGAATATTTATTTTGAAAAAAAATTATTTCCTTTGTAGTATTTTCAATTAAAAAATTGATTAATGTTATTTTCTGTTAATAATAAATTTTTTTAATTGAATTTTAAAAAGAGTTTGGTTATAAATGTTGATAAGAATTTTCAATAGTGTGAAAGTAGTGTGTTTTGTTATGAGTTATAACAATTTAAATTAAGTTTTGAAAACTCTTTCTAAAACTCATAACCAAACAAATTTTCTTACTTCACATGTCAAATCAAACTTTTAAAACTCAATTCCACACTCAATGCAAAACTCAATTCAACACTTTATTCAAAAATCATAACCAAATAAATTTTCTACATTCAAATCATAATTTCACAACTCACAAACTCAAAATACAACTCATACTCTCAAATCATATTTACAAAACTCTACCAAACGCAACCTAAACCATTGGCGTCCACGTGATATAGTCAATTGATAGATCCTACAATGTATAAAGATTTTAGGGGTTAATTTTTTTCGTTTGAAAAAGTAAAAGATAAAAAATAATAAAAAAATATTATTATTCAAATTTAAAAATTAGACTCACTTTGAAAGTCTAATAATGTGACAATCAATTAAAATATCTAAGGCAACACACTCTCTCTCATATCTTCTCTAATTATCAACCAATCATATCATTTGCACATCATAAAATCTAGAAAGTGAGCTTTTATATTATTTTTCAAGCAAAAAAAAAATTCAAAAATTGTTAGGAGATCAATTCTATCCCCTATATGAGGGAGGGGTCATGAAAAACTCGTTACAATTTTTTTTTTAAAAAAAAAATTACCTTTAGAAACAAAATTTGAAATATGTCGCTAATAAATGCATTTTTAGAGATAAAACAATTTCACCACAAAAGGTTTATTTTTAAGATAAAAATTTGGCTCTGAAAGAATAATAATTCATTATAGAATGTCCAATTTTATCTTAAAAATACAATAATGACACTTTGCCCCCCTTAAGTTTAGGCATTTTCTCATTTTGGTCTTTTAAGTTTATTTTTTTGTCACTTTAACCCTTAATGTTACTAACCTTTCCAAATTTACTCCAAACCCTAACTTCCATCCAATTCTAAACAGAAAATGCCACAGAAAATGCCACGTGGCAGCCATGTGGCATAAAAACATTATTTATAATACATAACCCAAAATCCAAACCCAAAAAATAAGAAAAAAATAGGGTAAACTACCAATAGGTCCTACTTTGGAGACTTATTACCCAATAGGTCCTACTTTGGAGACTTATTACCCATTAAGTCCTATTGATAAATTTATTAAGTGATAAAGATAAATTTATCAGTCTTTTATTTTTATGAATAAATTTATAGTGATAAATTTATCAGTCTCTTTGTTTTTATGAATAAATTTTTAGTGATAAATTTATCACTCTTATTTTTATAGTGTTAAATTTATTAGTTAGGACCTGTAGGTAAATAAGCTTAGTTAATAGGACCAATTGGTAAGTACCCCAAAAAAATACCCCCCTTTCTCTCTCTCTCACTCATTGCTTTATAACCTCGAGAAAACATAATATAGTTTGGGGTTAGGGTTTGCTGAATTTGCAGATGAGAGAGAGAGGGGATTAAGGTTTGAGTTCTGGGTTTTTGGGTTTGGGTTTAGATGTTGGATTTGAGTTTTGGATTATGTATTAAAAATAAATTTTTTTATGCCACATGGCACACTATCTGGCATTTTCTGTTTAGATTTGGATGGAAGTTAGGATTTGGAGTAAATTGGAAATATTTAACATTAAGGACTAAAGTGAGAAAAAATAAATTTAAAGGGCTGAAGTGAGAAAATGCCTAAACATAAGGAGGGCAAAATATAATTTATTTTAAAAAAATTACCTCTACCAACAAAATTGAAGATATCACTAATAAATACATTTTTAGAGATAAAACAATTTCACTCCAAAAGGTTTATTTTTAAGATAAAAATTTTGGCTCTGGAACAATAATAATTCATTACAAAATGTCCAATTTTGTCTTAAAAATACAACAATAATACTTTTATAATTAAGATATTTCATCCTTAAAAAATAGTTTCGTCACTAAATTTTTATCTCAAAAATCTTAATTTGTTATAGTGTGAAGTAGTCACTGTTAGTTTCTAATTTCCTTTTTTTTAATGTTTAATTTCTTTTAATTTTCTTAACGTTTAGTTTAATTGTTTTATTTATTTTAAAATGTGCAGTTTAGTCCGCTCTCAACTGATAGGTTCAATTTCTAGTCTCGACAACAAAAATGACTAAACTAAATTATATCTAAATGATTTGATTCTGATTGGTTCAATAATTTTAATGATTTGATTTGATTACAATTTTTTAAAACTGTAGACAGTGTATTGATTCTAATTTTATCCAAAATAAATCCAAATCGAACCATGCTTATCTCGAGTGGTGAGTTTCTGTCAGCTCTACTTCACTGTTTGGTTGGATAATGCAAAGACAAATTATTCAAAGTCAATATGTGCAACCAACAGAATGGCATGTAAGTAGCTTGGAAGAGTAATAAACTAAAAAAATGGAGGGCAATTTTGTGCAATTAGACATTAGACGCAAATAACGTTTTGGCGTTTTTTGTTTCAAATAATAAAAAATAATTTTGTTTCCACCGACCATTACCACCTGCTAGCCACCATTCTCCTCTGCTCAACATCATCACCATATTATTTTTGTTTCAAATAATAAAAAATAATTTTGCACAATATTAAAAGAGACTTTAATTTGGGCCCCCGTCCTTTGTCTTTTATTTCTGTGATTGCCTTATCAATACAAGTTTAAACAGACTAGTTTAATTTTTTCTTATTTTTGCATTCAATCTTTATCTAAAATATATTCATTTTGGATTTGTGGAGATAGAAAAGGGGTTTTAGAGAGAGGAAGGGGGTCAGTTTTAGGAAGAAGGGGTTGATTGGTAATTTTGGTTTTATAGAGAGAGTGGAATAGAAATCAAAGAAATGAAAGTTTGGTAGGCCTCAAAAATATCTGTCCATTGTATATCCATCCATATCTATGTAGACATAGACAATTACTAGGCAGCGTTTATTATGTATCTTTTTATGTAACTAGATGAAACCAAGTTTTTAGGTCCAAGAAACTCAAAAATGGCAGAAAGGGAGAGAGGGGAGAGATAGAAAAAGTGACTTTTCAGCGCACTACGGACTTATATAGTCAAACCATCCTGGCTGCGGTTCAGAACCTCGTGGGCGTGAACTCACCAGCTAAACAGGTCGCGGATGCGACCTTGACAACCGAGGGCGCAATCGGCCAACAAGCCTGGTCGCGGGCGCGACTGCTTTAATCGCGACCTGGTATCGCGGCCCACGCACTCCTTCCCCAGCCATCCGACCTGAAGGACAGATTTGACCGCGGCCTAACCGCGAGCGCCACCTCCACCTACCAGGATCACGAGTCCGGATCCTCGGCGGTACTTTCCTGCCATACTTCCTGCCATGCCCCAAAACGACGTCGTTTTGGGGCAGAATTTCAAAAAAACCAGAGACGGTGAGGGAGGGAGGGGAGGAAGAGAGGAAGAGGGAGAGGGAGGAGGAGGGGGGAGGAGGAGGAAGGGAAGGGAAGGGCCGGCCGGACTGGAGGGGGCCATAAAAATAGGGGGAGGAGGAGGAGGAGGAGGAGGCGACGGCCGGAGGCGGAGGCGACGGTGGTCGCGGTGCTGCGACGAGGGACGGTGAGGGACGAGCTCGGCGACGCCGGACGAGCTGCGACGGTGACGGACGAGCTCGGCGAGGGACGAGCGACGACGGCGAGGGACGAGCGGTGCTGCGACGAGGGACGGTGAGGGACGAGCTCGGCGACGCCGGACGAGCTGCGAGGGACGAGAAGGGGAAGAAGAAAGGAGTCCAGATCCTCTGTTTTGTTTTATTTTTTTTTTTGAAATTCTGCCCCAAAACGACGTCGTTTTGGGGCATGACAGGGAAGAATGGCAGGGTAGTATGGCAGGGGATCCGGATTCCAGGATCACGGGCGTGATCAGACAACCCAAACCTCCTAGGCTGCTGCCCAACAGCCCTTTCCGATGCACACCTACTGCCAACTCCACTGAGAATGGTCCACATCACCCACGGACAACCCCGTGTCCCAAACAAAACGAAAATGGGTTGGGTTAAACTAACCTCGGGCCACTACACAACAAGTCTTACAAGATTAACTATTTACATCATAATTAAACTTTCCAAATAGAGCTCTTATTGACCTTTTATTGTAACAGTTATGTGATTGTTTCTCGCTTGCTCTATTTAGGAGTGTCTAATGTGTTTTCCCATAGTCCCTCCAAGTGGTTGACAAGAGACATTATTGTAAGCTCAACCAACCAAAAGCCAACATTTGTTTGTACTGGATGCTTCCATTATTCGGACCACCGTTTCATAGAAGAATAATGGAGGCAACATTTTTTGGAAGCAACAAATCCACTTCTCACTCAACAAAAAGAATTTCAGATGAGCTTTTGCCTTGCTAAAAATTTTAAATTGCTTTCTATTTGATTTTATGTATTCTAGTTTGAATGGAAAGCTAATGTATTTTGTTTTCTTTCGTTTTTGCAGTGTTAACTCTTCTTGCTTTTTGATAAATCATGGATATAGTGTGCTAGCTATGTGATAAAATTATCCAAAGAACACATTTACTATTTCTGGACAAGGCAAAATATTGTAGAAAACCTCTAATGCTATGTGTGCTTTAATAAATATTTATTCCTTAGCTTTTGTACAAAATAACAGTCATTTGTGTATGCTTTAATAAATATTCATTCCTTAGCTTTTCTACGAAATAACATTCATTTATAATAGTAAATGACAATTTTATTTATAATATATGTAGATTTATTTAGGGAGTAGTAATAGTAAATTAAACTTGAGAATAGAATGATCATTTTATTTCAATTGTATTTTATTGAACCAAAAACTACTTAGGAGTTGGATCCCACTAAATTTTTATTCTTTAATATATTTTTTTCACTTTTCCCTTATGATAATATTTTCTTATTAGTTTTGTTCACTTGGATTTTTTTAACATGCCTTCTATGCGATTTGTGACAACCTTTTTCACTCATGTTATATCCGCACTTAAAAGTAACATTACTGATAATGTTATCCAATATTTGATTGCATATTTCATGTTTAATAAAAGCTATATATGATTTTTCTTCATTTTCATATTTGCTTTTTAATTGAAATATTTTGTAAAATCCAAGCTAAATATGCATGGGCAGAGTTTATATGGTTTTAATGGAACTTTAATATTAAATTTTTTTAGGAACCTCAATATTAAATTTTTAGGAACTTTAATATTGTATATAATCTTTTATTCCACAAAGATCCATAACCAAAAAAATAAAAAAATTAAGCCTAAAAAAAAATGGTCTTCCAAAGTAAAAACGTAAAAACATGTCACTTGTGTTATTTTGTTAAACTTCTATTGGGTGAAAATAAAAATGGTCCATATACTATGATCTTCCAAAGTACAAATGATTATTATTATTACTTTTGAACATATTAGGATATTCTCTAATTTAATTTTGAAAATTTAAATTATTAGATGATATTTTAAAAAAAATTGTCCCAATATGACATTTTTAGTCATATTACATCGTTTACCTATATTTTTAGAAACTAAATTTTTAAAAGAAGACATATAAATAGATGAAATAAGAATACTATAATTGACATAATGTATCATATGAAAAGATTAGATTATTTTTTAAGAGGAACAATACCTTTAATAGTTGTTGTATATATAAACTCACTACAAAAATTTACACTTTTGGCGACTAAATTTTTATACCTTTAGTAGTTGCTGTATATATATAAATCCTATATACATGTGACAGATCTGCAAATTTATTTTAAAACCAATGATCTTAACTACTCAAATGAATGAATAAACAGATTACATCATCCTATTTAACTCAAGCATTGACCATGAAACAACTAGTCAAAACTTTGAAATTATAAGAAATTTAGACATTGTGTTTGTTCACAAGACAAGAGATTGGGGTATACATGTTGTGACCAATTGACTTACAAACTATCTATCCATCATTTACGAATTGCTGCTTAAAAATTTTACTTTACTTAAACCATGCAGTCAAAAAGTAAAAGAATTAAAAAGTTCTACTCCTCCATTCACAATTATAAATCATGAAATAAATGCTGCACTTTAGAATGACAAGTTTGACGAGCAACTGGAGAAAAAAGAAACTGTTGCTATTATTATTATGAAGAAAAAAATTGTAAACCAAATTAATATTTCTACTTGTTTTATATATTAAAAACATTTATAGTACTTGGACAACTAATTTTTTGATAAAAATTTACAACTGAACACCATATGAAATCAATAGTGCAAATTCAATAAGGGTTGTTCACCCAAGTTCTTGTTTGTAAATGGAACAGTTAGTAGTTCTATAGATGCAAAAGAAAAAAATTGCCACCAGGATAGATAGCAAGGATCTCACATACCAAACTTTGTAAATACTTTTTTGTGATTATTTCTGTGCTGTAAATATGAAGACACTTCAAGAATGCCTGGTAATCATCTGAACTATGCAACCTCTCGTTCACTTGCTCATAGAAAATGAACTCTTGCTTGTACATGCCTGGAATAATATTGAGCAAACCACAAATAAAAGAAGTTAAGAAATAAGAGTATAGCAAGCTTATTCAACATGTGGCAACAATCCAACTGAAAACCATAAGAGACAAGCTGACATTTTTGAATTTCAAAGCAGTGAGATAAAATAAAGCATATGCATGTTCTCCAAAGAAATCAAACAATAAGCAACATGGGGAGATCAGAGTTCAGGAAAAGGGAAAATGAGATAAAATGAAGCATATGCATTCTCCATCAGTGCAGTCATTTTCCAACCTCCTACATATATTCCTCCAAAAACCAATAATAAATGATAAAAAATTACACAACATTTTAAAAGATTTAGCATTATATATATGTGACATAAAAGGTGACTTCCCAATGACTACAGAACATAATAAATCACAACTGCTTTTACATCAAGAAGGCTAGAATCACAAACAAAAAGACTAAAAGGAAAAATCAATATCATTTTTGGAAGGCATCTTTATAATCATAAGTGGCATCATCAACTTACTTCTCAAGGCTTCTTTATCATCATAAGAGGCTAAAACAAGATTCACTCCAAAGTCTTCAACCTTCTGGGTAGATTTCCTTTGGTCATGAAACCGTTGCATGTTGAAGTCCCTATTGCTATCATGCTCGGTAAACCTTCAATCCAAATTCAACCAAAAATAAGACAAACAATCCCAACCATATAAAAAAATTCAGATTGTTTAATATGAGCTTATATAGGTGTAGAAGTGATTGACACAAAGTTTAAAATAACTAAAGCCTAAATGGGTATGGAAACATGGAATTAGGAAATGGTACAAAAGATTGTATAGCAAACACAAGTAATGTCAGCACAAACCTAAAGCAAAATCACCAGCCTAAATACTCTACCCCAGCCTGCTAACCAATCCCCCCAATGCAAACTTTGACTTTTTGCAAGTCGAAAATAATATCATTAATTGAAAAATCCAAAGAGGGGCAAGATACTTTGATCCACATTGCAATCCTTAATTTAATAGTCTCACACAGTTCCCCTATATATGGCTGTGACCCCCTTAAAAATGCAATTATTCCTCTATTTCCAAATGGACCAGAGCATAGCCAAAGGAATGGCCTTCCAGATGATATTATTCTGTTTTTTTAATTTAATACCAGCCCACCATTGTAGTAAGCAATTCACAGAGCCATGTAGTACCCATTGCAAGCCTCACCATCTGATAATATGAGACCAAACGTTCTAGATAAAAGGACAAAAGAGCAACACATGGTTTAAGTCTTCCCCTCTTCATTTCAAAAAATGAAGTTTACATTAGCTTCACCACTTAGAATGCTTCATGTGATAGTGTTACTCATGCATATATCTAAGATGTCTTGTATAATAACCCATGTAAAAAAAGGTTAGAAGTCAAAGAAAGCTAGTAAAGAAATGGTGATGAAGAAGGAAAGCCTGCAATGAAAGGCAGGGACTGAATTTGTCATAGTTAGTAATGTGATAGGACAAAGTGATAACTTCTTAAAAATCAACAATATTTTGTCATAGATATATTATGAAAGCTGATCCATTTCTGGATAGATCAGCTAAAGTCGATTAGGTTTTAATTGTTGCCTTTTGTTTTGTTAGTGCCTTTTGCTAAATCCAATTTATTTATTTATTTTCCTGTTAGATGGGGGAAAAAAAAAACACTATTTATAAATGCATGTGTTACACACAAACACAAAGAAACATATCTTCTACCTTTTCAACTATCCCTCTATTAATGTAATCACCAAAGCTTTAGGTAGAAGTCAAGCATCATGCGTAGAAGAAACAACCAAGATAGCCTCATTTAGAAATTTTCCCCAAACAAGCTCAAGTGGTTTATCAGATTGTACAAATCAACCCCCAAAAATAAATATAAAAAAAGGCAAAAGAATCAATAGATTTGAAGCAAAGAGACCCATTTACTCGATAATCAGTTCAAAAAACCCTAAATCTAGAACAAAAATCAAAACCCATTTACTCGAAACATAGAAATCAAAATCCTACAGCATCAAAAAAAAAACCCTAGAGCTAGACTGAAATAGGGAAATAGAGGAAAGGGGAGAGAGAAAGAGAGAAGAACAAAGAATAACCTGAATGTCGATGGAAGGCGAGGCAATGGTGAGCTGCGGTGGCGATGTTCGACAGTGGAAGATTGACGGACACTGTGGTCGTCTGCAACGGTGAGATGAGGGGCGGTGGTGATCGATTCTCTGTGAGAGAGAGAGAGAGAGGGAGAGCAAGAGAGACTAACAGATTTGGGCAAAAATTTAAATATTTCCCACTAAATTTTTATACACATTTGGCGACGAAATTTTAGTCTGTAAATATTAACAAATGACGACTAAAATTATTTTAGTAGCCAAAACATGAACTAATGCTGACAACAAATTTTTTAGTCGCCAGAAGTGTAACACCATTGCCGACTAAATGGTTTTGGTTGCTAAAAATACATATTTAGTGACCAATTTTTTGGTCACCGAAGACTAAATTAAACTTGCAAATTATTATTTGGCGACTAAATTATTGTTTAGTCTAAAAAAATTAATCACTACTACAAAAATAGTTAAAGATCACACTTTGACAAAAAAAAAAGATCTCACTTTTATTGGAAGTGTGATAAAAAAAATTAGATTGATATTTTAATCACACTTAATTTGATTGAGTGTGATAATATTTATTTTTTATGTCACTTTTCAATTAAGTGTGATTATATATATATATATTTTTAATCACACCTTCTAATTAAAGTGTGATTATATATACACTACTACTTTTTAATCACACTTTTTAAACAAGTGTAATTATATATATATTTTTTAATCACACATTCTAATTAAAATGTGATTATTTATATATTTTTAATCACACCTTCTAATTAAAGTGTGATTACACTACTACTTTTTAATCACACTTTTTAAATAAGTGTGATTATATATATATTTTTTAACCACACATTCTAATTAAAGTGTGATTATTTATATATTTTTTAATCACACCTTCTAATTAAAGTGTGATTATATATACAGTACTACTTTTTAATCACACTTTTTAAATAAGTGTGATTATATATACATTACTACTTTTTAATCACACTTTTTAAATAAGGGTAATTATATATATATATATATATATATTTAATCACACTCCCTAACTAGGTGTGATTGTATAAAATATTTCAATTTGATTTTTATATAAAATATACAATTCCCAAATCCGAGCCTCTATTCTACCCATGAATGATAGAGACGACTCACTACTAGAAAAGGAGGCTTTAGACACGGAACTTGTTGCAACGGTTTGAAAATCGTCGCAAAAAGCATGATTTTGTGATGGCAAAAAAAATCATTGCGAAATTAATTTTTTTGCGACAGCATTTGGCTGTCACAAAAAAGGCATCAACTAAATACCATTATTAGAGACCGAAAATCTAAGGCCGTGACAAAAAGTAATATTATACGCAACGGTACATTACCTATCTTTTTTTTTTTTTTTTTTTTTTGTAGTGCCTTTTGTTAATCCGTCACAAAAGATTTTATTTTGCTCATTAATGATGGTCCTTAAACTCATCGCAAAAACTTAATCCATAATTACCTTCGCTCCCTCTCCCACCCCCTTCCTTTGTCTTGCTCATCCCTAAACTTTCAGACTTCTCTTTGAATTAAAAAAAAAAAAACTCATTATTACAAAAACATTTAAAGATCACACTTTTATAAATGAAAATATCTCATCACTTTTATTAGAAATGTGATAAAAAAAATTAAATTAATATTTTAATCATTAAGTGTGATAATATTTATTTTTTATGTCACTTTTTAATTAAATATTATTATATATATATTTTTAATCACACTTTCTAAGTGTGATTATATATATATTTTTAATTAAGTGTGATTATATTTATTTTTTTAATTAAATGTGATTATATTTATTTATATATATATACACTATAACAAAATTGAGTTTTTACGGCTCTACATTAACGACATACAGTAAATGCAAGTCGTGGTTTCTCACTTTTATGACTTACTTTTTTTGCATGTCGTAAATAATTTTCCAACCACGACGTGTCCATTGCGTAGGCCGTTAATGCTAATAATGAAGATTTTTTTTCTGGCTTGCAATGTTAGCCGTAAATAATAAAACTTTCTACGACGTGCATATAACATGCTGTTAATACATCAACTATACACAACACGCGTACACCAGCCGTTAAAAATATTAAACATTTCACGGTGTACAAAAAGTCGGCCGTTAAAAATATTACACTTTTTACGGCACACAAAAAGTCAGCCATTAAAACACTTTCCACGACACACATATGCTAACTGTTAAAAATATTTAACTTTTCACGACACGCAATTTCTGCCGTGAATAATACGACCAGAATAAAAATAGGCGCCAAAATGAAATATTCTGGCGCCAAATGATAAAATGAAATACTCTTCAATTGGGCATAGCTCTCTCTCTCTCTCTCTCTCTCTCTACACGAATGCTAAAAACTCCTCAACTTAACAGTGATCTCCAATCTGCAGAAGTTACTACTACTCTCTACTCCTCCACCACACTCTTCCATTTCAAACCCTAAATCATATTCTCACCAATTTCACTCTCTCTCCTCCAATTTCTCTCTCTACAATCCACAATGGCCATGGCTCTTCTCTCACCAAATTCATCGATCCAGAGCTGCCATGGAGACTAGCAAAAGACAAGAGCGGGTTTTCAGAGACTTCTCACTACAAGAAATTGCACTTTTGGCGACGACGTCAATTTTTTATCGCCAAAAGTATATTTTTGGCAACACAGAGATCAATTTCGTTGGTAAAAGTATACCTTTACCGATGCAATTTGCTACCGTCGCTAAAAAAGCATAACATTCTTTTAGCGCCAAAATTTCTGAACTTTAGCTACGAGACTTATGTTTTAGCAACACAATGAGCGTTGCTATTAGTGTGCATACTTTTGGCGACGATAAGTTGGCATGGGCAAAGAGTTAACCATTTAGCGACGATAACACCATTCATCGGTAAAAGTTTTGCTAGTGAAATGATGTGATTTAGTGATTTGTATTTTTTATTACAATTTTTCAAAGAGTTTTAAATATTCTAATTACTGAATTGTAAAATTAAAATGATCATTGAATTAGATCACAAAATGAACACATTAAGTCCAAACACACTCTTATGTTGAGATGACTAATTTGAGATAATTTAAACTTTTTCAAAGAATATGGTTAGATTATCAATTTCAATATGTTTGGTTTTATTTTTAGAAACTAGTTTCAATTTTTTTTTCCTAAAAAATTAAAAAAAATTGGGTGAAAAAAAAAACTTATTATTTTTGTATATTTTTATCTTTACGTCATAAATACTTTTTAAAATTTTAAAAATATAATTTTGAATTTTATTGCTCTCAAATTATTTTTAATTTTTTTTCAAAAAAAACAAATCTAAAAATTGTTTTGAAATTATTATTATTATTATTATTATTTATTTTTATTTTTGGGGGGGGGGGTGATCTGATTATCTGCAGTGGCAAATTCCCTCTTAAAATTCCCTCCTCTTTTTTTTTTTTCCCCTCATCAAATCTCCCCTCATCAATCTCCACGATTTCACTATTGCACACCCTTATCTCAGAATTCGTAGATATCTCTCCCTCACGATTTCACTCTTGATCGTAGGGTTTGCGCCGTTTGCTGCTGCCGTGCGAGCCGATCGGTGCTTCAGTGTGCCCCTACAGGTTTGTTCCCTTTTTGCTTTCACTACAGCAAACCTGGGTTTTTACGGCTTTACATTAACGACATACAATAAATGCAACCTGTAGTTTCTCACTTTTACAACTTGCTTTTTTTGTATGTCGTAAATAATTTTCCAATCATGACGTGTCTATTGCGTAAGTCGTAAATGCTAATAACGATGATTTTTTTACGGCTTGCAATGCTAGCCGTAAATAATAAAACTTTCTATGACGTGCATATGGCATGTCGTTAATACATCAACTATACACGACACACATACGCCAGTCGTTAAAAGTATTACACTTTTCACGCCGTACAAAACGCTTGCCGTTAAAATATTGCACTTTTTACGGCGCATAATTTATATCGTGAATGGTATGACCAAAAAAAAATAAGCGCCAAAATAAAATTTCTGGCGCCAATTACCAAAAATATATATATATTAGAATTTTTTTTTCCAAAATAACTCTTGGTCTAGTTCCTCTAATCAGAAAGGAACATAGCAAGGGTTTCAATCTCTCTCTCTCTCTCTGATGATGAAGGCCGAATCAATTGTTAAGGGTTACTAGGATCATCTCATCTCTTCTCTTCGGTTGTGTATCTGAAATCAAAGGTATCTATCGTTGTCTCGTTCTTCTCTTCTTTTCTCTATTGCATATCTGAGTTCGGTTGCTTCCTCAAGGTGTTCCATTCAAAGGAAGAATATAGAAAATTGTTCAAAGGAAGGTGGACAGGTGTCATAACCATAGTTCTCAACAATTCCAAGTTCGTAGTCACCTTCTAGAACCATCCCGACAAGATCGAGTTTGGGTTTTCGGAGTTGTAAGTTCACCGGGAGTGGGTCAACGGCAAATGGGTCTAACCCGAAAAGCAGGTATGGATTTAGGGTCTTGCTTTCTAGTGTTTTGGGGGTTTATGATATGCGCTTTGATTTTGGCTAGTATATGATGCTAGGATTTGATTTCTAGGGTTTTTGACAGTGAGGAATTTGATGAAATATCTTGATTTCTAGGGTTTTTAACTGTGAGGAATTTGATCAAATCTAATGTTATTGTCAATGTTTGTTTAATTTTGTTTTATTATTAGTGATTTTGATTTGTTTGATTATATATATATATACATTTGTGAATTTACTTTCTTATTGGACATCTCATTAGTGTAAACTATCTTTTTCTTCTTCTTCTTTTGCAGATCGATATGGTACTTTAACTGGTTCTCGTAAGCGCGAGGTACTTATTGTTGCTGATTAATATGCTTTGGATTGCAATTCCAGGTTGTTTCCTTATTCATTGTGTGGAAAACATTGAATTTGCATGTTGATTTCTAGTCTCTCTAATTCATTCTCTTCTCCATTCTTTATGATTTCAGTGCAATATACAATGCAAATAAACTATTTTGCATTTTTTCTTTAATGTGATTGCTCTGGCACACCACCTCAATAATGTCAACATACTACGTAACTAAACCCTTTTTTGCAATATTCCCTTCTTTGCCTCTTTGTTGTATTTGTTTGAACTTGGTGGTGTGTCTATGTCACCTACTGAAGCCTATGCTTATTTTTCTTCCATTCTCTTGTTTCAAGAAAGTTTCAAGGCAAGAGTATTTGAAGAAAATGGAGCAAAAGAAACTGAAGGAGCTTAGGTATGATAGGATGTCACATCTTAGTTTTATATTCTTTATGTTTTAGTTTCTGTTCTACTTGTAGATGTGTTTATACAGTAGTGATTGTAACTTGTAAAACTTTCATAAAAAGATTTTGTCTTATGATTTTTTTTATCGGTTTTAATTTTGCATCCATGTCTTGGTAATTTCAGAGATGATATAGAAGACGAGCAGTATCTATTTGATGGTGTAAAATTGACTGAGGCAGAATATGGTGAACTAAGGTAATTAGATTGTGCTTTTGGATATACTTCTTCACATTCTCCACAATTAGTTGGACTTACTCTTGTTCTCATTGATGTCTTGGTTACAATGACATGTTATGAATAATTTATTTGTTTTATGGAAGTTGTCCCCTGTCTAGCCCCCCTTTTGAAATGAAACAAAGATATGTATAAGTAATTGCCTTTTTATGGATAAAAATGACTTCTTTCTTTGTTTTTGTTGTAAGTGAATCTGTGCTTGTGTTAAGGAATGACAATAATTTCTCCTAAAGTGAGTTTGTGCTGGCTTTTTGAATTTCTTGTGGTGATTAGATATGTCCTTGAATCCGTAAAGACAATAACTGCATCGTTGGGAAATAAAAGGCATTTAATGACTAGTTTTTAGCACTCCAAGTTTTTGGTTGTTCCATTGTTGGTTAGGCTTTTGGCTCAGCGTAAGTATGTGATTTATTTGCCAATGCTGCTACTTATCTCCTTAATTAAATTTTCTTACTAGAGTCCTGGTTTGATTACTGCTATTATCCCTAGCAAGTTATATTTTATTGTGTGTGAAATTGCTATTTTATTGATCAATAATAAACTTATCATGGTTTTTACATTATGACATATATAAGAAAAGAAATATATGAGTTTGTTAGAAAGTTGTGACACAGGGGAGTTGAGTTGCTGCTGATTTTGTTGTTCTGTTTTCTTCCTTTCTTTTTCTAGTTGCTCTTAATTGGTTCCCATCGGAGAGGTGCAGTTGTAGCTGTTGTTTGCTCACTGGTTTTGGTGCTTCTAAAGAGGTGCTACTAGTACTACTGCTGTATTGTTGCTGCTACTGGTAAACTGCTGATGTATGGTTTGGTACTGCTAAACTGTTTATTTTTCAATTGTTCCTTTTCTTCTAGTGTACTGGGCCCTCCGTTACATAAATGTAATACGCATTGGCAGGCTATGAACTGGGGCAGTTGTGTGGACTGGTTATCTAGGCAATTCTCTGGTCATTCTTTGGCCACTAGTGCTAAGAAATTAATGCTTACTTGTACTATTTACTGTATCTGGCAGAAGAGAAATGCTAGGTTCTTCTCATCTGTTTGTACTCCTGCTAATGTGGTTGTGAGAAAAGTTGAATCTCTGGTTAGGTGCAGGCTCTTATCTGTTAACAACTTCAAGGAGGATGGGGATAATGATTGGTTTATGGACTCATGGCATTTTCCTCATTTAGTGTTGAGGGCACATGCTCTTTGAGTTGTTTTTACTCTTACTTCCAGTGTCTCTATATATATTGTTGTGTGTTTGGATCTTCCTCTTGCAGGTCTCCTGGATCAGTCCTTTGGAGCTGCCTCATTTTCCCCTTTGTATTCAGGACTTTGCTGGTACTTACTTAGGGATGTTGTGGGTTGAGTGATTGTGAGCCTCCATAGTTAGTATTGTGATGGAGATTATTGAGAGTGAGTGTTGAGAGCCTATATATGAGTGTTGTGTAATGTGAGGCATCCATAATCCTATTATCTTGCTCATTATTTTCTTTGCAGGTTGTCAATGCTGGTCTCTTGTAGGGAGAAGGGTTGAGATGGTGAGGCTCTATAGCTAGGTTTTTGTGGGTTGAGTGATGGTGAGCCATATAGTTTATCTAATTCTTTTCTGCAGGTTGTCAAGCTGGTCCTAATTGTAAGGGAGTTTTTTTTGTTAAGGGTTGAGTGATTGGTTAGCTCTCATAAATTTTTTTGGAGTGCTGTGTGTTGCATCTTGAGGGTTGAGTGATTGAGGACTATTTGTTTCTGTGGGTCTACTCTACCCAGTCTTGCTGTCTATTTGTAATGAATATTTGTCAGTGTGTCCTTGCTGAGTTGTTACACATAGGTTATTGTATCTGTTCAACCCCCCCATAGGTCTATAATATGTGGTAGTTCAAGTGTACATATGCATTTGTCTTGGGGTTGGTCTTGGCAGAAGCTTGTTATGATGGACTATGTTGCTATTGGTTGCTGTTCTGCTGGCTGTGGTATATGCTGAGTTGTTGTTGTTGAGTTGAAATTTGTGTAGTTCATGTGTAGATACTGCCCATGGATGGGTGTATATGGTTCTCTGCTAGTTGTTGAGTCTGTGGCTCCACTTGTGTGGCTTTGCTGGTGCTGCTGTCTGTTGTCTGCTATTTGCTGTCTGCTGTCATGCTAACTGTGGTCTTAGCTATGTTTGTGGTTCATGCTGCCATGATGTTGCTACTATATTTCCTTCCCTGTAGCAGTGTTGTTTTCTTTATAGTGCATACTCTGGTGCTGTCTGCGGTTGCTTTCTTCTTGTATTTCTGAACTGTATGCTGCCCAACCTTTGTTTTGTTGCTGTTTGTTGCTGTCTTCCTGCCAGTAAGAGGTGGCTAATCTGCTTGGTTGGTGCAGCAAATTGGGCTAGTTTTTTGATTGGGCTCTGTTTTTTTGCTGATCCTAATGGACTTAATTTGCATTTTTGTGTTGTTTTCCTTTCTTTTTTGCGCCTTTTTGTGTCAGTTTCTGTTCGTTTGATGACAATGTTGTCTGGCTAAAGAGCCTTTCGTTTTTTTCTGTGTCTGTTGTTAGTTTTGTGGTGCTTGAGGGATGCCTCTTGTAAACTTGTATATGTTATTGTTTTTAATTTATAACTTACTTACCTAAAAGAAAGAAAACCCACAGTTTTGGCTCTATGTTTTGTGATTTATTAATTTCCTTCAATGGTTTCATCTTGTTTTGCAGGTCTATGACCAATTCTTTGCACTTATTCTTTGGTAGACAAACATGCATGAAATGGGTAACTGCTTTCTCTTCTTTTTTTCTCCAAAGGTGCAAAAGAAAATGCAGCCTCTGCTTCTCCAAAACCTGCTGCTGCTGGTGATAGTAACTGCAATGTATGTACTCCCCCCCCCCCAAAAAAAAAAAAAATGGAGTAAATTCTTGAGTTTTTATTTATTTATTTATTGTGGGTACTTAGAATTATGGTTCAACAGTAATAATAATATACATTCACAAAAAGATCGTACACAAGCTGTATTGAGATTTATCATTTTTAAATACTGTGTTCATGAGTGACCTCCTAATTACAATGTCATTGACACTGAGCTGCTATGGCATCTAATTGTTAACAGGGAAGTTACTTCCAAAAGGATTAAGATCAAGCAGAAATGATTAATGTTCCTATTTTGGTTTGCTGAATTAACTTTTTAGTTTATCATATGCATCAGCGGTTTCTGGATTAATTTGTGTTTTCATTTTTCAGGTCAGAAATTTTTTTGAGAGATGCAAAATATGGTCCAAGAATTAAAGAACTTAGTTTTTTAAGTTTTTTCATTTTTTAATATATGTGCACAATTAATTTTTTTTATTTAATTCCTTTGTATATACTTTTGAATATTTAATTTCCATTTATGAAATATATGACGTTATTTTATTCAATATGTGGTTATGATTCAAAATATAGTATATAGTGTGTATTACATTCTTCAAATGTGCATACAAAAATAATATTGATTATTTTTCAAATATGTCGAACCCTTTTTTTATCACAGATTTTATTAGTTATTAATCACACTTAAAAGATGTGATGTAAATATTTTAAATCACTAAAAAGATGTAATCTAAATGTTATTAATCACTTAAAAGGTGTGATCTAAATGTTATTAATCACACTTAAAAAGTGTGATTAAAAATGACCCTTTTTAATCACACTTCCAAAGATCACACTTAAAATGTGTGATCTAAATATTTTTAATCACACTTAAAAGGTGTGATCTAAATGTTATTAAGCACACTTAAAAAGTGTGATTAAAAATGACCCCTTTTAATCACACTCCCGAAGATCACACTTTAATAAAACTTAAAAGGTGTGATTAAATAACATACATCACACAAAAAAAGTGTGATCTTTATCTATTTTTGTAGTAGTGAATATAGCTCGACTAAAAAAATATTTAGTAGCCTAAACCCTAAACTAATGCCGACCAATTGTTTTTTTTTGTCGCCTATTGTTATACTTTTGGCGACTAAATTGTTTTTAGTCAGCAAAAACTAACATACCACGACTAAAAAAATTTAGTAGCCTAAAATCTATGTTGAGGCCGACCAATCACTTTTTTAGTCGCCTATTGTTACACTTTTGGCGACTAAATTTGTTTTAGTCGCCAAATTTGGTCACCAAAAGTGTAAATTCTTGCAGCGACTTGATTAATTGACAGATTCAATGCTTCTAGTACCTTGATATGCAAAATAATATCAGCAACAACATGACTAAGAATGCAACTGTGAGTTTTCACATATGAAGTTAACTTAAAAAAGCTAATAGTAATGTTTGGATTTCCGTCAACCACAACATTACGGCACAGCCGTGTAAAACTCAATCCCAATTTTTTCATATGTAAATTTTCTCATATGTAATAATATATTTCTTTTTTTCATAATAACTTACCACTTGTTGGCAATTTCCTTTTATTATTATTATAGGTAGACTTGACTTGACTTGACTTTTCCCGGTGGACCATAAATCACAGATGCAAAGTCGAATTATCTGCTACAGATTACCAAATGCGTTGTTGCATTTTAATAGTTAGAGCAAATTATAAATATATTATTGAGATTTGTTTAAAATATTAATTGTGTGCGATAATTTTGAAAATTATGTTGTGTGTCTTTAAATTCTTAATTGCATAATAGATGACTTCTTTTGTTAATAAATTATTAAGTTATAAATAATTTTTAATGATGTCAAAAATATATTTCAATTAATATTTTTTGTAATTTTATAATTATATAGGAGGTTAGTTAGAAATTGCTCTTTTTATATTAATTCTGTTAAATGAAAAATTGTAATGAGAAATATTTCTAATTTTTAAAATTACAAAGAACAATATATATTTTAAGAAAATCTCAAAACCGATTTAGATTAAAGAAACATGACCCGCTGTGCGTCTCACGAGCCGAAAAGCACCTTTTAGTGGGAGTGCAACTCGAGCGGGTTCGGTCGGGTTGGAGGTTTGCCCAGGCCCAGCCCAAATTGTGTTTGGCAGTGCCCATGCCTGACCATCAACCCGAGCTTGGCTGCCCAAGCCCGAACCAAGCTTCATAATTTGAACTCGGATTAGCCCGAATTGCCCGAATTTCACAAGGCAACAAATAGTGTTTCATTATTCCATACATAAGTCCATTAGTCCATACAACAAACTTAAACATCATCCTAGCCACAAACATAACCAAAGAAACACAAAAACAAAAAATTACTGAATAATATATATATATATCAACTTGGAATCAAACACAAGCAGAGCATAGACATAGCCCATGGCTGGTATTTCTGGTTGGTTCTCAGCGTAAACTCACACACACTCTCTTTCTCCATAATAAAACTCATTTTTCTCTCTCTGTCTAGACTCGAGAACACGAAACGGAGTGGAAGAAGAAAGTTGAAATCCAACGAGTCAGTCCCAAAAAAGAAGAAAGAAACAACCACAAAGAGAAATGGGTGTCGCTCATCTTGAGCGTCTCAGATTGCAAGACCAAGACCGTTGGAAGAAGATAACCCAAACAAATATATACACAAAATTTCACTAACATAAACATATTTTGCAAATCTATTAAGAAAAAATTTAAAACTCATAGATCCACGGGTTTTGAGTGGTAATCGAACGACGAGCGACCAAAAATAGACAAATTGAAGCACAAATACAAACACAGAGAGGGATCTACCAGTTTTGTGTGGTGTCGTTAAGAGTCGAAAGGGTAGCGTCATTGTTGGTGGCTGCACTTCATGTTCATGGCCCTTGTATCTCCGCTGTTCTTTAACTCTGATGAAGAAATGAAATGAGAGTCTGAGGCATAGAGGGCAGAAAAGAATAGATAAGATAGGGTTTTGTTTTTAGTTTTAATCTAATGGTCCAAATAAAAGATTCTAATCCAAGGGCCAAAGACCAGCCAAAAATAAAAAATAAAAAATTAAGGGCCACCTCTTTAATTTATACATATATTATATAATTTATATAATATATTAAATGCAATTCGGGTTCGGGTTGCTCGGGTTACCCACATATTCTGCTCAGGCTCGGCCTGAATTACAAATTGGGCATCAAAAATCTGCCCAAGCCCGTCCATATTACAAGATATTGTTGCCCAAGACCTAAAAAACTCGGGCTGGGCATTGCACCCCTACCTTTTAGACTGTGGGAAGCCTGACCCTTATATAAAATAGGGTTAGGCTTTTTCTAATATGGAGAGGTACGTTATTTAGGCCCAAGGAGATCCCCATGCATCCCGTTTTCCAATGATCTAAATAATTTATTTTATGAAATCTTTCATGTATATCATTCGTACAAAAAAATTAAGTTAATTTGATAATCATAATATATTCAATTTGTCTTCTTTTTTTTTTTTTTTTTTTAAAACAAATAGACGCTAAATATGTTTTTGAAAATAGACTTTGGTGACAAACACAATAAATTAAACAAATTATGATTATTAAATCGACCTAACTTTTTGTGTAGACGATATACATGAATGCTCCTACAAAATGAACAGTTCATATAATCAAACGAAACCTATAGTGAGCCTCACAGACCCGAACCTTAAGAATTTATAGGATCTATATATATCAAGAATTAAAACGCCATAATAATATAATTAAAACTAAACAATTGAGAGGGTAATTTATATGAAAATTGGGTCGAGCTAGGTAATGGGCCGTTATGGGCCGCTGTGCGAAGTGCTGAGTAAAATGGCTATAAAGTTACTCCGGTCTTGCAGAGGCGTGAAGTTACTCCGGTCCTAAAGGGCTTATGGTTAGTTCGGTAACCATACTAAAACTTATACCGGTCATAGCGCAGTGTAATTAACGTAGTCTAAACCTTACTCAAAGTTAGCTCGGTTTGGGCTTACTATGGTTTATGGAAGAGGAACTAAGGTAAGGGCAGTGAACCGAACTAAGGATAGTTCGGTCTATTCTACGGCTAAGCATAGCCATGCTTACCTCGGCCACATTGGAGTCCGACCATGGTAAAACCATCTCACTTGGTTTAAGCGTGAGGGGGGCGTTAAAGGATAAACTTTCAAGAGTATGAATCCTAGGAGGACTCTACATGGAGGAGTAAGAGTCCTACTTGGATTGTGCCACACGGAACCTATAAAAGCTCACAAACATCACCTATGGAGAGGTAACACAATTTTGATTCCCGAATACACAGAGCTTTTGACTATTTGTCTAGTTTGTTGACTTAGGCATCGGAGAGGTTTCCGACACACACCCGCCGGCTAGCTCACGTTTGTGTTTTCAGGGAGTAAACCAACGTCGTACGGAGGGGCGCAGACTTGATCAACAGGATTATACAAGAAGGTTTATTTATTTCCCGTACAATTGGCGCCGTCTGTGGGAAGTTAGACAAGAACAAAACCTCTTGATTAAGCTTTTCCTCTTTAGAATCAATGGCGCACAACGAAGATTTGCCACAATCTGCCATTGACGGACAAACACTAGAGGGAGGTACAAGGCGCGAAGGTCTACCTTCTATCCCTCCTATGGTGAATTTAGAGCCATAGCGACAGAATCCCTGGAGGGATGCGAGGGGGAGAAGGCGGACTAACAGCCCCCATCACTCTCGTTCACAAAGTCCTGAGAGACAAAGGCGAAAGATTGATCCTCAAACTCTGGAGGACCGTGTGAAGGAGTAGGACGAACTGATACGACGGATGGCGGCGGACATGGAGTCCATGAAGTGCCTGATAAAGGGAAAAGGAGTGGCGACAGGAGAGGGGCGCAAAGGCAAGACGCCCCCTCGCCACTCGGAAGATCGTAGTAGACGTACCACACCATCTCAAGCAGAGAGTAGAAGCCTCAGGACAGGCGATACACAATCCAGGACTTCCAGAACTCGTCACTCCAGGTCTGAGAGGATGAGATCTGAGAGGTCATACACGGAAGGAAGCACCTATCGGCCCTCGCGCACGCACCAGACATCATCCAGGCAAACGGAGTTGCCTAGATCGTCCGACTTACGAACCATGCTAGAAGAAAGGGCACGATGGAAGGAGGATGCTAGGGCGCGCGACCCGCACAGAGTTTCTGCCTTGCAGCGGTTGGCTCCTCGGACACATGGAAGCGTCGAGGTTGGAATGCCAATTCCGCACCCTGCCTACGAACCGACGGATAAAGCACTAGCGAGGCTACAGACCTCGCCGTTCGTTTCGGCAATTGAAAACACGCCCCTACCTTCCAGTTTCCTTCAGCCCAAATTCACCACGTATGAAGGAAAGACAGACCCCTACTCACACTTTCGCCACTTTCGCCAGGTCATGGCTATATACCGGCGAAACGAGGCTTTGATGTGCATTCTCTTCCCATCTAGCCTTGGCGACCTAGGCTTGACTTGGTTCGAAAAACTTCCAGAAGGCAGCATAGCCTCCTGGGCGCAATTGGCGGAGGCGTTCGTAACAAGGTTCAGAACAAACACCAAAACCCCGGTGGAGATCGACCAGCTACTCTGCATCGATATGGGCGACAAGGAGACCCTAAGATCCTACAATAGTCGCTACTGGGAGACCTTCAACCAGATTAGAGACTGCCCCACCAATCTCGCCATTGCACAGTACAAAAGAGGCCTTCCAGTCGGGAACAGACTAAGGGACTTAATCACCATGACGCCACCCCTTACCATGGAGGCCCTGATGGAAAGAGTGTATCAGCACATTGGGTGGAAGAGGATGGCGCCCGGGCCAAAACAAAATCTGGCACGACCGCAATACCAGAGAAAAAGGCCTCAGCAAAGGTCAACGCGGTAGACCGTCCGAGTAGAAACGGACGAGGCGGGCAAGACAACGGAGAAGACCAGGATAAAAGATGGTTGAGGGTCCGCACTGCTATAACCACGGTATTCAAGAAACCAATCTACCAAATTCTAAGTGAAATACGAGATGAGCCTTTCGTTAGATGGCCAGCCAAGCTAGGGGAAGCTCAGAAGGACTACGACGAAAGGTCGCGGTGCACCTTCCATAAAGAAAAGGGGCACCGCACTGAGAATTGCACGCCATTGAGGCAACACCTGGAGGTGTTGGTGGCAGCCGATCACCTGGATAAATACATTGAAGGAGGGACGCAACCAGCCCCGCAGGACCACAATAACCCCAACGGGACGCCAATCGACGCCCCACCTCAAGGCATAATCAATGTGATACATGGAGTCTTCGAACCTGAGCGTGTATGCGAGCTCAGAGGGTCAATCAAGAAGGCTGAGCACTTAAGAGAGGTACTAAGTGCACAACCTACCATAAAAAAGGGGAGGACAGAGGCCACGAACGTCATGTTTTTTTCAGATAGAGACTTGGCGAGGATATATTGCCCTCACAATGATGCCCTAGTTGTCACTCTCCGAGTCAAGGATTTTGACGTCAAGCAGATTTTGATTGACCAGGGTAGTTCATGTGAAATAATGTACTACGAAACATTTAAACAATTGAAGTTACAAGATAAGACTTGGCAACCTGCCGTATCTCCCCTTAATTGGATTCAACTCAATGCCAGAGTGGCCAGTCGGCAAAATAATTCTTCCAGTTAGAGCAGGAAGTGTAATGAACAAGTGGAGTTCTGGGTATTGAAAGTCCCTTCCACTTACAACATCATCTTGGGCAGAACATGGCTACATGCCATGCGATCGGTGCGTCATCCTACTACCAAGTAATGCGGTTCCCCAACGAACCGGGGTAATTGAAGAGGTCTATGGAGATCAGATTATGTCCAAACAATGCTTTGTCACGGTGAATGGCAGCCGCGCTGCCAAAGGATATGTTCATTCGGTGGAAAGAACCTGAGAGCAATGACTGTTCGTAGATGTCGGCAAAGTAGCTAATCAAAAGCGGGGGAAGACTTGGTAGAGGGTAAGAATAGATGAAAAAAACCCGGACAATTTCTTTTGCTCGGTTCGTCGGTTCGCATCCAGCACCGAAAGGTTAGAGGTCTTGGAATTCTTGACCTCTAACATCAAAGTGTTCGCTGGACGCCATACGACATGCCAGGCATTGATCCAAACTTCATCTGTCACCACTCAATGTCCACCATCCCAGACCAATCATTCAACATTCACACGCACTCGCAGATTGGCACTCACCATGCCGATATGTGGCAGAAGAAGTAGGAAGCCTGCTTCTGGGCAGGGGCAATCAGAGAAGTACACTACCCAAGATGATCTCCAAACACAGTAGTAGTGCCAAGAAGAATGGCAAGTGGCGTGTCTGCGTCGACTACAAAACAGTCAACAATGCATGCCCAAAAGACAGCTTTCCTCTACCACGGATAGATCAACTGGTAGACCTAACTAACGGCAGGGCACACCGACTTAGCTTTCTGGATGCATACAGAGGCTACCATCAAATCGCCATGCATGAACCAACCAGGAAGTCACGTCACGTCCTTTACAACTCCAAGAGGACTGTAATTGCTAAAAGGTCATGCCTTTGGCCTAAAGAACGCAGGGGGCGACATTCCAACGGATGGTCACCAAGATGTTTGAACCATTGTTAGGCAGAACAATGGAGCCTTACATCGACGACATGGTGGTCAAGAGCAAGGATGAGAATGACCATCTCAAGACCTAGGCGAAATGTTTGAGATCCTAAAGAAAACACAAGTTTGCGCCTCACTGCGTCCAAGTGTGCATTCGGAGTAGGATCTGGCAAATTCCTGGGCTTCCTTCCTGTAACCAACAACCGGGGTATAGAGGCAGACCCCTCTCAGATCAAGGCAATTCAGGATCTGGAGAGGCCAAACAAACTCAGTAAAGGAAGTACAGCAATCTCACAGGCATGGCAGCTGCGCTCAATCGGTTCATAAGTCGGTCGTCAGATAGACTACGACCATTCTTCCATGCTCTAAAAACCAAGTTTGAGTGGGATGAAGAATGCGACCGCTGCTCTGGAAAGTCTGAAAGAATACATGTCTTCTCTGCTCTCGCCACCTCGTCACCCCACACCCCACACCACCTGGAGAGAGAACTCGTACTCTTCCTGTACTAGCAGTCTCTCAGCATGCAATTAGCGTAGTGTGGTCCGTGCGAAAGGAATCCAACATCTGCCCATCTTTTATGTCAGCAGACATTGCTGGGCGCCGAAACAAGTACTTGCCACTAGAAAAACTGGCCTTGGCCTTATGATGGCCTCAAGGAAGTTGACGCACTACTTTCACGCCCATACCCATAGTCATCCTCACGCTTTCCCATTAAAAGCTTTGTTTGAAAGGGTGAACTTTTCTGGGCGAATCTTGAAGGGGGCAGTAGAGTTGGGACAATATGACATCAAGTTTCAACCATGACCGCGATAAAAGCTCAAGCTTTGGCAGACTTTGTCGCAGAATTCACCCCAGGAAGTCATTATATCTGCCCAGTCAAACCTACTGAACAACCAAACTAGGGATGGAAGTTGACGTCGGAATAACGCACCCTTGGTACTGGTTACCCAGACAGGTCCCAAGGCAGACCATAGTGAAGTAAGGAGGAAGAAGAAACCCACACACTACACCCAAGTCAAGACTCACCAACAATAAAGACTTGGTACAATCAGATAATAAGGGGCAGACAGCAAGCATGGACCCAGAAGAAGACACCAACAACGTTCTTGACCCCAAGGCATCATCTGATCCCTCCACTTGCTGGAAGTTGTTCGTTGGAGAGATGTGGAAGCTCTTTGTGGATGGAGCATCAACCGGCATGGAGCAGGACTCGGCATAGTCCTCATCTCTCCAGACGGCCTGTAGTGGAGCAAGCAGTCAACCTTGGCTTCCCAGCATCAAACAACGAAGCGGAGTATGAAGCGTTTCTTGCAGGCCTCAAATCAGCATTCTACATGAATGCCACTGAGCTAATGGTTTACAGCAACTCACAGCTGGTGGTAAACCAAATATCAGGCGACTACGAGGCAAAGGACGACAGATGGCTAAGTACTAAGAGTTGGTCAGAACAGAGATCAAGAAATTTTGAAGTAGTGCGGATAGAACAAATCGGCAGGGAAGAACAAACAAGCAGATGATTAGCAAGGCTTTTCTTCAATGGCAATATTTCCATCCCTCATCCATTACTGATCGACTACCTACCTAGACCAAGCATTGAAGACCCCGAAGTAGAAGAGGTATGTTGCGCCGAGCTAGGCGCTTCTTGGATGGATCCCATCATACTGTTCCTGAAAGATGGCACCTTACCGGAAGAAAAGAAAGAGGCCAACAGAATAAGAGCGAAGTCGCAACGATTTTGGCACTCCCCATCATTGGCATTATACAAAAAATCATTCTCAGGACCCTATCTAAAGTGTGTTCACCCCAGCAAAGTGGAAGCATTCTTATTCGAGATACACGAGGGTGTATGCGGAAGCCATCAAGGAGGAAGATCATTAGCATACAGAGCAATCTCGCAAGGATATTGGTGGTGTAGACACCCCATTTTTGACCGTCCTCAAGACTTGGACGTCACCGTTGGAATGCTCGGTGATTATCCATGTTTGTGTTCGTTTTGAGTTCCCGGAGGTCCCGGCTGCGCGTCGTGCCTCAGTACCTCTCAACCGGCTTGTTCTGTGCTTGGTTTTGCACCAAGACTTTGTGTGTTTTGCATTTGAGGGTAGGGGGAGGCTTGTTAGCCATCCCTGAAGCCCACCGGCTGCCCCCACACCACACCGGCACTCCCTCTTGGCCGTCGGCACTATTTTTTCTCAAAACCTTTGGCCGGTCGGCACTGTATGTTGCCGACCGGCACTTTTTTGTGCCGATGACTGTTTTGGCCGACCGGCATGCACCCTTTGAACCCCTGGGACATGGTGCATGCCAGCTGTGCCAGCTGGAATGCACCATCACACTCCCCGTGCACAGGTGTGACCATTTTGCACCCTTTGCACCTTTGACCCCCAAGCTTCTAGAAGCTTGACCTTTGGCCAAGCTTCTTGGAGAAGCTTGGCCAGCTGTCTTAGCTTCTCAAGAAGCCTAGACTCTTTTGCCCCCCTTGAACCTTTCTCTTTGCTTAGCCATTAAGTCATTTGACTTTGTCTTGGCCTATATAAGCATCCCTCCCTCCCTCCTCATTGAGAGGGGTTAGCCATTTTCAACACAAACCAGAGCTCCTATCTCTATACATCTGTGTTGTACTCTCTCTCTCTATATCTCACTCTCTCCCATCCTTGTGTGTGTGTTTTTTAGCCTAAATAGTGTGTTTTTACCTCACTTTTGCACAATACACACACCATTACACCTTATTTCGAGATTGAGGGACTTGGAGGGTTTCTTTTTGTTGAGTTTTTGGACTGGTTTTTGCTCACTAGAGGAGGGCTGCACCATTTGTTCTTCAAGTGTTCTTCAAGGGTGAGCTAGTTACTTTAGTTTCCCCCCATTTTTGCAACTAGTTTTTAACCCATCTTGCTTTGTGTTTTAGTCTTTGTGTATAACTGAAAAAAAGCTTGTTTTTCCTTGCTTAAGAACATTCATTAAGGTCACTTGTGGTTTGAGTGAAAACTCACCCTCTTAGGCCTTGTTTGGCCTTTTTGGTGCTTCCATTATTAGGCCTTGTTTGCTTGTGTGTTTGTTTCTTTTCACCACTGAAATCAGTGGATTTTCAGTGGTAAGGAAGTTGGTTTGAAGTCTTGTATAGGGGAGGGACACCCCTCTCCCCTTTGTCCCTCTCTTGCCTTTGTCTTTGGCCAAAGGGTAGCATGCATGAGTGGTTGCATTTGGCTTCATTTCAGAGTTTTTTTTGTGTGTTTTGGATCATGTTATATCTCTGTTTTTGGCTGAATTTGTAGCCCTTAGCATGCATCTTACACTTGCTTTGAATGCTCTACTTTGCCTAGAAATGTGCCATGCGTTTAGCCTTGTTATTCTCATGTTTTAGCTTGGTTTATTGAAGCTTTTGGTCATGATTTGTCATATTTTAGGTCTGTTTGACCACTGTTTTCGCCATGTTTGGCATGCTTGATGAAGTTGCTTTGCATTATGGCTTGTAAGCCTTGAGTATGTGATCCTGAACAAGCATTGGTTAGGCTATTTAGGTGATTTGGGATCATTTAATATGCTATTTCAGTCCTATGCCATGCTTATATGTCTCCATTTATCATCTCTTTCATGCTTTGAAGTGTTGTAATTTTGTGCCTTAGGGTGGTCTTTGGGCATGCTTGTATGTTTAGGCATTTGGATTGCCATACCATTGGATTTTGGGTTGTGTTTTAGTGCCATGAAGCTGTTTTTTGACCTAATATTCATGCCATGATGGTCTTGTTAATGGTGGCGGAGTACCATCTTTTGTGCCTTAGCTTAGGCTCATAACTTGCATGCTTGTATAGCATTTTGTCCATGGTTTTGAGCACTTTTGCCACTGTTTTGGGGTGGATTGAGGTCTGCCCCTTATGGTTTAAGTCCACTATATATGCTTATCTCATGTTTTGTTGCATGTTTTGTTTAGTAAAACCTTGTTACATGCTAGTTCCTTTGCACGAATTGTCCATGTTTGCATTACATTTTGCATCTTGCATGCATAGTATTGCATACTTGCCATGATGTTGTTGCATTGCATTTGGTATGCCTTGCATTCATCTCATGTTGTATTTTGAGCCATGTTTGCATAACATGCATTGCATTACTTGGTTTGGGGTATCAAACCAAGTATAGAAATTGGGAGGGGGGGGGTGTTTGTACTTCAAGTGGCAAACCAACCTCAATTCTCATGTCATTAAGGCCCTTGACCAAAACATGAAGGGTCTTGGTTTCATTTGTTGTGTTTGCATGCATTTTTACATAAAATGCAATCTTGGTTCCTTAGGCTATCATGCACCAAGATGCATAATTGATGGCCCAAGAACCAAGGGTCATGCTCCTTGAGTCCCATGCATGATAGGGAGCATTGACCATGCTTACTTTGCTCTAAATCCATATCATGCACTGTCTGCCCTGCTGTTGCTGTCAACTGTCCTCTGCAGGAATTTTGTGCCGACCGGCGTATAGAGTGCCGACCGGCACTTTATGGGTAGCCGATAACCTCTCAAGCAGCCGGTGGTCATTTACATGGCCGGTGGACATTCCATCCGGCCGGTCGGTGTACAGCAGCATTCAAGGAAGGTGTTCTGGGACTTTGGCAATTTTTAGAGGACAAGGCAGTAAGAACAGAGGCAGCAGTGTCATGATGTGCGGGTTTCCGGGCGAGTCGGATTCGAGCATGCATCATTCGCGCATCCCGAGGCAGGGCTGAGGCCCCTCTTTTTTTATATACTGATTTTAATTTGATAAATTAGAAATTTCTGTAATAATTTATTTGTTCTTGTATTCGGACTATATTATTTGGGACTGTATATTCTTTGGTCCCTCCGTGTGAGGCATAATTGTAATAAGTGTGGGTGAGTGGTTGTATGTCTTCCAACCCCCACTTCTTTCTTCCCTTTTTATTTACCTGCTTATGATGGTAGATTAGGGCACGTTTATTTTAGCATACCTTATGCAATGCATGCGTGCATCCATGCATTTGTTTACATGCACCGGGCTCGGTACATCATACAAACTGCATCGTACTTTCAATTCCAAATTGAATACGTGATAGTTGTAGCATTTCACATGCCATTTTAGGGTTAGCCGAGCCTACTTTAGATTGCACCCTTGCCTGCGATGCATTAGTCATCTTAACATGAACTAGGGCACGCATGTTGCTAACTAGTTTTTGTTTTGGCACGGAGTACGATGTAAGTATTTATGCTTTAGCATATCGCGTGTGTGAATGTTGCATGACAGTATGCTTAGCCATGCGGCTAAATGCTTACGTGATATTACTGTATGAATGCCTGTGGGTGGAGGTTGGATTGCTTGAGTTGGAAAACTCGTTGAAATCCGTGTTTTAGCCTACTTGCGAGTAGCAAATTCCGAAACGCTTTCAACAAACGGATATGCAATGTTTATTCCAAATTAGGCAATCTAGTCTATACTTGTTTGTTGCGCGCATAACATAGTAATTCTAGGCTAATAACGGAATAAGAGCATGTAATGTTTTCAAAATCGGATATCACGGTTAGTAGAGGCCGGTCTTCGAACCGGGCGAAAGGGGTGCTCATAGCTGACCTTCCCCAATCGTACCCAAGCTCCCGAGCCAAGACATTTAGTGATGACGGACACGTGGCCTTCGGCACCGAGTCAGGGTTTCCTAAATTCCCCCATTAAAAAATATTTAGGTGGCGACTCTGTAATCTGGCAAAGCAGTCCATGTTTGGCATTACTTTTCAAAAAATCTGTTTTTCTTCAAAACGATTTGCCAGAGTTGGACTCTTTGGTTCAAGATTTAGAACCGCAACACAAAAGGGAGTCCGAACTGTAGCGAGGTCCCCCGCGGGCTTGTTACAGTTTCTGGCGACTCTACTGGGGAGCTTTAGAGAGCTTGACTCGAACTCGTGATATCCTGTTTTGATTTCGTTTATGTGTCTCTTTGCATTGCATGTGCATTGGTGCGCCTAGGACACCGTGTTTGCCATCTGCCATTCCTGAATGGTTTGCCGGAGGCTTGTCTTGTCAAGGCATGACCATAAGGCTGACCGGTTTGGGCTCTGACAGCATGGGAACACAAACCCCGGTTTTACCGGGGCACCCTTTTTGACCATTCGACCTAGTGCATATTCGGAATCCATAGTGACCATTCCAACTAGGATAGGTTGCTTACCCGATTTTAGGTTGTTTGAAACCGCTGTGTGCGTAGTGAAACCCTAGCTCTTGACAAAATAGGACAGGGAAACCCCACCCCAACATAGGGGTGTATTGACTCTCTCTTACATGTTATGTGCTTTCAAGGAGTGTATCTCTACAGGAACACACATGTCAGCTTGCAAGATTGGGTATCCGGCCTGAGGGCACCAGAACGGTATTTTGGGAATCAGTTATCTGTGGGTACCAGATTCGAACATAGGGGCAATGATTCAGAAATAGTGATCAGTATTTGAGGAACAGTGTATCCAGTTCACTAGCAGTGTGTTATGATATCCAACCGTGTGTTGTGTGTTTATTTTATGCCGTTATGCTGTCCGATTGTCTGTTTATTTATACGCTTTATTTATCTTTTTATTAGGTAGTTGAGCACGATTGCTTCTGACCCAGTAGATACTCCCCAAGCACTCTGGACTAGAGGTCGTCGACTCCATCGATCTGAGGATCTGATAGACGGACAACCAGTGTACTGTTCACTACCCCCGGTTACTAGGCGGAGGTCAGTCAGACAGAGGACATCAGCACAGCAGTCAGTTCAGAGGGCCTTATCTACCCCACCTGTGTTCAGTAGGGATCAGGATTCTGTGTCACCAACAGGGAGAGAATATTTACCAGTAATCCAACCAGAGCAGGATAGCATGGCTAGTTTGGAGGAGATGGTGCGCCACCTTCAAGAAAGCATGAAAGCAATGCAGCAGGATGCCGTCCGTCAGGCAGATTTCGCCAGGCAACAGGCCACACTAGTAAGGAACAGGCAGAGACAATAG